>CM075856.1:30473770-31073239 GCA_037975125.1 Latrodectus hesperus | reverse complement strand
TAAAATCCTTCTTTGGCTTGTTCATATTTCTTATGCACTTCGTGTTAGCCATTTCTTTTGTTAAATTTTTTACAAAACTTTTCCCTATACAAAATTTAAAAAAAATTTAAATTTCTTGACAGCATATCTCAAATGAAATTAGTACACTAAATTTGACATTAATTTAGTAGTTCGCTATAAATACAGAAAATGATTTTTGTGGGCGTTTTACAAATCTATAGAATGTTAAGTCACTGATGAGACAGGTATAAATCCTGTTTATTCTGTTAATATTTTTAAATAAATAACATTAATGAAATAAATATGATAGAGATATTTATCATTTATGATATGATAAACATTATCAAATATGCGAAAACACACCAACAAACTAACAGAATAAGTACAACATACATTAATTATGCATTTTAACAGGTTTGTGTTTTTTAAATGCTTATTTAACGATATTTTAGACAATTGCTAAAAGATGACTACCACAGATGTTTCTGGATAATTCTTATTTCTAATCATGATATGTTTTATCACACTGATTGTAAATCACGCGCTGATACTTGTTGTGAGGTGACTCAATATAGCCAATTCACGATGGCTTGGGAAAATCTTTTACTGATTATTCTCCAGTTCATTCGGAAATAACTGTAGGGTATTTCTGCGACTATTGGCATGCAGTTATGAAAGTCTTAAATAATATTTAGGGATATTATATAATAATTTTTATTACCTTTTTAAATCATATATCCCTTACATAAAGTATGCTTTCATCTGGGAACAATCTACTTCCATGTTAGGTTAATAACTATCAAACTAACTCTAGTGACTGGCTATCAAAGTATTAAAATAATCAATAAAATTTGTCAAGCGAATTACGTTTATGCGCAATTTCACGTTATTCATTTTTTGAAGAATAAATTTCCCCTTGTTAAAATTGCTAGTTTGATTTTAGTCTGTTAAATATATTATTAATTAAATAATAAATAAAAAAGGATATAAATAAAAAAAATTTAATTAAAATTTAAACTAAGAATTTTTTTTTTCCTATTACTAATTTTCATAACGAACTAAAACTTAAAAAACACTATAATAATTTAAACTTCTCTTTAAAATTCTCTGCAATTTAATTGAAAATAATTATTTCCTGCAAGAAGTTCTATTTACGATCATAGATTAACATTTACATCATCTTATATAATTTTCGGTAAAACCTTCTATGATGGAAAATTGAGAAGCCAATTGTATCCATTTAACGTATGAGACAAGTAAGTATTAATAATATATAAAATTATTAAGAAATAAAATAACCATAAATAACAGTTAAAAATCAATAAAATAAAACAGATGCTCACCTGAGGACAGTACATCAGAATTTGATGCTATAATGGATGGCAGGATTGTTTAATGCAACGCCATCACCTGTAATATCCCTTCTGCGTTCGTGAATAATTTGATTGGACTTCATAACTGGCTAGATGACCTTTTGTCAGATTGAGTATTATTCCAACTGCTAAGAATTGATAGGTTCTACAATGGCACCAGTTCCATCAGATCTTGTAACCATGATAAGTCAAGCATTTCACTAGTTCATGTAACTATCGTTTGAAGGCATTAACATAAGAATTCTAAATTGATATTATTTAAGATAAGCATGTTTATTTAAAAGATCGAGATCTCCCTTATAAATTCCCTTAAAATAATGTATGAATGCAGTAAATGTAAAATATGTTCAAACAACCTCTAACACATCAATTCTGTTTCCTGAGCGTAATCTTAAAATTTGTAAAATAGCATATGATCTTGTTACTAGGCAAATTTAAGACCAAATAATAGAGTGATTTTAGTTCAATTGTTACAGAAAATGAACACGTAACTTTATAAAGCAGAACTACTTTTCTATATGACAAAATAGACATATAAGTATTCTTCATTTACATAACACCCAGGATGGGACCCAGCCTACTTTATATTTCGACACGAGACAGCCCTATATTTGACCTTGGACTTCCAATCAATGATTTTAAATCATTTTCAATGCAATCCAGCCATCTAAGTCTTGGCCGTCCTTTTACTCAAGTGCTTATTGTGGTCTGGGATAAAGATCTTCTTTATGTTAATATAGTTCTCCTAATCTAATAAGGTGTCTGGCCAATCTTAACCATTGTATATTAATAAAACTATAAAAATAACATATGGGTTTTTATATATCTATGTAATTCGATATTTGTTCTCCATACATGTTCACCCCTTAAAAATTGCTTCTCGAGATTTTTATCTAAAAAATGTCAGGCTTCTTCGTCTTTTACTGTCAACGTTCGATCATGTTTCAGCTGAATATGCTAAAACAAGCCTTATCAAATATTTATGTTTGTTTTTTTTTCAATATAATGAAACTTTAAGTATTTTTTAAATTAAAAAAACACCAATAGACAGCAACAATTCTGCTGCAGATTTTAGTAGTTATATATTATATTTTCTGACTAATTTTAGAACCTAGATAAATAAATCCCTTTACAGCCTCAAATCTATAGCAGCCTATTTCCAGGAAGGAAAGGTTATATTCTGATTTTAAACAAGGCATATAGTTGGTTTTGGTTTGATTATCGTTAGATTTTGGTATCTTCAGTTACCAGAAAATAAATGCTTTTTTTAGTGATTTAGGTGTTCTGGCTACTATATCGATATTTTCAGCACATGCAAGCACCAGTACAGATTTGTCGAAAATAGTTCTTAAGTTTAAATTTGCATCCCTAATTATTTTAGTAAGGATGCAAACTTTTATTAGCACAAAGATAAGGCAGGCCAGAAAATCGTCTTTATAGCATTCATGATAGTAAAGAGTTCTGATAAATTGTTTCACCTTATCTTGCGTCTGTGTTGAAGTTAAGGCTACCAAGTTAACAATCTTCTCAGGAATAGATATATAAGTATACTTTATCTATAAATAAAAAAATCAACACTATTATTAACCAAGTCTTTTTACTAGGGATGTGGCAGGTAATATGCTTTTGATCAAGAATTAAATGCATTAATATTTAGTAATAACAAAATTAGTAAACCTTTCAAAATTTTTAGATTATTGGACCGACGTAACTACTTTTAATAGAAACTTTTAAGTAGCAATTATCGAGATTTTATTTTTGTTTATTTTTCATTACTCAAGGCAGATTAGAAAAATGTAAAAGAAATTTAGTTCAACAGAAAAAAATCGATAAACTTACATTTCAAAAAGTCAAAAGTGGATTTGTTTTCTTGGCTGCAAAGTAAGAAATGCAAAATCGTTTGGATAAACTACTGTCCCACAAAAAAATGTAGAAACTATTAAATTCGTTGAAGAAACTTGTTTCTAAAACTATAACCTAATCAAAAATTAATGATGAAAGTAAAGATGATGAAGTACATCCAAATTTATATAATCAAGTATTATAACTGATATATTGAGTTTTTGTTAAAAAGTTGTTTGTGTTCTGATAGGAATGCTGAAGGAAATTCATTTTCCACTGAGCATTACTTTGAGAAAAATGACACTATGTGAAATTTAGCTTCTCCGTTGGTTAATTTATCCACAAAAACAGAAAGCTCGATATTTCGTTTTTGTGTGTTATATATTACTTTCAGTAAAATAAATTTGACAATTTACACGATTCATAGATTAGATAGCCATAAATGGAGAAAGCTCAACTGTAATTCAAGATCATGAAAGGAATTCAAATTGTCTAATCTATTGCTTGGAAGGTATTATTGAAACCAAATAGGTTTCCGTTTGGTTTTTCAAGAAAAGATCAAATTACAATTTCAAATAAACGTAAATGTGATTCAATTTTCGTAAATACAATTATCTCTCCTTTTGAGGTAATCGATAATATTTTGATATAATTCCACTGTCGATAACTATTAATAAAATAAATACATCGATAATGGAATTTAAGTTAAATCATAAAGTAAATTTGAGCAAAATGGAGGGATCTTATAAACAGAATAAAGTATATAAATAAATATAAAAAAATAAAAATATGCATCATTTAGCATGGGTAACAAGAAGAAAATTTTCCGCGTTAAGAAATTAGTCCCTAAAAATTAAAGACGATATAAAAACAACCAAGTACTATAGTACCCAAATAGTTTGTACAGATATTGCCATAAAAGACAAACTATAAAAAAAATTACTTGAAGAGAATATATTAACTACAAATGCATCATTTATAGAGTCTATTGTAGTAAATGATGTGATTTGAGAACAAGGAAAAGATTAAGCAAACATGATTTAGATAATGTGAATAAAAGCCAAGCATAAGGACAATAGGAAAATAAAGGTGTAAAAAATACACAATAGTTGTTGCTAAGCCCTCGTGTAAATTATGTATTTTTCTCATCGCACTTTTAATTTATTAGTTTGTAATGCCACTTTCAGCATTACCTATTGTAAAAACGCACACACAATTTAGGATTATAATCCAAAAGAAATAGCATGTTTCTAAAAGGAGAAGCAAAAATAATACAACGTAGATATGATGATTTTACTGGTTCAAAATTTTATTTTAAATCTAATATATAGGAAACAAATTTTTTTGTGCAAAAATTGATTAAAAAGTGATAAACAAACTAAATGCTGAACAAAGCTAAAGGTAGTTGATGCAAGAGATTAGAGAAGTGATAATTTTGTCAGTTAAAAGGAGCAATACGGTCACAAATCACGAAGGGCAAAAAACAGCTAAATACAGCAAAATTTAGTTTCGTTTCATTGAAAAAAAGGGTACTATTACATTATACTTACTCAATTGATCACCAATGCGATTCCTAGTTTCCTCCAGGGAGAAAACAATTGGCGGTTAAGTAAGTTTTGTTAATAAGTGGTAACTATGTATTTTATAAAATGTAAACATAAAATGTTTTATTTTTTAGTAGCTTCTAAACATGTAAACCTTTTAAACAAATGCAATATTTACGATTATCGTACGATTGTGTAATGGAAAAGTATACATTCTTCAGTTATGGTGTTTTCTTCAATAGTCTACACGTCAAAATGAGCAACACATAAATTTTTCTGCAGTGTAATTCAAAGTATGCACTGAGAAGTGCAATGGATGAGTAGAATGGTAATGTCATTAAGTGGCTCAGAGGCATCACCGCTGCTTGTAAAAGTAATTTACAATATTTGCATTTGATGCTATAGCCTGATGGATGGGCTGTATGATTAGTTACTTTAGGCGGGAGAAATTCCACGCGAATTGCTTAAAAAAATCGGACTTCAAAAAACGAGTGTGTAAGTTTGCAATATTGTCCAACATTAACTCTATCAATAAGCAATTATTTTTGACTCTATTTTTAGTTTAGTCAATTGTATTAAAATTGAAATCCAAAATTTATGAATGAAATTTAACAAGTTTTTTTTTGAGGAAATCAAAGTAACTGATTCAATAATTTGAATACTTCAGAAAATTCTTCTGAAAAAGGAATTTAAAATAGAGATTATATTCCGAAAACAGATGATATAGAAAACCCTTTAGTGGAAAATAAATGTTATCTCTCAGTACTTGATACTGTTATTGTATAATCAGAAGACAAATTTATACAAGTATAGCATATATGATTTCAAATTAATCACTTATAAAATAACGCTCCAAAAACTTTGAAATATAACAATTATGTAGAGGAAAACCATATCCAAAGAGGAAATTGGTTTCTTACATGATTTGATTTTAAAGAAAATAACGAACAGTTTATTGCAATACATACTAAATAACAATTGGAATCAGATACTTCTGAATGTATTAGATATGTTAAAACTTCTTTGTATCGTCAATTACTATAATTGAACACTGTCTTTCAGAAAATTATCTTCGGTCACGTATAGATTCAAAACGCTACATTAGCACCGAAACAGCACAATTTTTTTTTTCATTTTTGCAGTTATTAATGTATTGGACAATCATGCATCAAATAAATATTTATAGCAATGTTAATTTTCGTACACAAAAAAAAATTTAGATTTCCTTTATAAAGAATGCCGATGCTGAATGTCACACGAGACTTCAAAATTTATTCCAAAAATTATAATAGGCCCCACAAGCATTGTGGAGTACGTTTTGAGAACGAAGTGACTGCTATAAAATTTAAGCAAAATTATATGAAGAATTAAAAAAAATGAATTTGCTTGAATTAAAAGTTTCCAAAATTATGCGCTTTTAAGGTATCCGTTTACGTTGAAAACTTAATTTTCAATTACATGTCTCAATTTATTTTTTATTTGTGAATCTAGTACTCGGAACTTTCCAATTTCAGCAAGTTTTTTTATTTCATTGAATATCAAATAAGAAATTAAATTACACGACTTTTAAAATACGCCGCATCTTTTTAAAAACTACATAGGAAGTTGCATTTACAAACCGGAAGTAGTAAAGAAAAGTGGTATTTCATTTGTTTACAAGTTTTTTTAATTTATATGTTTTTTCTTTAATGTGCTAAATGATAACCAGAAGTATGAGGTCATTACTAGACTTATACATTCGGAAAGAATTGGCAACATCTTTAATATCACAAGCGAGATTATCATTTTAAAGGTGATTTTCTCTACACAATATCTCTGAACTCCCATTAACACGATATCTCAAGTAATAATAAAGATACTAGTATGAAACTTGGCCTACATGTTTCAAGTATGATTATCCAAGAAATGAAGCAAACTTCAGAATATACGTGAAGAACTTTTACATTTACAGTTATATTTAACCGGAATGTTCAACAATTATTTTGTAAAATATCCTTATTGCTGTATATTTTTAACCATATTTTCTTCATCGCTCAATATTTTTTAGATCTTGCTGCATTTATACACTGTCACATGAAAATTATGCTAAAATTAAGATTGATGCATAACAATTTTCTGTCGAACGTTAGCCGTTTTAATAAAAATTTTCACTAAAATTTGCCAGAAAATACACAAAAATTATGCTTTGTTATTAAAATTTTGGCTACTTTTATATTTTTACATAATAATTTATTTGAAAACACGATAAAGGAAAACTAAAATTGACTTTAATGAAAAAACTATCTCGAACGAGTGATTCATTGTTTTTTCGTATACAATACTCAGAAAAGTTACCATTTGCAGAAAATAAAGCTCCTAGGTACCGTTTTTCTATAAAACACACACATTGACCGATGAATAAGTAAACCAGAATCAGTACTTCATTGCTATCCATGGACCATTATTACACACCACAGGCAGTGACAATTTTGTTTTAGTAACAAAGATACCCATTCAAAAACAATAGCTCTTAATCGTTTGTGTGTTTGACCACCGAGTCTACATGCTTGTGGAATCCATTTGTGTCCACGGAATAAGATACATAGACAATGTAACCTCGCACATTAAATGGAATAGGGGAGTGCTGCCGAAAAATTGATAAATAATCCGAATCTGTTATGTTTCAATAATAACAAGCTAGAGTTTTGAGCTTAAAACTAGGTGATACAAATCTGTCACTGTAATATGTAAGTATTAAATGCAAAAAATAAAATCAATGAAATGGAACTATTAACTATGATCATTTTGTTCAAATTCTGCGGGAAACCATCCGAATTAGGGTCCAAATATCTTTGACTCGCACAGAATATGAGTGATAAAATAACATTTGTAGTATCTCAATTTATATTTCTCTCATCGAATATTTCATTTTAGAACGATTAAAGGTGTTCGTTAAAAATAGTAGTTATAAACAATTTTATATTTTATTTTGATATTTTACTGCGTTTTCACAATGTTAAATTTGGTAACTCAATATTTTATTTCAAAAAGGAAAAAACTGTGCTGTCAAAACATTAAAACATAAGCTGTAATCTCAATTATATGCACATATTAGGAGAAAATACAATTTCTCCAATATTTACAAATTAGTACACAAAAGGTTAATATTAAGATTTAACCTTATGAAAATATTAAAAACGAGCATTAAAAAAAATTCTATCTATACGTGTCAAAATAAATAAGCGCATTATATATTCTTCAAAAATTGTTCCATCAAACACATCAGAAATTGAAAAATAATCACAACAAAAACATTTGCTTGAAAATCACGCATGTTTAATAAAATTTTAATAATTTCATCTTAAAAGTTCATTATTAATCAATATATTCTTTCCAGTCTCATCATAAAATGAAAAAAAAAATTGAAGTTTAGATTACTCTGTCAATATATATTATTCTGTATAATGAGAACTGTAGTAAATATAATGAGAACTGTAGTAAATTAAAAAAAAATATTGTATATTTTTGGATTTTTTAAATGAATTAATTGAATAATATTTTAATTTTGTTCCCTTATATAAAAATAAGAAATCATGAGGCAAAAGAATAATTTAAAAAATATTTACCAAAAACAAGTTTTAAAATGTTTAGTATGATTCAAGGTTGAGGGTGGGGAGGAAAAAAAACAATAAATACTAATTTACTGATTATAAATTTGGATTGTTTTTAAAATTTTCTTTAATGAAAATATTAGATATTAACTTTTTTATATAGTTAAGAAAAAATTTAAAATTGTGCAAAATGGTAAAATGTATGAAGATTACACAACTACATGTAAGAATATACCCAAAATTTATTTCAACTATTTACAAACAGTCAACAATAAAACTGTATGATACAAAATTTGCAAGAATGAATTTCCATTTTTCCCTGATGAAAACAGTGCAAATAAAAAAACATAGATGCAATTGCACCTTTAAAAAGCTAGAATAATGTGTGTGTAAATTTAACATATTCACAAAAATTTAAAACTACATGTTTAACAATGATTTAATGAAATATCTGATTAAAAGAGAAGTCTGAAGCAATATTTCAACCAGAAGGGTGAAATATAATAGAAATATCTACATAGACAATATTTTAAGGAACAGAAAATATCAAGTAAATGAAATATTAAAGAATTGCATTGGCACACTTAGATACAGATTAATAGTGGTATGCATTGAGCATTTTAGCTGCAAAAAAAATTCAAAATTGGATGATATGATTAAGGTTGGCAAGTATATCCTTCAATTTCAAAACACAAATTGAATTTCTTAATGGAATGTAATGCAAGTGTGATATTTATAAATAAGTTATATAATATTTTCCAATGATTTTCATTTAAAAATATTGACTGCATTTTAATTTTTGTAAAATTCTTAACCTTTGGAATACGAAATTTCATTAAAAATTATAATACTTGTTTCTACTATTCGGCAACCGTGGAAGTATTTAAATTGACACCTTTTCTATCAAGTATTAGGTTACTTATTTTCATAATATCTTATTCGTTGAAAATTCTTTTCACAAATGAATATTCTATTAGCCTTTTAATACACAAAATAAAAAATTTATAAATTATAAACAAAACTATTTCTTTTACATCTTCATAACTAATCATAATTAAAATAGCATGGAGCAATAAGAATTTTAAAGGGATACAATTATCCTTTATAATCAATGACACTTATGATAAAAAATAAAAATACATCCTAAGAAACTGCTTAAGTTTGAAATGATTATAACAAAGACAAATAATTTACACCTAGCGCGATTAAAAAGAAAGAATTTCACTAAATTTATGTTTCACTCATAATGATATATGAAGGAATATTGCTTCAAAGGAAGATGCCTTGAGTAGTACAAAATGCTATACAAGCCTAGAATATATTTTACTCTTTCCGCAACAAAAATTAGACATTCTTTTTAACTATATTATGACATCTAAATTATATATCATTAGCATCAATCTAATTTTTATTACAAAATTTTACAAAAATGCTTAATAAATTCAAATGAATTATATTAAACATGTTATATAAGTAGCTTCACATTTACAATGAAAAGACTTCACAAATCAGTTCAGAATAATTTGATCCAAAAAATATTCACATTGTTCTTTATATTATGGCTACATTTGCACAAATTACTATGAGCTTATTAACGTTATTAAATTTAATTTTAAAAAAATTACTCAATATACATCACTACTAAATATAACACAACATTTTACATATATATATAATATTATTATATATATGTATAAATACAGTAATAAATATAGGCCAGAAAATTTCTAAATCTCAAATCTTCACATTGTGATAAAAAGTTTAAAACTTACAAATTTTGATTCATTGTTGTAAAATTAAAAATTAAAGAAAATAACATGAAAAGAAAGATTTTTTATAAGAACAGTCATTAAACAATTAATAAAGAAAACTATCAATATAATCTAATGACAGTAAATCAACTTCAATTTAAGAAAAATAAGAACACTTTTAAATTATTTGGAATATAAGATGAAAAACTATAAAATAGTCTTTTGGCCCAATACTAATCCCTATCAAAAATTTAAAAAAAATTGAACTGCCAAACTTTAAGCAATTATTAAACAGAAAAGTGGAAATTACAAGCATTTTAATAAAAGATGAATACATATAAAACATAATTATCATTATAACAAATGAGCATTAAATGATGTGAAATGACTTAAATGAAGATTTAACTTTACATAATTCCTTAAAACAGTTTCTTACACAACTTGTTACAAAATAAAATGTTAGCATTACACCAAATTTATGAAGACTTTAAGTGATATTTAACAGCAGGCTCTAAAATATTCACACATAGCAGGTTTTATAAATATAAATTTGGCAGTTACGGATTAGCAAAAGCGAATCTGGTTTACTTTTTCTATTCTATAAATATAAGCATACTACAGAAATATTATCTTTAAAATACTAACAGTACATTTCGATGTCCCACAGATGAATTATAATGTCTTTTTAAATAGTATCGACTAATTACACATAAAATATTAAATCAAATTCAATTGTTTCAGTCAAATTAATGAAATTAAAAGACTAATTGCAATGGAGATAATGTCCACACACTTACAGTAACAGATAAACACTGTACAGCAGAAATGAAATACTTTATTGCTATAATTGAGAATAGTTGTATTGCCATAATTGAAGAAAATATTAATTTTTTAAATAAACTTTTAAAAGGAAAAACAAATTTAGAGAAAGGTATTTTTTTATGAAACATCTTTTTTTATATACATTTTAATATAAATCACAAAATATAATTTTCCACTTTTTTATAGAATGAAAATTACATTTGATAACTTTTAAAAGAAGATTTTTTTTTTCATCAACATGTACCTAATTAAACAAAACAGAAACTTCAAATTTTATTTCCTTCAAAAAAAGGAATTAAATAAGTTATATAAGCAATTTTCTGCTAGGCTTTTAAATCTACTCTCAGAAGGAAGGGGGTATACATTCAATCACAAAATGTTAATTAAATGATAACACTATAGATCTTGATGCTAAAGCAAGTAAAATTGTCAAAACAATAACAGAATTTTATTCAAAGTAATAAGAAATGTCTTTACATTGTAGTCGTTTAAAATCAGTTATTTGAGATTACAAAATTAAGCTTTTAAATATACATAATTGTAAGAATATTCCAATTATGAGTTAGCAATATCATTGTCTGATTTTTCCTTTGTAAATGATACATGACCATTTTTATTGTGCTTAAATATGAAGTGATCTGAAAAACAAGTTTAAAAATATGAAGTTTCAAATAAAAAATTTAAATTATGAAAATATTTTGTGTTTTCCTTTTAGTAGTGAAATTATCACATACTTTTACACTTGAAAACAGCAAAACAAACTTTTTTAATTAGACAAATCACTTTGATAGCTTAGTTTATAGTTAGTATTCCTACAAAATATCTAAAAGTTGCTCAAGAAAATTTAATTGGGACACAAATTCAAAAACAGAGGTAACAAAATTACCTAATTAGCAGGCTTTAAGTTAGGATATTTTAAAAAGCTATCATTAATTTTAAAAATAAAAATAAATAGAATGTGACAAAAAAATGTGTTTTTCCTTACATAGCCCTTCAATTTTGAAAAAATAAACTTATTATTTTGCTTGCATTGATTTTTATAAAACACTATAGTAAATAAATAAATCTAATAGAAATATTAGAATCCCTACAAAATATCTTATCCAGCATAAGAATCCTATTAATAATTTTAAATAATTCATTAAAATACAATTTTAAAATACTACAACTATTTTAAAATACCTTAACTCTTCATGCATATTAAATGGAATGAAAAGCTTACAATTATGCATAAACAGCATTGGACCCAAGAAATAAGCAAAAAAGATAAATAAACAAAAATATATATATAAGTAAAAAGCACGTAACATTTTTTTTCATTAGTAAATATAAGATAGTAATTTAGTATATTTTCAACCAACTACAGTAAACATTTCTTTTTCATTTTATAGTTCAATAAAAGATCTTAAAAATACAAGGAACCACAATTAAAGCAAAAATTTCGCACAAATTAAAATCTTTAAAATAAACATTACTTTTTGACTATAATACCTCTAAGGATTTAATCATAAGAAAAGATTGAAAACACAACCAAGTAAAAAACGAAGATTTTTCAGTTCAAAATAAAGTTGAATTCTGCACATCCTAATCTTTAACCATCACTTAGATTAAGATTTTCTAGGTGCTACTAACAATATAAATATTAAAATATATACATTAGATTTAATCATAAAATAATTCCAAATCAATATACTTTATGAAACATTTGAAATTATTTTTAGAAATGTTCTCATTTCTTTTTCTTTCAGTGCAAGAAAGGCATTTTAAATTTATGAAATTAAAAATCTTATTCCATCATAAGAAAATGTGAGTTGAAATGAAAATCAAGAATTAATAAGAATTTAAAAAAAGGTGCATAGAATATAAAACTGCAAACACAAATATAGATAGAATTGATCCTTTTTAGTATGCAGTACTAAAAAATCTAAACTATATGTAATGAGAAATGAATTTCAAAAGGACAACTTTGGAGGCATCCAGGTATCTTTACATTTGACAAGTATTCAAAGTATTTAGATATACATAAAGAATAAGATTTACATTACCACAATATAAAAATCAAAGCATCTTTTCCTCAAAAGAAATGCATGTCTTATTCTTAGGGAAAGATGCTTTGATTTCTATATTACATTTTTACTAAAAGCAATACGGAAAATAGGAAAATAAATATGGTCTAATACAATAACTCAATAAAAAACAAATGGAAGACAGTAAAAATTTTTTAACTAAAAGTTAATAAATTAAATATTAAGATACAATATTATGATTTACATTTGACAATGACAGCTAGTAAGCTAACATCCTGATTCTACATATTATAATTCAAAGTGAAAACCTTAAGCAAATACATGAAATAATTTATTAATATTTAAGATATCAGGTTGCATACTAACAATAGCAAAAGATATGAAAAGTCAAAAACAGCAGTCCTGCAAAAGACAAGATTGTTGCTGATTTCAGAAAACTTTTAACATGGAGAATTTTTCATTAACAATCATAAATGCTAAAACTGAAAAAATTGTGAAAATTCTTAAAATTTCCCATGGAAATAAAAAAGAAAAAAACCAATTATGACAAAAAAAGTTCATGTAATTTTATCCAAATATGGAGGCACATTTTATAACAATGATTAAAAATGTGAAAAGCACCTTTGAAAAACATGAACTATAGAATAGTGGCTTCTAGATAATACAAATCCATTCAATACAAATTTGTTATGAATGCTCCAGCACATATTATTGCATTTATAAGTTTATCTATAACATGTTAAAATACTTATTCAATGTACCATTATCTAACAGTGATCTGAAAAATTATTTGCAAATTTACATTTGGAGAAATAATCTGATATTCAGAGAATTCATGATTTTCTGACAAATTTAGAAATTTTTCACTTTAGCAATCACGAGCAGCCATCATACTAATACACAAACACACATGCATATAAAATCAGATATTTGTAAGAAAATGTTTGCATATAAATGACTGTATATTCACTTATTTTTCCTAGCACATTAAGAATTAAAAAATTCAAAAACATGCAGAAAGTAGAAGATCGAAATTTTTTCAAGTTCCCAGCATAAATAACTACTACAAACTATTTAGATTACTGAATATACACATGACAAAAAATTACTAAGCATAAAAATTTAATTCTAATAATGTTTTCAACTCACGAAATATCACCACATGATGAATATATTTAACTGAAAACAGATCCAATAGAATTGTTATTTCAACTCTTCAAAATTACATAGTTTGTTTTATTTCCTGCTCTAAAATAACAACTCACAGATGAAAGTCATTCCACAAGGAGCTACTATATTTAAGTAAATTTCTAATAACATTAAAATTCATACATGAGATGAGAATCAAACTTACAAGCTGCTGAACTGAAAGCCAGAAAAACTATTCAGCTGCAAGCTTAGTCAAAAATCGAAAAACTTTGGAAAATCGTATCGCTAAAACTATTCATATAAATTCTACATGTAATAAACATTGATTAATATTAAAATTTCCACTCATCAATACTATATTCTAATATGCATAAATTAAGAGCATTAATTGGAAATATGTCACAAGCTAAAATTTCCTATATGCTGGGAAAAAATCAATTGAAACTAAAAGAAATTTACAAAAGTTCTGGAAAAAAATTCTATTTGAATTCCATTTTGCATAGTAAATTTATCACATAGAGAATAAATTATTTTGTTGCTAATCTCCATGCCCAGTCTCTGCTTGACGAGATCTATATGTTTACTTACCCTAAAAATTAGTTTATGAGAGTAAATTATAAAAAGGACTAAACACATTTAATGTAGTTCAGAACATATAACAGACTAAATCCTACATTTCTATTGTAGGGTTGAATAAAGTCAATTAAATTCAGAGAAATATTTCTTTGCTCTATTAAAATCAAGTTATTCAGGACTAAAGTAACTGCATTTAAATCTTATGCATTAAATTACATATGGATTTGTTAAATCAAAAATTATTCAAATCCTCATTCTAGTCTTCAATTTTGCACAAATATTTTTTAAGAAATACTAGATTGTTTTTAAGCAGGATTTGAAATGTATGCAATTGCAACTAAATAAAATTTACAAAAATTTGTTATTTTGACAAATGTATCAAGGCACATGTATACACACACACAAAAACTTTAAATATAAATAAATATGTGTGATGAAAATAATAAAGGGAATCAACATTTAAATAGTTATTTAAAATACAAAAATTCAAATTTCAATTTAAGAAAATATTTTGACTTATATTTAATTCTATAATATTATTCCTCCAAGTTAAAACATTTAAAAATAATAAATTGGTTTACTTTGTTTTTCGCTCTATAGTTACTTTTTTCACACGAGGATGGGTTCTGTAGTTTAAAGAAATACCCATAGGTTTAGCAAGTCAATGTAAATCATATAACAGGTTGATGCTATCAATAAACAATTGCTGATGTGATGCATTCCATTTTTTTAGATATATTATTCTTTAGCATAATGGAAAACTTGCATCCAGTATTGATTCCAAAAAAGAATTAAGTAAAAGAAATTACTTCAATAATTTTACTCAATCACATAATATAAAGCTTTTCCATTAAGATGAAAGATATTATGTATAATTTTCAATAAATTTCAGATAACTTATTTACTTACTCTACAAATGAGTAATAGAATTATTTGTAAGAATAAAAAACATTTCTAAATATATGTATTAAAAAGAAAAAATTTTCAGTTGTGTTATGAAATAAATGTTTATATATTAGCAAAATGCAGTTATAATAAAGCATTGCAATGGCATGCAATCGAAAGTCTTTTTAAAAATAGAAACAAATTATTCCATAAAATTTTATTATTATTAAAAAAAGCTCCATACCTTTTAATATAATATAGGTTTATTATTTTTATAGTTGTGATTTAGGAAAGGATTTCTATAAATAAAGTTTCATAACCACAAATAAAAAATTAAAAATTATATAACATAATAATCATTACATAACTTTCTCATTTGCTATTGAGAAATACACAGATAAAGTTAAACCATTTAAAATATTTAAGTACCATAAAAAGTAAAAAAGAAAAATTCTTTCTTAAAAAAATTGCTTCAGACTAATATATTAGTACGATTTTGTAGTAATATCTTTCACTAATTTTTCACTTTATTATTTCCATCATTATAGAAATAATAGATATATTCTTAAAATTCATAGAAATACATTACCATTAATTACATACTAAAGAAATTGTCTTTTATGTTTGACTTAATCTTTTTATTATAATTCTTACTGATTCTTATTGTCAAAAAAAAAGAAAATTTTAATCTCAAATTGACTTCTCTGATAGCTACTTATCAATGTATAAGAAAATTGCCTTTCATTAAGAGAGAATTTAATTAATTCCCATATTCTTTGATTTAAAATTTATTGATATAACCATAATATATGATTATAATTCATTTATATATGTCATAATTTAAATTTAAAAATTGCAAATTCTAACTTAAAATAACTAAAGTATTTTCTAGTTTTCTTTCTGATACAAAAACTTTTAAACTATCTTTAAAAATTGTGTAGAGTTTTATATTTTAAATATAATAATTATTCCCAATTAGTTTTTTTTTAAAAAAGTTGAAATGAAAAGTAGTATCATTTTGTATATTTGAGACAGTCAATAGTTTATTTTGCATTGAACTGCTTATAATACTTCAAGAAAATGTCCTATTTTAAAACAAGGAATAGGAATGTAAGGAATATAAGAGAAATTATAATACATTTTAATCAAATATATTAGTAATACTATGATCTAATCAGATTTACTTTTCAAATATTTTATTATTAGGAATGAATGTACACAAATTCATATAATTACTGTTTAATATTTATCAATTTAATAGTAAAATATTGTAAATTTTATACAAATAATAAATTAGAATCAAAATTATATGCCATTTAAAAACACAATATTCATTTAATAAGCAAATTAATCTTTTCTCTAAAGAGAAAAAATGTTTTATGAAATATATTTTTTATAAATATTTGGTTTACAAAAAATTAATGTAAGAGCTGACTGAAATTGTAGACAATTATTAAATAAACTCAAATTAAAAGCACATTCCTCAGAAAGAAGTGATTTAACATTAAACACAAGCAATCACAACAGGCTTATAACATCATCCGATATTCATTTTGTTTAGAGTAATAAGGCAGATGGCTTTAAAGTTGTGCTTGAGTAAAATCCTAACATTTAAAGCAGTAAAAATTTTTGGTGTTTCAGAACTCAAAACATTAATTTGGCAGTGTACATAAGAATAAAATAAGTAAATATTAAATTTTTAACAATGATTAAAATAAAAAGATTAAAATTTCAACATGAAAACACTGTTAAATTTAATAGTTTTCACATGAGACTTTTGATTTTATCATAAATGTAGAAATGACACGATTTTTAAGAATTTACTATGTTCTTTCATTGTATTTGTTTCCATTTCATAAGACACTTTCATAAATTTACTATCTGAGCTAAATGTACAGTTCTCTTAAAGATTTCATGCAGCCTAAAATATTTCAATATTTTATCAATAACAAAAGAATAAATTCTTGAATATATTTCTTGTATGATAGAACAAATATAACACTCTCTAAAATTCACCTAATAATTCAGCTATCAATAAATTAGTATAAATTATTGATACTGATGGTAAAATATTTTAAAGAAAAAAACAGCTAAACACAAGTCCAGATTGTCAGGTTTAATTCAGAAATTAAATTTTATATTCTGTATGCAATAGAAGTTACAAATAGTAAAAAATTAACTGTGGCAACCAAACAAAATAAGCAAATAAGATTTCAATGAAACTAAAGTTGATGAAAAAGTTTACAAATTTAAAGATTAACACTTAGAAAGAAATCATCACTTAAAATTAGAACTTATAAACAAAACTGAGAAAAAATACTAAAAACTTTCTTAGCACCTTTATGCTTCTAATATTACAATTTTTGTCACATTAATGCCTATAAAGTCTACAGAAAAGATTCCTAACTAGCAATTAAATTTATTTCTGCCATGTATAGGATACAACTTCAAAACATGAGGTGTCTAAGTTTAATAGATCATATGAGCATTAATATAAAACCACAAATATAAATTACAGATTAAAAAATTAAAAATTCAGGGGTGACAATAGTATTTTTTATATGAACATGAAATAAATTCCATATAACAATTGTTTAAATAATCAGGTAATACTTTCACCTGATTTCTTGTATCACAGAGAATAAGATGTTTTTTCATTTAATCATTTAAAAAATTTTTAAATAAATTAAATTGCTTGTCATTTTTTAAAAGATGGCTTTTAAATTTCTATGATATTACCAAGAAAATCAATTTAAGATTGAAATATTAAAATAAAAATCATTCTATATTGATTCTTCATTTGTGTTAAATCAAGTTTCTAAGTTTTGTTAGCATCAGATCATATTGAGCAAAATCAGTGATATTTTTGTATATAGGTTGTCATGCATAAAAATGATAATAATTTTTGAAAGAAAATACATAATGCAATTTTCTTTGCAAACATTTTATACATTACAATGTAATGAATAATTGTTACAATTAAAGACATGGCACAAATTACACAAACACGAAAAAGCAAAATACTGAGATAGAAATGTTTTATCATTACAATCACCCCTGAACACTAGAAATCAAATTGTTAAAAGAATAAAAAAAAAGGAAAGATGCAAGACGTAATAGCACACAGGGACGAAAATACTAGATGCTGTGCAGCAAACATTATTAAATGGCAGTTTTCAACTTCATTTCATTTATGCAGTTTTAAAAAATGTTTGTGCACAGTTATATAAGTAACATTAAATTGCAGAATGAAATATAATTAAAACAAAATTAGTATTCTTATAAGAAGTGTCCTTATAATAGAATCACAGCTTGCAAGAAGCACACACTAGTACTTCCTGTTGCACAGAATACCTTCATTTTCAGGATTTTATTCAAAATTTTCTTAACAGTTGATGCAAAGTGCTTTATTTTTAACAACTGTGCTATTTTATAATAAACACTTGTAAATTCCAAAAACTTTGTCTCTCATAGAAATTACTTTGTTAGAAATGAGTCCAAATATCGTGTTGGCTCCAGAGAGATAGCTCAGAGTACTGCTGCAAAGATAAGCTATTAACTCCCAAAAGAACTAATTGAATAACACCTGGAAAAAAATTAATGAAAATTAATTTTTTAAGCTATATTGTAAACTATTTAAGAAACTAAAGTCAAATAATAATCAAAACATTTTATGTATTATTTTTTAAAAGTATTTAAAGAACATGAAACATAAAAGTTTTCAATACATCTTTCAATATAAATTATAGAAAAGATTTACATTTAAGTTCAACTGGAATTCTGCGGTTTTTAAATAGAAATATGTAACACAGTTAATTCAAACCAACTTAAATGATCACAATATCAAAAACAGTTCACTCTGTAAAATAAATTTTCAATATAATAGATATATCTATAAAAATTCCTACTTGAAAGTCTAAGTTCAATCCTATGTAGTTATGTTAAGCAGTGTAGAATTTGCAGAACATTACAGAATTTACATTGTCTTCTCATTTTTTTAACTTTTATTAATATTTCATAATTTTTATTCATGTATATACAGATCAAACATGGTCCATTTATCAATTACTTTTTAATAAATAAATAACTACCAAAGAAAAAATTTCATTCACTTTAAGCAATTTCTGAAAATTTTCATTTCTTTTCTGCCCATTTCTTGTAAATTTTTTAAGCTTAATGAAACTTTGGCACACGCAAGCAGCCACATAACCATACACAACAATTATTATGATGACGAAATTATAATGGATAATAACTGGTTTCTTACGTAAACAGTAAATTTAAATGTGGTAAAGATAGGGTAAATATAAAACTATTTAAAGCATTAGCTCAATGCAAGTCCCTATGTTCAACATGCAGTAAGTGAAATCTTATAATTATGCATTTATTACAACCAATTACATAATTACTGGAACTTTTTGTAGTAGTCGAAAAGCTTTACGAATTGCTTTTAGTATGTATCTGAATAAAATATCACCATATGCTATCAAATAATGATAAAATTGTTTATGCTAAAAATAACATTTTCATTTTTAAGTTTAAAATTTAATAAATAAACTAATTTTCATGTTATCATAAAACATCATCAAATTATCAATAGCTTGTTTACGAAGTTGTCAAAAAGTTATCTAAATTAACTGGAAACTCCAAACAAACTCAAAATATAACTGAATACTTTTAAGTTTAATATTTTTTTATCATTGTTCTATCAGATATAAATTCTAATGTTATAATAAAATAACATTTTTTAATTATAAGATAAATAAGTTAAGAGATTAGGAAATATGGTAAATATTTTATTTGGTCTACATTTAGGTCTAAATTCTTTAATTATAGCAAAATACTTATTTCATATCAGAGATTACGAACTTTAAAACAAAATCTAGTACCCAAATATTTCTTAATGTAAGAATTCAAATAAAAAATATTCACAAAAGACAATAAGAGATAGAGCAATTTTTTACTCAACAAAAATTTTTACAAAATATTAATACCAAGTTTAGATATAGACAAAAATTTAATTATAAGAAAACAATACATCTTACATTACAATATAACACAGCGCCTTTTTCTACCCTTACGCTTGTGTTTCTTCTTATCTTTACCCTTGCGTTCTCTCTGAAAATAAAAATTTCACATTAGATTGATGAAATAATGTAATAATAATTTTTATGGAATATAACATTTTTATTTTATTTATATTCAATTCAATTTTTAGAATGAATGAAATTCAACATCTACAGAAAAACAGCTTTTCTGAGGGAAATGTTTAAATGTACTTAATATTTTCAAATAAAGAAACATGAAGAAAAATATATAAATAAGAAAGAATTAATGAAAAAATTAAAAATTTGAATTATGATTAATAGTTTATAATTTAGATTACAAACAAATATTTTTACTTTCTGCTTAGCCATTGTTAGCAACATAAGCAACAATAAATTATATCAACTGCTTTCTTTATTAATTATTCACAATAATGATAAATTGTATTTTTTAAGGTACTTTAGGTATTTATGATTAATTAATTTATAAAATAACATTTAAATGGTTTATTTTTCACTTTAATGGTCTATCATTAGTTACTTCATAGAATAACAAGGTAAAGTGTGAACTTTTTCCACTGTTACATATTTTATGTATACTTTAACTGTATTGTTAAATTACTTCATGAAATACCCAGTCATTCTATAAAACAAATTAATCATACAATATTTTACGTTAACATTAATATACACACATAACTTATAAAGCAAATACTGATTCCATTTCCAATACATAAAAAATTAACAAACAGTATCACCATAAATTTCAAGCTGAGAAAAACGGTTTACGAAAAATAAGGCAAGATTTAGTCTAATTAGCTGAACATTCCCTCAAGAAAAATAATAAATCAGAAAGTTTAAAAGAGCTAAATTTTAAAAAAAGATAGCACAATCCAACTAAGTAATGACGTTTACACATGTAGAAACATTTTGAAAAATATTACTATCAAAAGCCTTGTGTACATAAAATAAATAAATATATATATATATATATATATATATATATATATATATATATATATATATATATATATATATATATATATATATATATTAATGCATATTTCATATCAAAATAAACATACATTATAAAAGACAAACACATATACCCTTTCAAGTTTGCACACAAGTTAAAAACTTGCAATTTTATCATTCAGCTTTTATAAATTTAAAACCATTTATGGAAGAAAAATATCAAGTATAATATTATGTAGTAATTACAAATACAAATATGAGGAACTTCCAAACTGTAAACCTAACAAAATCAAACAGCAAATAATTAAGCTGAACAGAGTTCCATATTTGAAAGAACATTCTTAAATAGTTGCAAACTTGGGTAACAAATGAATTTTTTTAAAAAAGAATCTATCAGTACATAAATTTTATTTAAGTTTATTAAATATATTAAATTCATTGATGTGTTTAATTTACTCAATTTTTTTAGTCAATCTAAAATTCATAGAAATAAAGATTGCTTAAAATACTTTACAAAATTTATTATCTTCACTTTATTTTATTCTGTATTTTATTTAGAGTTATTTCAAAGCCCTATTTAAACTGAAAAAAATAGATAGTTAAGATTTCTTATGCATCATGAACATCTAAAACACCTATTTTTTTTCTCTCTCTCTCTCTCAACCCTTTAACTGTGACATATATTTCAGAAAAATGTACCCAAAAATGGAAATTTTTTTGACTGTTTAATTTTAGTCTTTATATTATAAGAGTTAGAAGATACTCTTTTAGTACATAAATAAAATTTTAAATACAATAGCTACTATATTTATATATAATTTTTACATACACATAAAACATTGATTACATATATATCTTATTCAATTAAGGCAAATTAAACAAAATTTTGAAGCTAAATGTAATATAACTAGTATAAACTATTATATAAAAACAATATGATTTTCAATAGATAAATTTTACAAATACGAGAATTTTACTTGGAAAGAATTCTAAATTGAAAAATGCATAAGTTTTGAAACAAAATTTTTGAATTGAAATTTTCAGAAGACTGAAATTTGTTCCAAAGACAAACAAATGCACTCGTAGTGTAATGATTTCAAGTTTCATGCAAAAATATTTTTACTCAATGTAATTTTGTATTATCTGTTTTTCAAAAAAAATGTGGATGTTGATAAACCATCAAAAATAAAACAATTATTAAATAATACTTAATATATTTTTAACATTTATTAAAAAATATATTTAATAATCAATTACATCTTTACGAATTTCTCGGACTAAGGTATAAAAGGCATCATCTACACCCATTCTTGTCTTTGCAGAGGTTTCTATGAAAGGAATACCATAACTTTTGGCTAGTTCAGCAGCACCATGCATATGTACCATTCTCATTGGGAGATCACATTTGTTTCCAACCACTAGAAATATATTACATTTAATAAGATATTTAAAAGTTAGATTTGATTTAATATATAAATAAAAATATACTCACAAACCATAGGAACATCATCTGCATCTTTAACACGTTTTATCTAAAATGTTAAATAATTAAAATCAGCAAAAATTTTACACAAAGAACTTAAAAGATTAACAAGAAAAATCCAATAAAAAATACTTAAACAAAGCTTAACATCATAATTCAATAGAAAAGAATTAGATGCTTGAATAATAAAAAATAGATAAATAATAAAATAATTTAGAGAGAATGGTTATTCATTAATTTTCTATTATTAAAAGTGATACTTAGAAATCTGGATATGTGAACATAAAAATCTCATAATGAGTGAAAATTCAAAAATATAGCAAGCTTAGATACATCATAATTCTTTTACTTTAAATATCACAATAAAATTTCATATTTCATTCACAGATAAAGCAGTTCAATTTTTTATTAAAACATTTAACACATGAAACAGCAAATTATGAAAGCTAAGAAATCAATTTTGTCAGTAAAATCTGTATTATTGAGAGTAAAATTTACATCTACTTTAATCTTTTAAAAAATTCACAATAGATTTAATATATAAACTAGATTAAGCATTGGAACAAATATAAATATTGTAACTTATATGACACATAGCTTATCTAAGCGGCTAATCACCAATTAAAATTATATAAATCTAACTATTGGTTTGTAAATTATATAATTTTTAAGTTAATAAACCATTAATTAAAATTATAATTCCAACAAAAAGCTAAAAAAAGTATACTTTTAAAAGAGACATATTTAATACATAATAAATTATGAACTAATTGGAAACTAAATATTAAAGAAATTTCTATTTACCATAAAAACAATTTATTAATAATTAAATACATAAATTTAACATGTACAAAGTTTTAGGTGACAAACATATTTAATATTTTTCATCATCTTCACAATTCACAGTCTTTAAAATTTTAAGTTCTAAGTTAATAAAAAGTTGACCTATTGTAATTATCAGAATAAAGTTTAACTATAAATTTTTAAATAGTATGTGATATTCAGTTATAGGATACAAAGATAATTGTATCTTATTTTGGATGTTTGTAATAAAAAAATTACTCACTTGTTCTCTGTACATGCTAATATCTTCATAAGATTTGGCATTATTTACAGCAAATACAAGAAGGAAACCTTCACCAGTTCTCATATATTGGTCTCTCATAGCACTAAAAATGGTTAATTTGATGGTTAATTTTGCATAATTTATTAGATTTACACAAAGTAGACATTTAAAAACTGCAATTATTAATTTAAAAATTGAAAAGTTCGATTTATATATTTATCGACAATTGTAATGCAATGTTTTTCTTTTCTTTTTTTCTGACACAAATTATAGGCTAGTAATTTAACAATGCACTATATTTAACAAAATAATACTCTTTATTAAAATAACACATTACCTATACTCTTCTTGACCTGCTGTATCTAAAATATCTAAAAGGCATGTTTCTCCATCTATGACAACTTGCTTTCTGTAAGAGTCCTCTGCAAAAATTTACATGTCAAATATTTAAAATGTATTCAAGTTTATTTTTAGTGAATAATTAAGTACCCAATACATTATAATTTCATGACATTATAAAGAAATATCTTTAAAACATAAAAGCAAAACATCTTTAAATTTAACAAGTCAAAATATAAATAATTTTAATTCCATGATGATTTATATATTATGAGCCCATTATTGAGCCTTTACAAAAGACAAACATAAGACAGTTTTTAATTTCTTGGTGCTTCAAGTTTTCTAATAAAAGGTACAAAATAACATTTAACATGCTTGAAAATTTTTAATTATAATTCTCAAAAAAATCATATATAAATCTGATATTCTATCAATTAACTTATTAAGCACTTTTAATACATAAAAATTCCTCATTCTTTCATTAAAGATCTGAGTGAAAACTTAATTTAATAATCTAAAATATAAATAAAAAAAACTTTCTAACAAAAAGTATTTGGTCCAACATTACTGAACAAAAAATTATATGGGAAATTTTTTATGTTAATGTCAAATACAATTATTAGTAAAAAACATATTCTATTTGCCATAATTAATTTCCTTACAAAACAGTAATTTAATTTTAGTTACAGATAAATAAACTAAGAAAGATTTCATATAAATTGAAATCATAAACCAAACTAAAATGGCTTTAGTATCAATGTTTCTCATAGATATTCTAGGATAAAATGTGATTTTTTACAATTTATTAATTTAAAATTAAAATTACTTACCTATAGTAGGATCATATTCATCAACAAAACTAGAAAAAAAATAAAATTATAAGAACAGTCATTCTTTTTCTTCTATAATGAATTATAAAAAATAAAAAAAATGCTGAATCATAAGAGACAATTTAAAAATAAATCACCATACACTTATAATTTATATCTAACTAAAAATGAACTTTATGAACAAATTAATTTTATACATTAAATAGTGCTCTAGTTATTATGACTAATTTCTAGGACATGTAGAGCAGTTGTTAGAAATTGATCAGTTACTCAAAGTGTCATTTGAACTAACAGCTATTGAATATAGCTGTTTCACAAAAACCAATCAAGTCACAATTTAGTTTTACCTGGTATTTAGAAGGTTTTGTGATTAGAATGCATTTAAATAATTCCATTTGGAATAATTCCACTACTAAAAAAATGAACACCAATGATATTCAATAAAATAAAAATCAAATAATTTTTATGAATTAGAAAACATAAAGACCTACATGTTTTTTAATTCCTATACATTATTGATAAGAATTAAAAATTCAAATATAAAATAAAAACTTTAAATAAGTTTGAAACTGAAGTTAGTTATATTTCAATTTTTTAACTAGAAAATCTCAACTATTTTAAATTACTTTCATTCAATAAAAAAATGATTTGTTTTTAATATAAACTTTAATCTATATTAGTAAACATTAAAATATGCTAAAATTTTTAAAAAATGAAAAATCAATTTCTACTTCAATGAAAAGCAATCAATTATATTAGCAACAAATTAGTCAACAATGACGAACTATTTTATTGTTGAAATATATAACGGACACACAAAATTATCAACTTACAAAGTAAT
Organism: Latrodectus hesperus; assembly: GCA_037975125.1. NCBI lineage: Eukaryota > Metazoa > Arthropoda > Arachnida > Araneae > Theridiidae > Latrodectus > Latrodectus hesperus. The sequence continues at coordinate 31,047,101 of CM075856.1, read as the reverse complement.
ATCTGTGTTCAACAAAGTACATATTACAGTATGATTATGTAAATTCACAATATTAATTCATGGGAATTCATTACTCAACTGATTATAATATTTTCATTCTTACTTTCAGAAAATATGTGCCTGAATTCAATATTCAGAAAAGCAATATGAAAATATCAAAAGGAAAATTACACTTTAATATACAGATTGCATATTGCAATGTAAATATAAATAACAGCGACACAAATCATAGCAAACTTTGAATAATGATATCCAAATATTGATAGTATTTCACTCAGCCTTAATAAGAGGAAATAGAAAAGATAATTATATAACTAATTTGTTTTAAATAAGAACTTATTTCCATAAAAATAAGTAAAAGTCAAAATCAAATAATAAATAACAATAGAGAGATTTGGTTTATTTTCAGTTTTATATGAAGACTTTTCAGCAGTTTTTCCATGATTTGCTCAAATTCTGTATTATTCATTTTTGTTAGCTGTATAGTTAAATTTTGATAATAAGGAGTAACACAATTTACTTCAGAATTATTTATAAATATGAGAAAAAATATAATTATATTGTTTAACACTGCTAATATCTTAATAGATTTACAAAGCACATTTTATTGTTCAGCTATATTTTAATGCACAGCAAATTAAATATTCTATTAAAATAGGACTAAAATAGAAACTATAGCATCAAATTTATTTATAAAAATACAGTTAGTTATTAAAGTTAATTCAAATAAAACATTACAATCTTTAAAAAAAAATTATGGGGAAATCTTAAGTTTTTTAAATCTTAAAATTTGTAATTATAAATTAAAAATAAACACAGATTAATTATTTCTACAAATAATTACATAATAAAATTATTTTTTAAAGAATCATTTTTAGATTTATTTAAAATTTTAAATCTTAAATAAAAAAATATTCATTATTCAGAATGCATGTCTAATAACCATAGGTAATTTTTTTAACATTAAAAAAAAACAAAGAATCAGAAATCAAAAATAATTTAGGAAAAGTCTAAAAAATCATAAAAAAATAATTAGAAATAATAGAATTGATGCAGCTTGTACTCATAGTTTCAGATTTAAATAGCTTTCAAATATGTAAATATATTTCTTCTAACAAAAAATAGCCTGTAAAAGAGTGTTTTTGTATCTCTAGACTATTTTCCCAGAGAAATTATCTTACATTCACACTACTAGATTGAAAAATTATTTCATCAAAATATTAATGTTTCTAAGATAATTTTCAAATAATCTACCCTTTTTATTTAAAAACAAATTGCAAATTCTTTGAAATTAAGTTTTAAATGTTGCAATACATTGGCATAATGTTCTACAGAAACACTGAGCATTTCCTTTTCATAATAAAATATGCCACAGATTTTGAAGCAGTATTTTTTATATAAAAATAAGCACACATACTTTATATAATTATGCTAAAAAATTAAAATACAATTATTTCAATTTAATATAGATGCTTACTGATTTTGTATCAGCTGAATAGTCAAGGCACTCTTTCCTACACCACCAGCTACAAATTAAAAAAAAATCAGTTATAAAAAAATAATGCTTTTTAATGTATAATAAACAATTCATTAAAAAATTTAAATATGACTTTTAGCTTCACATTTATTAGAATACTTAAAATATTATATTAAAAAACTTTTGATAAGATTCATAAAATAAAGGCAATTTTTTTATTTGAGTAATACATTTTAATATTGTATATTGATTATAAACTTTCCTTATATAAAGTTATTTATATAATTTTAAATGAAGTAGTTATAAAGATATGATAATATGAATTGTTCTAAAACTGCTCAAATAAAGTATATTTAATACATTTTTTGTACCAGTCAGCAATGCTTGCATACCTGCCAAACTTGAAGAAAAAGAAATCATAGATTCTACTGAATTTGAGGGTAAAAAATCAGGAGGTACTACTAAGGACATTTTTGCTTGAAACAGAATGTTTAAAACAATAGTTCTACAAACTGATAATTTTACTCTTAGATTATAAATTCTGAGAATGATTTACATTATAACATATTTTCTATTTTAAAATTTCAAATAATTCATTACAATTTACTTTTTTCATATGCCACTGACTGCTTTTTTAGAAATGAATTGGTGAACTGCTGTTTAAAACATTTTTTTCTCATTTTGAGAATAAACTTTCTAAATTTTCAACAGTAAGTGAAGATCTGAATTCATTATTTTTTTATATGACTGAACACCCATTCACATTCTACATTAGAATTTGGAATAGTTAAAATTGATCCACTGCTCAATAGATGTCCGGAAAAACTTCGGCCGTTTTTAAGTTTTTCACTGAAATTACCGAAAATTAGCAGATTTTCAAACATTATCGGTAAAATGATGAAGAATCAGTAGTTTCCAGATAAAATCAGTAGAGTTGGCAGCAATGTGCATGTAATGTCATGTAAACGTTAAACTTCACATGGAAAAGGAAAAAAATGAGGTCTATAAAATTTAATAACCATCATCACTATAACTAATTTAAATAATTAAATATCAAATGGCATAAAATACATAACAGTGATTAATAATAAAAATTTAACTTCCAATTCACAGTGTTTCCATATAGAGTCTTGGAAAATAACCTTCATTAAAATACTTCAAACAAGCAATGTGAGACAGTACATGAGAATATGAAATTCAGCAATTCAATGCTAACTACAGGAATCAGAAAATTTTTTTTCATTTATTGGAAAAGTTATGATACAAAACCACATTACTACATTTATTACTGATTGTACTGCCATCGGACTGGTAGAACTTATAACTCTAGGTACAGGTTCGCACAATTTTACAATTAAATTGTATTGAGGCTAAAATTTGTTCCTAAATTCTGAATAAGAAAAAATGACCTTTTCTTATAAACAATGCATCTTTTAGCAATTTGATATTCCAGTCTAATTTCAGTTTTCTTTTTAATTTATGTATTATTTTGATACTATAATTTAATTACGAAAGTCATATCCTATTATAGAAAAATGTCAGGGTCAATGACACTCCGATTTCGGTGAGTTCTCTCATAACACATTTTATTTCTTAGGACCGCATGAAAAAGAATAAAATGAAAAAAGAAAACAGACGCCTGTAGCATACTATCGGAGATCATAAAATGGCAACCCTAACGAGAAAAACAGGTTGCTAAGGGAAACACCGTTCTAACTTTTTTTAAACATGCGAAAATCGCATGTTACGAACTTCGTTATATTTGGAATTTAGCATGTAGCTTAATCATTAAACATACAAGTTTTTCTTTAACAATAAAGTTTTTCTTTAACAAAAAAACGTTTATTACGATTCTAAATATACTTTTTTCGATATGTAAAATAATATAATCTGACAAAGGAATAATTTAATGGTTACATAATTTTAATTCCAATATATCTCATGATTTTACTTGACTTAAAAATAGACGATAAAATAAATTTTTATAAAATAGATAAAGAAAATAATTTTAGAAATTAATATATCTGGATACAAGATCTTAATCATACTGATTTAAACAATCAATTCAAAAATTAATAAGCAATTTGTATTCATTTTCGAAGTTTAAAAATCCTATACTGCTGATTGTAAGTAAAATAACTTTTAAGTTTACCAAATTATGTTTTAAAATTTTTAATTTATTTGGTAATAAATTTTAATATACCAATATTACAGCACCTCTATTGCACATTTACAGAATGAACTTGAAACACACAATTTACTCTTTCAATATTTTTTCTGTGCGAAATAAGTTTTAATTTTACATTGCGATTTTTTTACTTGATCGTCTCAAAAAAAATTCCTATTTATTCTAATTTAAAATGAGAGCTTAAAAATTTCATTTATTATTCGGTTAATTTTCGATTGAGCAATTTTTAATACAGATTTTAAATATCTGAAAACTTGAAAGTAAATCTCAGCTTTGAAAAAATATTTACCTTGTAAAATCAATTACCCCAACTTAACAAAGCATATCTGCCAACATTTAAAATTTTAAATCGTACAATTTTTCCGAATTCTTGTATCGATGTAAGACATTCATTTACAGGGAAATTTTCTGCTTAGTAATGAAAAATTGTTAATTCGACATTGATAAAGTAAATGCAATGTTTCAAACATAGTGCTTAACAATTTATATACAATATTTTTTCAATGAAACTTCCAAGAATTTAAGCTTCAAGGTGATTTAAATCGAAATTGGATGTTCCACTTGCAAATCTATTTTCTCCCCTTTCAAAATTTTAATTTCGAAGCTGTATATAATGTAGCTGCACAAATATTCAAAACGAATTTCACTTATAAGTGTTCACTCCACATAAATCTTATTAAAAAAAGTTAATCTTAAAAACTTGTACACATTTTTTTATCATTTTTCTCAACTATTTCATGGACAATTTGTCAAATGAAGCATTCACTTACCATAACTGAAATCAAACTAAATTAAGAGTGAAACAAAGATTTTAAAATTAAAGAAATCGATTCACTTTATGTAAGAAAGAATGTAGATTTTCGTTTTTAAAAAGGAAAATCACTTTTTCCTGGATATAAAATAATGAATACTTACTTAGATTTAAGCCCTTTGGTTCATTTCAGTGTAATTATGATTGAACAATCACATACCAAAAAATCTGCCGAAAATCTTAAATTTCTACTCCCAGCTGATTTTTCTCATACAAAATCTTGAGTTTGAAATTTTGCTCGCAACTGATTGCTTTACTTTGCTTCTTCGTCGCAGAAATAACATTGCCTTTTTTTAAAATTTAAAACTTAAAAGAGTTTTTAAATTATATACATTGAGTTTTACAACTATAAAGACTAGAATTCAAAATTTTGAAATTTCAAACTTTTAGAATTCTTAAACCTCAGTAAGTTTTTTATTTTATTTTTTTTATTTATTAACTTTTATCGAACTATATATTCTTTTGTGTGTTCTCATATATATAATTGTTACAGGCAGATTTTTGCTAAATAAATATGCCATCAAATATATATACATACAAATATGTGCAAATGAATACTGGGCTTAAGCATATAACATATATTGCTTAAACCCAGCATTCATTTGCATATATTCATATATTTCACAAGAGTAATTGTCTATATTTGCAACTACCTTCCAGTTCTATTCTTTACTATCATGTGCGGAAAACAATGAACAATTAAAGACATTTTTCATCATTAATAAGGCTACAAAAATATAAAACTCATATCAGTCATATTTTTATAATAACTCATATTTTTATAATACAATAATAAACCTTGTAAGTTTCTTATTTCCTAAGCGCAGGTTCTTGAATTTTAAATTCAAAGTTCTTTATATATTTTAATTTTTTTTTTTGAGGAAAACACTTCAATTAAATTAAAATTATTTAGTATAAAATTACTTTACATGGAAAATATAATGAAAATATCACAAGTGTATCCAAACGTTTTCCATTTTGCTTACCTATCACTACATATTATAATAAACACATTAAAAATAGTTTAATTTTGGTGTTTGTCGCTTACGATCCTTTTTGCATACGATGGCTAACAAGACAGAAACCAACGGTTTAAAGTGCATTCCAAATTACTATAAACGTCCAAGCACAAGGTGAGATTCGAACCCACCAACTGTTGAGCAGAAGGCAAGACTTTAAATAAGGAAAATCCATTAAAAGAACAGTTTAAAACACAAATAAACCAAATAAAGGCAAATTTACAAAAAGAAATATTTTTTCATTCATCATTGAATTTATAATATAAAACTATTACTCACAAAAACAAAAAAGGTGGGAAGGATCTTAAATTTTTTTAAGTTCTGAGAAGCAAACTGATTTACAGAATCTACAAATAAGGATTCGATTAGTAAGAATCAAATTAGGATCACCTGCAAAATGAGTTTAATGTGCACAGGACAACCAAATTGACGACTTTATTATTAAGATCAATTTTTCTGTTTAAAACCACAATGTAAGAACTTGCATTTTTTAACAAACTGATATAAAAATGTAAAAATGCATTTTATTAATATTCCCCATTTTTGTAAATTATCCAAAATAGAGAAATTCCATACAGACAAAATTTTACACCGCACTAACACAAGAAGTGACTCATTAAAAATTGTTGAACGATAATTGTCTCAGAAATAGAGATTAAATGCATTTTCATTTTGAAATGGGCGATCGCTTGCCAAATATAGCACACCCTTCCAGAGGCGTTAACTTTCAGTGTCAGTATGCCGTGAGAAAGTCAAGCGACGACGCACAACAAACGTTTATAAAAAGTTTCTCTCCCGCTACCCCTCTCTTCACCCTGAAACTTCCTCTGAAGACTAGCGGTATGCTCCTAGGTATGACGTCATCACTATTATTTCAAATAGCCACAACTCAAAATCTATAAATTCGGCAACTCGCGACAATTTCACGTTGTGTTATGTGGAAACGTCCCTCACAAAACAAGAGAAGGAGAATGTTTAAGCTCTTCCGCTATTTTCATTTATCACAAATATATTCCATAAACCCGTTAGATCACTTAAAATGTAATTTCTCAGTCAATTAAAAAACGAAACCATAAAATTTTCAATTCATGATACATTTTAAAATTAATATAATTTTTGCTTGAAATGTTTTTACCGTTTCATGCCATATTTTGCTTAAAATGTTCGTGAAACTTAAAAAATACTTTTAGAAAATCAGATGAAATAAAGAATTTATAAAAATGAAAAATATAGTCACATTTTACAATAGATTTGAGCATAGTTTAAAAAAAAATTATACAAAGTGCGTAGAAATTCATAAATATATTCATTATATCAGAATACATGAAAACAAATACTGATTAAAATAATACGAATTTTTGTTTTAAATAGCTGAAATGGGATTTTCCTCTAAACCTACTTTTTAAATTATAGCTAGAAAAAAATATTAAATATTTTAATTGATAAAATAACAATGTAATTTCTGCTTTAAAATTAAAAATGAACAATCCTTTATTGGATGTTAAAAAGATATCATTTTAAAGTCCAATAAAGTAACATTTTGACACGTCTTAAAATAATCTTGTAGAAATATTTTTTTTACATAAATTTTATTTTCAAAAGTTATAATTAATAAAAAAAATTCTTTTTATTTGAATGTGCTTAACTTTACAGAAAACATTAGTATAAAAAATAACAACACTAAATTTTTCATCTGAATTCATGATTTTTTAAAAACTGTTTTGGGCCTAACAAAAAAACTTATGTATTTATTACGAATTATGGTATAAAATCGGGCAACATTCTAAAATGTACAAAAGAATTTATTTTTGGGGCTGCGAAAATTTCAACACATAATTTTATATAAGAACAATATTTTTCTTTCCCCTTTTCCTAACAATAAGGCGCGAGGTGGGGGAATTTATTAGAAATTAGCATGTATATATGTATATATATATATATATATATATATATATATATATATATATGTGTGTGTGTGTGTGTGTGTGTGTGAACATAAAGTTTTATGTCTTCTAAATCTAAAATTTTCGATTTCCTTTATTTGATTAAAGCAAATCAGACTTTGCATTCTCAACTTCTTGAAAAACTTTAAAAAATCAATAGCACTTTTATAATTTTTATAAAAATGTGTACCTAATAATCAAACAAAAACGCAGGGCCTACTTAGTGTATTCTTAAAAAAAGCATGACAACATAATTTCATTTGAAAGCTTAATTTGGGAAGAAATAAAAATTTTTAAATATCAATTCTGCAGTAAAATTGAATTCAACAAAACTTGACACTTTTTTAAGTGCGAAAAGCAAAAAATTATTCACAAAAAACTTTAAATAACTATTTATGATAATTTTTAACAAAAAAGATTGACATTTTCTTAAACAAAATTGATATGTATCTTTGAAAGGAATACAATATCACAAGATTCAATGATTGCTGGAAAAAAAAAAAACGAAAGCTTTAGCAATACATTTTAAATTATATCCATAAAATAAAATTCAAAGAAAGCAACGAATATAGGTTTCCATACTTTTGAAACAGAATAACTTAACAATATAATCGGACCGGATACACATTTTAAAGCGGGTAACAAATGATAAATAAAAAACCAGTTTTCTCAGATCAGAAAAGAGAATGAGTAACTTGTATAAACCAGTTATGACTCATCCAAAAGCAAAGAAAGTTTCCCAAATTCTTTTAAATTACCCACATCTACATTTATTCTAAGCGATATACACGTCAACCATTTAATGAAAGAAAACGTTCTAAGCTTGTTGAATCGCCAAGCATTTACCAATTCTGAACATTTGCAAAGATATAGATCACTTTTTAGATAATAGATAATTATACAATCCACTCTAAGTCTCAGTGAACAATTATACTATCAAACATTTAAATAAAAATTTTCTTCCCTTTGAACTTCTAAGTAATTTAGCAGACACTTTATTTCCAGCGATGACACGAAGCTTTGAATTAGTCTTATGCAAAACGATTAGGCGTGCCTTTTAACGTAACACATACAAGCGTCCTTTCCATCAAACTAAATAGTGTGACATTATGCATGCACAGACTATCCCTTCATTTTATCGCATACTCTACTCACTTACTCTAAGAGCACAATCAATTAGCTGATGGCTTCCAAAATGCGGAAGCAAAGAAACAAATACCAACTTCGAAAAATGGGCAGCGTGGGCGAAACAGCGAGCTCGCCAACGCGAGGTGAAGGTAAGGTTTTTTAAAAAAGATGATGCTCAAACATTGGAATTTTGTGAAAACATTACATTAAAAGAGAAGTAGAAAGCAGCACGAAAGAAATCAATAAGCAATCATCATGTTCAGAAAGTAGATAGCTTTAAGAACAATTTTTAAATGCTTAAAACATTATTAAAACAAACTACTTAATTATTACTTAATGCAAATTACAAGGTTATTAAATCCAAAATTTAAAATTCTATACATTGATGTATTTATAAAGTAACTTTTCAAAAAGTGCTTCGACTGATATAGATATATATAAATTTTATGATTAGAAATAACATAACACAGAATTTTATAAAATATTAGCGAATGTTGTTAAGCATAACATTTTTTGCACTGAACTGTTACAAATATAAAACCAAATTTCAGGGAAAATTTCGAAATTTTTTATCATCGTATCATAGTGGTTAATTACATTAATTAGATTATTAATACGTGGAGTCGACATATTTTTTGACTATTGTTAAGTTTTAAAAAACACTAGTTAAACTTTCTATGTCTACTTTTCATATCCATTTTCGGTTTCCAATTAGAATTGACTAACTTCCTGTATAACCTGATAACTAAAAATAGAAAAAACAATATTTCCATTGTAGTATTTCTCTTATTAAAACTAAACACTAGTAAAATGAGATGAAATTCAGTTAATCTAATAAAATATAAAATGACTTCAACTCGATAGGAAAATTGCGAGTTAAGAAACATGCAAAAGGCCAACACTGTAATGATATTCAAGAAGGTAAGGGGGGGAAAGGGTAAAACTTGATTGAATCATTCTAGTCTTCTCTTGCATTAAGAAAAACACTTTCAAAGCGAGAGTGGATTTTTTTTCCATTCAAAAATGCAAATACTTTTTCTCTCGATTCAATGTTTCATAACGTAACTTTTGTCTAGGAAGTAATCGCCCATTTCAACCTTATTAAATTTAGAAATAGAACTAGGACTAGACGTATGTGGGTATAAAATTATATTATCATGCAAGAATTGAAATACTTTTCTATTAAAGAAATATAGGGCGAAAACGTATATATATATATATATATATATATATATATATGTGTGTGTACTTTTATATAATTAAAATGAGTTATTCTTTAAATGGCGATTAATATAAATTATTCTTACAATATTACTGGGTCAGTATTGAAATAAGATGGAAATTTATCAAAAATAAATTACAAAAAAATTGGTATTAGAAGATAGGAATTTGTTTATCGCTCTTCAGTTACTTTTTACATAAGAGGGACTAATTAAATCCCTGACTCACCCACAAACTATTAAATTGGAAAGTCAAAAAGCATTATCTATTCATGTGATAACTTGATAATATTATGATTCTTTTTAAAAATGATAATGCACATTTGCTTTAGAGAACAAGTTATACTCATTTATTCTTCTGATTAAGAAAACAAAAATAAAGAACACAGAAATTCATTTTTCAAAAAGTAAAATCTGTACTGCAGATTTGATTTGTGGTTCAATTATCATTTTTCTTCACTCATGAAGGGTAGAAATATAGACCAGAACCTGTAATTTAAATTTAGTTTGGAACCAATACAAAAACCCAAATATGAGATCAGTTTCAAAAAAACCTATAAATTATTGAATTGAAGTCTAGAACACTAGCCATTCAGATACAAGCTCAGCAACAACCTAAACTGCAAATCTTACTAGAATCATTTCTGCTGATGTTAAGAAAAGATTGGTTGGTTTGTCGCTCAACGGTCATTTTTTGCACACGAGGGCTAATTAGACCGGGACCTACGGCTTAAAGTGGATTCCGAACCACTACAAACATCCATGCCCAAGGTGGGATTCGAACCCACGAACTGTTGAACCGAAGGCAAGAGCGCTAACCATTCGGCTGCCAGCTCGACATGTTAAGAAAAGAAACCACAAGAAAAGCCATTTGTAATTAAACTAATGTATATGAAATGTGATATTCAAAATAATTTATCGAGAATAAATAATATATATATATATATATATTTAAAAAAAACATTTTTATTATACTTTTATAATACTTAAAAGTAATAAGTTTTGTTTACTTAAAAATAAAGAATAAAGATAAAAAAAACTAAATCTCCCCCGTACACAATAAATATATAGAAAAATCTGTATAATTAACAGGTACCTTCATTAGAAATGAGAATAAATCTTAATGTGCACAAATTCAACTTATTTAGTTTATATGAGATATCATTTGATTGTCATGAACTTATGTTGAATATAACTCAAGCTCTTTAAAACATAGAGTTAACACTTTTCAACTTACTGTTTTTAAAAAGCTTTACATGCTTCGAGTTTAAGTTTTAACTGTTCATTTTTTTTCCAGTAATCAATGTAAAAATAAGCATATTTATATGATTTCTGTTTTTAAAAAATATGAATAAAGAACTTGAATTAAAAAATCTCACTTCAAGCAAATGGTAATACAAAGTAAGTCAAGAATTTTTCTATAAAGAGCTCTCCATTAGCTTGTCTAGATTTATTTGACATAATATTAATAAGTGTATTACATAAGCAATGTAATAAGTGATATTTTTTAACGCACTAATCTTAAAAATTGCGATTTTGAAACAAGTATTACCCATGTCAGAAAGAAAATGGAAAGACATTTTTCCCAGTTATAAAATTAAATATGGAGAAATTTTAATTTAAAGTTGCATTTTAATTTTCAGTTAAAAGAAAATTTTTAATTAGACTTTAATTATTTTTGTTAAGGGAATAATTAAGACATTACAATTTAAATATTAAAAAGAAGTAAAATGGTTAGATGTAGTTTATATATATTGCACACAATCGTATAAACAACAAAATCATTTATTTTGATATTTTGTTATAAAAGCATCAAAAAATATTAGCAGTGATAAAATTTCTTTGTTGTTCACTATTTTGGATCTTCTAGTAATAACAGAAAATGTAATCAATTTGCATGTTAACTTTAAACAAAATTTCGCAAAATCAAATGAAATAATTGAAATAGGAATAAAATATATTTTACAGAATTTTGACTATTTTGAACTTTTAATTAATAATAATAATAATAAACAGATATTAAAATTAGCCCATGCAAAAAATGATACCAATATATTTAAGATAAATTACTACTAAAGGCAGAGTACATATAAAGCCAAATTATTATTGAGTGAAAAAATATGCATTTTATACAATCCAATGAAAACTATCAAATTTTCTGTAAAAATTTAATAACTGAATTTTGACATTCATAATAACATTATATTTTTTCATCAGGTTAATTCATTGATAAGAAACATTGATTGAGGACATAATTTATATACTTATTAGGTTTTATGCATTAGAATTCTTTAAGAGATGTGAGGAAGTATCTCTTTTATATTAGATTAAATCTTACTATTAGATATTAACCATTTTAGATTTAAGGGAGTGTCGATTTTAGATTTTTTATTTACAAGAAAAAGGTCATACTGCATTGAACAATTGGTTAAAAACTCACCAAATTAGAAATAAAAAGACAATAAATTTTCAATCATAGAAAATTGTACACCATATGTTTACAGCTGTAAAAAAGTAGACAAATTGTAGGTAACAAAAATGAGGCAAAAAGGTATAATATGAAAAGGCATTAAAAGTAGTACAAGTGAAAGTAGAGAAAGCATTAAACTTTGATATACCTGACAAAGGCAAAAAAAAAAAAAATTAAGATGGGATGTTAGATTATAATAAGATGTGATTCACTTATCAAGTCTTATAAATTTAAGACAAGTACTATAAAAAACAAATATGACAATGGTGATTAAAACTAAGACACTCAATTAAAATAGGATATACAGTTAAACCTTTTTTACAATTCAAACATAGAAGTGCTGGTTCACTACATAAAATACAATTATGCATCAAACGAGTATGGCTGTTGCACAGTTGAGATATTATGTTAGCATGGCTGTATGGAATAATGCACCAAGTCTGAATAAAAGGTTTATATGAAAAAAAATTTTCACTTGCTAATTCCAAGAATTCTGGCAAAAAAATAAATATAGCTAAAGACTCAATGCCTGATATGGGCATAAGTAACTGCTTGGTTAATGAGGTCTTTACCTTCTTTAGAAGTGCCGTCAGCTAATTCATTGATAGTAACACCGACATTATAGATATCAAGCAAAACAGAATCTCAAAACTGTTATGAGACATTTTTAGCAAAATCAAGATTTTATTAACCACAGAATAGAAGTGCTCAGCAAAATTTATCTGCTACAAAGCACTCATGTTATCAGTAGAAATACAGAATTTAAGACAGTGAGAACTTAATCATGCAGAGAAATCTCAGTATTACAACAGTAGTTGTTGTAATACTGAGCAGTGCAAAATAAAGCAGGCAGTAAGAAGGCTATAACTATATATAGAAGGGTCATAAACAATAATACAGCCAAAGTATCCTCTGCTTTTGATCCATCATAAGAATAGGGAATTGATTACAATGAAAGGTATGAATTTGTTTGAAAACAGTAGAAGCAGTATTTTCTTTACTAAAGAGAGTTAAGTTGTACAAACAGTATAAATAGCATAGATTTCCAGGAAATTCCATGGATGAATACTAAAGTAATCAGCAATCTCAACTGAAGTGACATGAAGATTGGCCTCTTTTAAAAGAAACTGAATTTTAGCACAAAAAGGAAGACTGCAGGAAGAGTGAGTGTTAAAAAGTCTTCTGAATGTAGGATTAATACAAGCAGTTTTTAGTGGATGATTCAGAGAGGAATAACTTCTAAAATAATAATCAAGGAAAAATTTTGCCTTAGATTCAAAGGCAGTACATTACAGTCAATATAGAGATGGGTGAAGTATGAAATGCTCACACAATACACCCAAACTGATTTTTTTTATTCTAATAAGGTTCTATTAGCACCCAAAGAAATTTTAGAAATAACTTTTAATATTTTAAGATATTTTTCAAATTTCTTGAGCAAATTTTATTTATGTAGTAAGAAAAATAAGTCTTTTATCAAAGATTACCCTTAAGTATCAAACTTCATTATCACCAAGAACAGAAACGTTATGGGATTGGATATTGGAGGATCAGGAAGGATACCTCATTTCCTACAAAAGTGAATGCACTTGCTCTAGTTAGCAAGATGGAATAGTCATTTTTATCACACCAATAAGTAATCTCATCTACAACAATCTGTAACGCAGTTCAATTAATTGTATATCTGAACCTTGACAGAAAATCTGTAAGTCCTCAATACAAAGCTGCGCTTTTAGCGTAAGGTGGTAAAATAGTTAAAATCTTGGAAATATAAATGATAAAAAGTGTCATGATGAAGACACTACCTCGAGAAATGCTTTAGATTGAACAAATGTTTTTGACAAGGTAGCTTCTAATGATCACTTTAAATTTTTTCTTTAGGAAGTTTTGAATAAAAATTGGTAGATTCTCACAGAGATTAAAGCTATGTAATGCCTGAAAAATAACAATGCTATGTTCAATCATAGGCCTTCTTGATATATAAAAAAAATGGATACAAGATTGTTTCCATGAGCAAGAGCGATTCTTATCTGCTTTTCCAGTTTAATGAGATTGTTTAAAATAGATATACTAAAGGAAACACTTTCTAAACAGTAAAGGAAGTTATCATTAATCATATACTCCAGTGTCTTATCTAAACAGCTTGTTAAAGTGATAAGGCTAACTTGACGAAAATGATAACTTAAAGGATCTTTGAGACCTTTTTCTAGTTTAAGATGGGGATTACAATAGCTTCCTGTCATACAGAAGCAAAAATATTTTAATGCTAAGTTCTATTGAAGAGAAACAGAACACTGGAAAGGTAAATAGGTCTCAGATGTCAAGGAAATCTTTGATAGGAAATCTCATCTTGGCTGGGGTTAGAATTATGAATCCTAGATATTCTTTTGCAGCTCATACATGCAAAAATCACAATTGTAGTCAATTGTGTTCATAATTATCAAAATTAACATTGGTTAGCTCAGAACTAACTGTTCTTGGAAAAAAAAGAAGTGTAAGATTTGGAGTCAGACACAATAGAAAAGGCTTCCCAAATTTCTTTAAAATCCTCAGAAGAATAAACAGTGGTATTAGTATCTAATATCGGGAAAAAGAATTCTTGGTACCAATTATTAGAAGTTTCACTTTTTCTCAAACAAACTTGCAAGGAGTAGGAGAAGTGAAAGATTATGTACAGCATATGGAAGAATCTTTTTGAATATGGCTGTAAATCTTGGAAGCGATTTTTTTTTTTAATGCAGTTAGATATTTAATAGTGAAGTACAACCAATTTTTTTGGTCTTGAAAGAGTGCTAGGAATTTCAAAAGAACTGATCAAAGACAGTGTATTTGATTGCTTCAGGAAAAAAGTTTTTGAGTTTGTATAACACCAGTAATTAAAGACAAGAAAAGCTATTAAATAATAGTTATTCTAGTAAAAAAGGTATGAAAACTCAGTAGAAGCAGTTTAAAGAGAGTAAAGGGACTTTTTACAGGACACTGCCACCTCAAGCCAAAATGAGAGTACTGGATGATTCCAGTTGTAAGGATTGCAATATATGCAAAAAACTTCATTACATATTTTATGTGAATATAAAGTTTTTTTCCTATACTAAGATTTGAATTCCTGGATCAACATTTAATTAAACCCTAGATGCTGCAGGATATCTTATTAAATGCCAGCTGAATTTTACTTCAGCTACTAGTCGCTTTAAATAAGGGCTTTATTTTTAGATTATCAAACAACCTTTAGTCATAGTACTAGGTTCTTTTGGTACCACCCTATCATAAATTTCATCTTATCTAAAAGTGGGTTACCTTCAGAAAATACTTCAAAACTTCCTTTATATGCAAGAAGCTTTGTTCCTAAGTTTTCAGAATTTATGAGGACAAGAGGTACATTTTGGAATTACTTTTTCATAATAGCCTCTATGACTTTAAGAACAACATCCTCAATACTTGTGTTGGTAGTCACTTAATTATAATGACATCCAATTCCATGGAAGAATGCTAATTCATCTTGAGGTACTTAAAATTGGAAGGTTACAATATATTTTTGAGTGCACCAGCCAGAGAAAGGTACATGAGAAAATGATCACTGTTATACAGGTCATTTTTTATTGTTAAGTCTAAGTGAGGCAATAAGATGGGAAAACAGATGGCCAAATCCAAGGAATGAAACATTTTGGCTTGCACACAAAAGTTAGCTAATCCATCTTATTCAGCAGACAGAGGCAGCGATTAGAAATCAACTGCTTAATCTCCTACCCTTGATAATTAGTATTCATGTTTCACCAGAATATTGTAACCATTAAAGTCAGAATGTAAGGAACAGGAAACTGATACAAAATTTCAAGTCTTGAGGAATAACAATACGAGGCAATAAATAAACACAAACAGTAATTACAGTGGTAATGTGTATCCTTACTATTACAGCTAGCAGTGAAGTATGCAAGGGAAGCACTGCATTGGGATGATTATTTGATTTTGAAGCAAGAATACAACTCCCACAAGATACAGCTTCAAGGATGTCTATTTAAAAGTTCAACTGGGAAAACAAAGAAGAGCAAAAATTTCAGAAAAAAAGTCTAAAAGCTTTTTAATGTCAGGTACACAAGGGTGGAAACCATGGCAAGTCCAAGAGAAGAAAACCACCATAATGAAGAATTCTTATATCAACAAAGGAATTTGTCCCTGCCAAGCATTTCTAAATAGATTTCAATATATGTATCTATGTCACTATGGCTACTAACAGAAATTTGGGTCTTAAGAGCAGTATTGTCTGAATGATCTTCAATTTTGAATTTTTTTTCCTAGTATCAGAGTCATTGAATTTAGTGGCTTTATCCTAATTGACTTATCAGTAGTGTGTCGCTCTTTATTGGGCTAGCTGTTTCTCAGGGATAGACAGAAATAAAGCAAGCCAGATAAAATGCTTGTCGCTTACCATTACATGGATCACAAAGAGACACCGAATAGCAGGGCAGAAGAGACAAGCGAAACAAATAAACTTGATCTCAACAACAAAGAAAAAGGGAAAAAAGTTAGTGAAAAGTAATAGAAGATAATCGAAATAAAAAATAAAGAGACTCCAGGGATACTTCAAGATTGTGAAGAAACTTCAAGAAGTTTACCTAAAAAAAGTAAACCTCCTAAGTAATACATAATAGAGAAAACATAAGTTAGTCATTGATTTCGCCACATTAACTATTATAACATGCTTGATAAGATTCAATGAGTAGAGTAATATGGTTTATAATAGTACAACAAAAACAGTATAATATAAAATAATAATTGGTATTTCTTTTAAAGCATAGAGATTAAAACTAACTATGTATATATATGTATATATATATATATATATATATATATATATACATATATATATATATGCCATGTGAATAATAAGACATTTTATATGCTAGGAAGAATGAAACAAACTTTCTAATAAATAAAAAAACAGTTGAAATGATGCAATATAATTTCAATCTAATCAATTAGATTATACTTAATAAAAAATTTAATATACAATATTGTGATTTTTAATCATAATACTTACATAATTTTAAATTTAGCAAAACATGCACAATTTCTCTCAAGCTTTTCATTTTACGGAACACAAAATAAATATAAAGATTAATAAGTTTATTTTATCAAAGCAATCTGCATTGCAAACACATTCTAATTCAGGATGAAAAGAGCTTAAGACTCATGTCTCTATGTGCATAGGTCAAATCAAAGAAGTAGAACATTCGAATTTAAATCAAACTTCCAGAAAACCATCAACTCAAATTGTTAGGCAAAATAAGTTACAAAAATTTTCATTAGACATAGATAAGAAAATACAAAATTCTGATGTAAACCTCTACATTTTAAGAGAGCAGAAATTTAATGTGTCCCATAAAATTTAGAACCAACAATCTTAATCATTGAAAATACAAGCAAGTACTTCTCATTATACAAACACTAAGCTTAAAAAGAACTTTAAATTATTCCAATAAAATATTATTTGCTAAATATATAAAATTAAGATCAAGGCAATTTTTATAATATTCTCGCACATTTATTTTTATTGTCACACAAGATACTTTTTTAAAAACTGAAGATTTTGTTTTAAAAAACTATCAAATAAACTTAAAAAGATATAAGAATCATTATAATTGCATGTAAACTTTACTTTTTTATGTAATATTTACAAACACCATTTTATTTATAAACCAACACAAAAGTAAAGTTCACTAGTAACTATAATTTAGCCAAATTTTATTTAAATTTTTAATTAATGCTTAATCTTCAACAATAAGATTTCTTAATAAAATTTAATGTAGATTGAATATCAAATAAAATAATAAATTAGCTTGTATTATATAAAGAATACATTCTAAACATTACAAAAATCAAACATGTATTACAAGTTTGTTTTTCATATTTAGGCTTTACTCTTACAAGTAATGTGTCTTCTAATTCCAATAAACTGTTTTTACTAATTCCATTAAAATTAAATAATTTCCACGTGAAACTCTTGATTTTATTTAATACTTACTTATAGTATTTTTTTCAGCAGAATAACTTTTAAAGATAAGCAACACCTCAAATATTTATTTTTTCTTTAACTGATATAAGCACCATAAAATTTAGAAACATGAAACTGGTTTGTTAATAAGTTGGAATTCCATCAGGAATAAAATTGATTTATGGTTTTAAAAGCATTCAAATGAATGAAAATTTTTAAAGAAATGAAACATAACCCACAAATTTATGAAGAGCAACTTATGCACTGAAATAAACACAACAGCAGTTTCGGTATTCAATTGCTATTTCTGTATTACTTAGGAATTGACTCTATAAATTGTTTTGCATGACTTCTAATGAAAAATTACTAATAATTTAAACAATCAAGCTAACAATCTTTACCTATATAGGAAACCCATCGAAATAATTGTAGCTGATATGTTAAATTAAGAGGTAAGCAAGCATAATTTTTCGTAAAGATGTCCGAGATTTGTGTTAGCTCAGCATGCTAAAAAAATATAATTTATACTCCAGTCAAATGATTCTTAACCTTTTTTTTTAGCTTAGCACACTTTTAAATTCAAAATTTGGCAGCATACAGAAGCTTTAAGTTAATTACTTATCTATAACACCATGTAAAAAAGTATAATATACACTACAAAAACAACAATGCATTTATCACTATACCTTGTAATAAAAAATATTATAACTTTTACAACATACATTTCTAGTGGTTATTAATCACTGCTTTAGTGTGTAAATTATGATTCTGAATATCAAAGGAAATGAATATTCTACCAAGCTTATTCTGATCATGTATTTAGTTTAATATTTAAAAGTTAAGATCAATCAAAACAAATTATCGAAAAAATAACATAAGTCATTAAAACCTTGCATATCTTAGAAACTGAAAATTAAACAGATGAAACCCCCTAAGGTATACAAATTTTAACCTATTAATCATTTACACAAATTTTAGAAAAATTACCAAATATAAAACAAACAACAAATGAATCCTTAAAAAAAAAACAGTTGATAAAGGAAATATTTAAGAATAAAGATGGAAAACAGTACTATTCTATAGAATGCCAAATTAGAAACTGGCAAAGTATAAAATAATCTCCAATTCATTTAGAATATAACGTGACAAGGCACATGATTTTTAACGTGTGTGTCAAGCTCAGAATTTTTCATTAGCACTTTGATTCATACAAGAGTGTCAAAATACGGAATTTTATTTAAATTTGTAGAAAAAAATTAATTTTTTACTGTGCTGCCTGAAAATGGAGGAGCAAGCTGTAGTATTAGAGAAGGAGTCATGATCTACAGACATGAAACAATTTGTTGAAGAACTGTGCAAATTTAGAGTTAATGCAGTAAAAAATAGTGTTTTCTTAACCAAAACTACTTACCAGAACTTAATAATTGATATACAAAAATCCAAAATGACTACTAAGAAGGAATTCAGGGACTATTGGTTGCTGAATAGCTATGATGGGATGATATTGGAAAACAAAAATAATCTCCTTTATCCTCGTAAAATATCAGTACTATTAAGTATTATGTCACAGACTCTTGAATTATTTAATGTATTTCATAAAGCTCATTTGTCTATTGGACATGGAAGGGTGATAGAATGCTAAAAGAGCTTTCAACCAAATACAAAAACATCACACCACGATATTGAACTGTACATCTACATTAGTGACTTTTGTCAGAAAAAACAGAAAGATATTAAAAAGGGCATTGTTGTGAGACTTATGGTTTTTATCTAATTTAATTCCTGTTGTCAGGTAAACCTTATTGACTTTCAGTCTCAACCAGATAGAGAATAAAAATTTACTATGGTGTACCAAGATAGATCATCTCAAACTTGATTCTCAAATCTCTATCATCAAAAAGACAGACAACCTAATGGGTGTATTCTTGCTGCTCATAGCACTATATATATTACAGTCTGACAGTGATAGAGAATTTACCAATGATGTAGTGATCAGCTTGAAGGAGTTTTGGCCAGTACTGAAGATTTTCCTTTTGAAGCCTTACCATTCACAAAGCAAGGATAGTGTCAAAAGAGCTAAATAAGATATCGAAAATATGCTTTGTACTTGGGGGCAAGATGATAAATCTGACCACAGGAGTGAAGGACTGCATTTTCGTACAATTTATGAAAAACAGAGCTTATTGTTCTGAAATCAAAATAACACCATATGAAACTATTTTTCGCTGCAAATCTAAAGTAGGGCTTACGGCTTCTTTTCTACTCTAAGATGTTTCAAAAGACATAAATACAAAGGAGCAGCTAGAAAAAGGAATAGAAATTGTTCAAAAAATAGAAAAAGATTAAACTAATCAGATTATGTTAGAAAAAGAGGCTGTTTCAAAAAACATGCACAAGATCATAGTCGATAATGGAATAAACCAACATGATGAAGGCATGCTTACCGAAGTGATTTTAGTTTCCGATACCTATTGTGTGTGTTTAATGGAAACAAGTGTTGCACTTGCATGCAAAATGTGTCGTCAAAAAAGTTCAAAATTTTTGTGGCCATTCTAGTAAAGATGATGAATTGGATATTTTGTGCAATGTTTTTTCAAAACTGAAAATGATATCAAAAGTAAATGCATGTTACAATGCATGAATAAAGTCACTACCAATAAAAATTTCTCCTAGAAGGCAATAAGTAATTGAAATAAAAAAGTTTTTAACTGTCCCACACACATACTATCAAGCAAATAAAATAATTCACTTAGATACTTATTTTGAAGTATTTTCTAGTTGGTTGGAACTAAGTATGTAAAATATCAATTATTTAACTACCTTAGTTTTCGTTTACATTACAAATAAAAATAATTAACATTTTTCACGCCTTTTAACTTATGCTCTCATTTCATACTTACAAGTTTATAATTTAAATTTTACCCAAGCATTTTTCAAATTCTGGCATTTATATAACCCTAATAAAAGGATTGTTTTATGAATAAATAAACAATAAAATCTGAACATGTAGATAGTAAATGAAGTACTAAAGGATGGAATTAAGTAAAAAAATTAACATAAATGATACATTGTCATATTTACTTTAAAAACAGAAGTACTCATATATTACAAATCATTTCAATTCGATAACATGCATATTAATTCTTTAAAGTACATATTAAAAGCACTTTAGTACATAAGATATCAGATTTTAATATTTTGGATACAAAGCATTTTGAATAAAGAATTTGGATGCAATTAAATTTGTTATAAAACATTCCAGAAGAAAAAAAAACTAGAAAAATCCAAAGAAATCCTAACCACAATTAAGATGTAAAATTATGTGATGAAACTATCTCCTAATGCAAAGTAGTTGCTCTGAATCCTATTGTCTTCCAAACTTTACATATTAGTTCAAATAAAATTAAATAAATATATATCAGAGGTTACTCCGGAATAAATGATACCTTAAGAGCATATTTATTATTTGCATAAATCAATGGTCTCCTAGCAATATATTTAAATATATTACTTAGTTATTTGTATCATTTTTAATAAACAATATATATATACATATATATAGTTAATTAAAAATGATACAAATAACAAAAAATTATTTTAACATAACAAATGCACTTGGTAATGAATTCTGCATACAAATTCACTGTATTTCCAAATATGAATATATTGATACTTAAGAAGTTTAAAATTAAAAATCATTTAAACTTCAGATGACCTATTACCTTACATACAAATAAGTTTTTTTTCTTTCCTGAATTAGACATCTTAAGCATCCAGGATTTGGTTTTTCAGTTGTTTGGCGCGATGCAATTATATATGAAATTTTAGTACTTCAACATTTATCGATATTTTTATGGCATTTACATCACTTTAATGAATATTTATTGCCGCCAGAAAAGAATGGGAAATATTAAAGGGCACTTTTACCTAATTTTAAATATATGATTACATAAAAAATTAATATATACACCATATGATTAAATAAATATATAACACGCATAATGAAAGAACACAATTACAAAACGATAAAAATACACGATACAAAACAACGATATCAACTTCAGTTAAAATTGACTAATAAATGTACATTATAAAGAATGTAAATGCAAAAGACGATCCTTGCGATTTCATATCATTTGATATTTAAGCAACAAATAATGTGCACGTCCGCTTAATAAACTAGATATAACTATTTTATAGCTATAATATATCTCAAACAGAAAATGACAATCAGCGACACTTGCTGATTAAAAGTCAAGACAAATACATAAAAGTAATTATATTGCATTTTAAAACATATTACAAGAACAGTATTTATATACATGTATCATAAATAAATTTATATAAAATAATATATATCTCACCGCCAACAACAACTAACTTGTACTCAGTCATGGTCTATACGAATGCCGGTTTAACAATAGCTAAAACAAGATATCTACAACAGAAGGAGAGTCCGTAAAATTCAAAAATTTAAATTTTTCAAAATCATAAGCATCCAAGTAAAGGATTTGCAAATAATATGATTACACAGCGTGCAACAATCAAGTCCACATATAGGATTTCAAGCATTAAGAAAACTCAAAAACTCGCAAACAACCAAAATTCCACCACCACAAACCTTCACCAACATAGAGAAAGACAATAACCATAACTTATAAAAACTCCCTAAATTGAGGAAATAAACAGCTGCGCCATCTATATCTCATGAAATTTATTTTAACCAATCATTCCTATGAAATCGTAGGTTTTAAATGTTAAAATATAGGTAAAAAAAAAAAGAACCCATTTAACCAAAATTTTATTCTTTCTTTGATAAGTGATTAAATTCATTTTTAAATAGATTATTTTCCTTTATTAAGTGAAACTACTTTTTCTTTGTTAGTAGTTTATTTATTTGGTTATTCACGTTTGCTGAGTATGAAAAATTAGTCAATTTTTAAGCTTTGAAGTATCGTTTCCGATTGTTTCATTTTCACGCTCATTTTAAAAAAATTTTTTGTTAATTATTCTTATAAGACATTTTTCTATTTAAAGTGAATATCTAAACT
This sequence comes from Latrodectus hesperus, assembly GCA_037975125.1. Taxonomy (NCBI): domain Eukaryota; kingdom Metazoa; phylum Arthropoda; class Arachnida; order Araneae; family Theridiidae; genus Latrodectus; species Latrodectus hesperus. The sequence goes on along the minus strand of CM075856.1, from coordinate 31,023,802 downwards.
AAATATGAATATAAGCAACTTAAAAAAATCAATGATTCATTTTTTAAGTTTTTATTGAATTACTGTTAATTTAAGAAATGAATTTCCCATGAATACTGAGATGCTCATCAAAATTAAAGATAATCATTACTTATCCATTAATAAATAATCATGTATTCACATATGTTGGAGAAAACAATGTTTTAAATTTCCTATGATTCCTCTGCATATAGCTTGTACCCAAGTAGCAAAATACCTTGGCCCAATATTGGCAATCTGGCCAAGAAAGCTCCAATGATGGGAGTTAAGTTTTTCCCAATATACAGCATGCCAAGATAAAGCCAATTATAGACTTATAATGGGCGCCACATTTTCTCCAATATTGGGCATGCCAAGATAAGCCAAGGTTGGTCCTACTCTGGGAACCACGATTTCCCCAACATACAGCATGCCATGATAAGCCAAGAGTGGTCTTATCATGGGGGCCAAGTTTTCCCTAGTCTAGCATGATAAGCCATTATTGGTCCTAGAAGGGTAGCCAAGTTACTATCAATCTTGGGCATGCCAAGATTTTGCCAAAATATATCATATGTAGAGTTAAATCCAATATGGTTGCTTACTTTTCTAAGCTGTTTTGTTGCATTTTTGTTTATAGAGAATTTTCGTACTAATTAAGATCAATCTCCCTGAGCTTTAATCATCTTAAAATTTCTATTCTTGATGTTTAATCACGACCATTTTATTTATTTATTAAATTTTCAAAAACATCACCGTGTTGGTAAGTTTAATTCTTCTTATATTTGTAATAAAAAATTTTGATTACCATGAAATTTTTTAATCTATTTGAACTTAAACTTATAATTGAACTCAAAATATTTCATATTTTTATGTTTAGATATATAATATATCTAAACATAAAAACAATTGTAAGTAAATATATTTACTTGCAATTGTTTGTATGTAATTAACCATGAAACTATCTCAAAGCCCAAACTCCGATGTTATTGTTTTACACATTAATAAATTAGCTGTACGACTATTTATCGACTTGGTACTTATCTATTATCGCAACCATGTCAGCTTCCGGGATAACTTGCCAAATTGGCAACCCTAATGTCGCACGCATCTAAGTCGCTGAATTGGCAACCATGTGCTTTTTTTCAAATTTCCTACTTGCCACCTTTCTCAGCCTAACTGTTCTTTGAAAATGGCAAGGTAGAATATTAAAATACGAATCTGGGATTTTACCGAAAAGGATGCCGTTAAAACTTTTATAGAAATATAACATTTTACCAGACGTTAGGAAATGTACCACCTTTCACCCGATAAGGCTTATTTGAGAAAACAGATTTTTTTAAAGTGCAACGTTGCAACCTGTAATCAACACGCGGGAATAGGAAGTGGTAATTGGTTTGAGGAAAGCTATATCCCCTTATTAACAGCAGTAAGATTCATGTATTGCTGGTGCAAAGAATTAACAACAGTCAAATTTTTTGACGAAGAACTTAAGACTGATAAAACAGTCATAGACTGGAATGATTATATGAGAGAGATTTGTGTTCGCAACATGTAAAAGAGAATAACTCACTGGATTTAATTATTCAAGAGTAAAACACAAGTATAATTTTGTCGACCCCGAAACGGGTGCGCATACCCAAATAATCGAAAGAATGTGAGGTTCCGCGAAATGGAGAAACAAGAGACAACGAGGTACAGCAAGACAAAATCTTGAGTGTTACTTGGCAGAATTCATATGGTGACAAGACCAAGAAAAGGATAAAAGAATTGTTTTGATTATATTCTAGAAACCAATTTGCAATATTTTCCACCAAAACGTAATTGATATATCGTTAAATAAAGGTATAAGAGTTATACAAATAAAAATTACCTATTATTTTTCTCCATATATTATTTATTATTTTCTATCATGCTGTTTCTATCACATTGTACTTTTCAACTACGTGCTCCATGTCCCGTCAGCGTATTCCGTTTTTAGAATTGGCCCGGTCTTATATAATGCCGCCAATATGGTTGCGATAATACGTAAGCACCATCGAATTTTATTTATTCACATATATTTACTTATTCTGATAAATGTATTTACAGAATATTATTCAAAAAGAACTATTTTCTCAATTTATTTGGCCTCATAGATTATTTGATTGTTGAGTTAGTTATTGGTAAATTACTTCTTATACGTGTATATATATATTGGTACAACGGATAAATTTTCTAATCTATAGACAACAATTATCTGTTACTTTTATACATTAAAAAACAACTTTAAAAAACCTGGTTGACGTCATAAAAATCTTTACAGATGGTAGCAAACTGAATGAAAACGCTGGCAGTGGTATCTACATTGAGAAACCGGGAGAAAAACTATCCTACTTTCTCCGTAACCCTGATTTTTCCTCTGTTTTTAAAAGTGAACTCATAGCAATAGAACACGGTTTTCAGACTATTTGCAATGAATGTGACTTCGGAGACCTCTGGATTCTTTCTGACAGTCACAGCGCCCTTCAGCACCTTCAAAACTTGTTCACAGTTGGAGATAAAATCAGCATTTCTATCCTTCTTCAGCTGAAAGGTATCTCCAAGCTATACGATGTTCATTTACAGTGGATTCCATCCCACGTTGACATCTATGGCAATGAGCAAGCGGATCATTTAGCCAAGCAGGGCTGCAGCCATTCTCCACCTTCTCACACAGCTCCAACCTTTGCAGAACTTCATTCCAAAGTCGTTTGTGATATTTGGAAGGAATGGAGAAACCCAGCCAGGCACCACTGGTATAGGAGCAGCTAACCTGGATCATCATTCAGTCTCAACTGCGACAGAGCCACCCGAACTGCAATAACAAGACTCAAAAGCGGCCACACAAAAAGTCTCTCATTTTTAGAGGGGATGAAGACCTACTCATTATGCACAAAATGCCGAGCCCAACAAGCCTCATCTGAACATGTTCTTGACTGCATGGGGCTCACCAAGAAGGACCTTTATTCTTCCCCCTTTTTGTATCAGATTTTCTTCGGGTCAGTGATCTTATGGACCTTGTCTGACGAAGTCAGACAAAAGGAGGATAAGCCACAACAACAAAAAAAAACTTTAAATTTTCAACTTGTTTCATTATCTGGGGAAATTAAACTAATTTATTTAAATCAAATGTAAGTATTGAAGAATGTATTTAATAATTAATTTACTAAATTTTATCGATATACTGTACTAAAAATATCAATGGATAAATAAAATATTAAAAAAAAGTTTTTAATTTATTTGTGTTGTCAGTAAGATAGATTATTGTTGCTTTTTATATTATTTACCATGTTTTTTCAATTTTTGTATTTTATCTGTTAAGAATTATGTGCAAAAGATTATTCAACATGTTTACATTAACTATGAAGTTGTTCTTAAATTCAGTATCATGCATTCATTACCTTATTTGCATGTTAATTTCCATCATAGTTTTTTTTTTTCAAAACTATAGGCTTATTTGTCAATAACTTACCAAATTTCACTGCCCTTTAGAATGGATGAAACGTGAAACATTTTAAGCAAAAATATTGAAAGTGTGGCTTGCCATCATATAGAATTGTATCTTGAGGAATACATGTGATGGAAATCTGAAGACTATGGCTTTTGATGCCAAATTAAAATCAAGTACAAATTTATAGAAACGACAAACCATGTGCAAATTGTTATATATATTGTTTGCAATCATGACTTCTATTTTATTGCAGGGACATGCAAATAATGTAGTAGCTTTCTCTTTTTATAGTAATCTTGTTGCCTTTATTAATTCTTAATTCATTATTTACTGACGATTTCAGTCCCTGATAATTTTTAATGTTTTAAAAATGTAATGATCATTTAAATAAATGAATTGCTTGAATAACATAATAATTTTTAACTGAATAGCAAATGAAATTATTTTTGCTTATGTATAAATGAGATTAAAAACACATTTCGTTAAACAAAATTATCCAAAACTAAAAATAAATATCTAGGTTATAGTGTTGCTATGAAAAAAGGTGCAAAAATCGACTGAGTTTATAGTTGATTTTTGCATTTTTCATCTTAATATTCATATTGCTATTGCACTTTTTATGTAAATGAATTTAGTCATTTCACAGTTGATAAATTATAAATATTTACTTGATTTTTCTCCTCTTTTCTTTCTTTTTGAATAATAATTTCAACATAATCTGATTTTCATCATATAATTTGTAAATTTTGCTAAATTATTTAAATGTTGCTTAAAAGAATAACAAATTTGACACTTATGTTTATTTTCAAAATGAAATGCAAAATAATACATTTTAAGCATGACAATTATTTTACTCATGTAAGATGCAACAATACAGCTTTAAATGAAAAAAATGCGTATATATTGCATTACATTAAAATAGCTTCCTTCTAATTTAGTAATTCAAAATAAAATCCTTTGTTATCATTATGAGCTGAATATAATGTAGACAAACCTATAAGCCAAGATTGGTCCAATCTTGGCTGCCAAAATTGGACCGATTTCGGTAGCATAGCTTGGTCCTATCTTGGCCATCCAGATTGTCCAATGTAGGTTGCCAAGCTTGGCCCTATCTAGTCTATCCACATTGGTCCTATATAACGAAATGTAGACCATCAATGATTGGCCCGATACAGACCGCCAATACAGGACTTAAGCAAAGCCACGATTAACGAATATAGGGGCAAGGTATTTTACTACTTGGGTATAAGTCAACTGTTAAGATGTAATTAAATACTAATAAGATCTTATTAGCATTTAATCACATCCTGTAATACTGTCAAACCGGCAAATGAAAATTTTCGCTATAGATTAATTAATAAACTAATGGAATCTCCCGTAACATTTCAACAGTTTTGTTGATTCACATTATTGAGAATTTAAATATAGTATCAGAAAAGCATGTAACTAATATCAGTTGTTTAGAAAAACAAATCAATGAGATCAAATCTTAACAAATCAAGAACTATCAGCTGTTGGGAAAGTTAGTATTTTTTTTATTAAAAAAAAAAGTCTTTTAAAATGTGCTAAAAGGAATAAAGCAGATAAATGTCATCCACAAGTTTTTAAATAGTTTTAATATAAGCGCCTGCAATGATTGGAGGTGATTTGTGTGTTTAACGAATAACATAATTCAACAACACTCTACGGATTGTGGATGGTTAAGAGCACTGACATAGATATTTCCATATATAAATGTGAACTAATTACACTAATCAAAATAGTCCTTTGAAATTATGAATTGCTAAATAGCTACCATGATGAATGAGACCAGTCTTCAAACAACATTATCTATTTATTTTCCCAGATTAATGACAATCCTCGAAAGAACAGCCAAGAATGTATACAGCATGTATTAAATCAAGACATCATTTGTATGAAACTATGTCTCAAACAGAAAAGCCTTGAATACAATGTGAATTTCTTTTATATTGAAGACTTTTAAATTTAGGGAGTTTCTAGTCCTTGCAAAATCGATCATTAATGGTTCCGTTATTTAACTTGTTTATATTGAATAAGACTGTAAATAGAATAATGTATCTTGTACTGTTAACAAGTGGTGTATGTGGTCATGGTTGAAATATTGACAAAGAAAAATATTAATATCAACGATTACTATTATCTGTTTTATAAAATGTTATTTGTGTATTCCAAATACTGATGATGTTCGTTTTTACGAGCCTCCAACATACAAACTCTCACTAGATTACAAATTAGTGGCTGATCCTTAACATGAGACCATAGATGCAATAATAATTTTAATTTCCGTTTAGAAACTGTGGAAAAGTCTCTCTTTTTACGAACTCTGTCATGCATTTTTCATTAGCATTTATTTTTTATAATTCGATTATTTACTTATTTTTTTATTTTATGATTGAGAAACGTGGATCGATGCTATTATTAAAGAATCGTAAATCATCTGAATTGTAGATAACTAATGGCACTGCTGATGTTGCAACCCCGGATTTTTAAAAGTAATTCGTAGGAAATATCACCCCTCTATTCTAACTTCTGACTTATAGCTCAGGTATGAATAGTTTCAAGTGCAAATATCATAAAATACGTTTGTAAGTTGTGATCATGGCTTGGAATCGTTTTATGATGTTGATATTTTGGCTACAATGCACATATCAATGTATGTCTTGGATGATTTTTCTTCTCAAAAAATGATGGAAAAAAACCAAGAAAATTTATCTGACATTTTGAATGAAGATGTGTTATTCATTCATGAACTTTGACAAAGAAATCTACTGATCCTAGAAATTTCACTCAAGGATTTTATGAATTTGGATTTAGAGTAATTTGAAAGTAACAAGTATATGGATGATTAAATAAGTAAGAATGAAAAATGCATGTGAATGAGAAAGAGTATTTCGATATCAAACAAGAAGAAAATGACGTAAAGCTAAGACTGTCAGCAAAACAAGCAAATATGTTAAAGTCAAGATTAAAGAGCCTTTTCTCTGAAAAACAACAGTGAATGCATAATAACAAATAATTACATAATGCATGATAAATAATTTTTCAATTTCAGTATTTTGGTTAAAAAAATTAGTTTTTATTTGACCAATAAAAAACGGCTGACAGTTTAATTTTAACTCATTTACTTATCACTCCAAAATTGAATTAATGGAGAATACTTCCCATTTTCTTTAGTAACGTAATACATTTTAATGTTGTTTATTCTTCTATCCCAATTACACCCTCGTTGATAATAAAACATCCTTAATAAACCAAAAATAATAAATAAAAAATAAGGAACTGTACACTTTTCTTGGAAAAAAACGCATTTTTCATTTAACTTTCCTTTTTCTTTCATCACATTTGTCATTGAATACTCATTCGAAAAACAAATGATTCTGAATTTCAAAATACAGAATGATTGTGTGTAATCTAGCTTAAAATCAGATATACAGAACCTGCTTATCACCAACCAAACATGATACTTGCAACCACTTATTACTTTGGCAACTGATTGTAACATTAAGAGAAATAGAATCATGTTCATTTAATTACACCTTCTACACTAGAGCAACATGTTTAAGGTCACATTTGCGAAATACTAAAAAAATGTTAACATTTGCTACTAACTTGTAACTTGTTATAGATAAGAATGTCCGCTTTATTTGGAAATTTCAGATATTTTATTCGCTGTCAAATTTTTTATTTTTAAAATTATTTAAAATAAAGTAAATTTTTAAAAAATGCAATTTCTTCAAAAATATCCTTGATTTAAATTTGAAGAATTTTTCTTTAAACGGCCTCATATTCTAAGTGGGGTCACAAAACTAACTTTAGCGGGACCCGGATTAATAACTCTTAACATAAATGTTTTTTTTATTTCATTTTATTATTTTTTTAAAGCATTTTTTATGTTTTTTGGTTTATTTTCACGTGAGATCTTATAAACAGATTCCGTTATTGGTGTTTGGTATCTTGTCTTGAGTGTGAGGCGATCACGTGGAAAATTTATTAAATTCATATCAAAAATAGGTTTTAAAAACCTTTTATTTTTTAAAATGATTCTGGTGATACAAAAATTGAAGTATTAAAATTATATTTCATTGGTTTTTATTGCCAAAATATTTTACACTAAGTTTATCGAGTTGTAAAAGAAATACAAATTATAATACTGATTGTTTTCATATTGCACAATAAATAGCATAGAAACTGAAGAGTAGTGAAATTTTTTAATTTGCACAGTTTATTGCTTCAACACTTGGTAGATATTGAGCTGTATTTATGTCGTAAGGGAAAAACCACTCAAAACTCTAAGCAAAGCATTTAATTTGATAGACGTGTAAGCAGATAGTAGAAACACAACAATTGTATATCACTATCAACAATAATTAAGAATCTCTGCAACAAGTTTACATTATGCCTATTTATTATACAACTATAGTTTATATTTAAAGTAAATAGGGGAGAAAGTCACAAACTATTTCCTGGTAAAAAGATTCGAGATATACATTTGTGTCTCAATTCAAGCTTTTGTACAAAACAATGGCGATTTTATTATTTTTAAAATTTTAATCATAAACTAAGATCCAAATAATAAATGAATTATAAAATTGAATATTAAAATCTACTGAGTTTGCAATATAAAGGTGGTTTTTAAAATCAGAGTAGAGCAGTATAGGACTACAGACATCAAGCAGTTATGAATGTGTTAAATATGTAGGTTTGGAAAATTTGTATTAATATCTAAAGAAAGTTGAGTAAAACCACGGTTTGTTTCATTAATTGACATTTTAGCACATATGCCATATAATCCTTTTGAAACATTTTTTAATTTTTTGGAATTGAAAAATAATGTCAAGCTGACGCAATAACTGCATCATAGTTTATTTCTAAATACATAAATTAAAGTCGATTAATAACAAAAACTTATGTAAAACAATAAAACATTAGGATTTTTTAGGAAGTATAAATTCACTTCACAGTTATTCTTTCAAGAATTCTACAGAAAATTTGTAATTAAAAAAAGTTCTAAATTGCCTAAAATGATGTAAAAACTAGGATTATATATATATATATATATATATATATATATATATATATATATATATATATATATATATATATATATATATATATATATATATATATATATATATATATACATATATATATATATATATATATATATATATATATATATATATATATATATATATATATATATATATATATATATATATATATATATAAAAGCCATTATCAACAAAAGATTATTTTGTTATATCTATTTTTTTAGTAAATTAAAATAAATATGAAGAAAAAAATTTGCATATCTTTTTACATACTCTGCTGTTGTCCATCATTAATTTTACTTTTTAAATCACGATTGACATTTTCTATGGAATTCAAATTTGTTTTAAGCATTTTGACATTTCTAAAATAATGAATTATTTCTTCCATTGCAATTGAAAAAGTTGCTTAAGTTATATTATACACATACATATGTTTGATAGTGCTTTTCGTTGAAATGTTTTTTCCAAATAAAGTCCACCTGGAACGAGCGATGTAAGTATTCCTTTTTAGCAGAGATATATCTTTGAAAATTCAAGTTAGTTATTTTAACATGAAAATGGAAATGTCTTAGATTTAATTTTACTGCTACTGTTATAAAATATAGTTTTATTGAAAGATTTTCCAAAACATTTTATGCAAGCCTTTTCAAAAAATATATTTTGTTTTCATGAAAGTGATATTATAAAATGTTTATTTTTTCCCCTAAAATACGTAAAGTTTTATTTTTAATTAATTTTATCATCGCAGCACATTCTACACTATTGCATGTTTTGAATTTACTTTTAAGTAAAATAAAACAGACAGCAATTGTTATTTATGAAAATATTTATAATAAATTTCGAATTTCGCATGTCTTCGCAACTATTTAAGTGTCCACATTCTTAATCTACAAGAAGAAAGATTAAGAATAGTTCATGGATGGTGGTGTCATCTATTGATATAAAATAAAACTGTCGTTAAAAGTTGGGTTGATTTTTTCCCCTTTATTCTCAATGTCAAAATAAAACCAATTAATTTCAAAAATCTCATTGGGGTTACAACTAAAGGAATGAAAATTGGGAGATTTTTCAGCAATAAAGGTGAGAACATTACAACGGAAGTTCATCATACGTTATTTTTCGATTTCTCATATTTTAATTGAAATTAAAAAAATTATCACATTTACGGCATACGGTTCAAAAACAAGAACATTAGACCCAAAATCGCTTACTAAAGAGTAAATTTCTTACCTTATTCCCAACAGTTTCTTAATAAAAGTTATACCGTTTGAAATTTATAGATTTATCAATGTTTGAGGAGAGTTTGAATAAGTTATATTCGGCTATCATTGCCTCTATATAAAAAAAGAAACTTATCATAAAGAGTTAAATAATTCTTAAAACAAATGATTCGTCGTAGTTATGTATTCACTTTTAAGTTTAATACAAATAAATGTAACATAAACCAAAATTTCCTTAATATTATATATAAGTTAAAATACCATACTGTTTATAAGCTAAAAGAAAGATGAAAACGTGAATATCATTCTGAAAAGTTGCTTAGCTTTTATTTAATATCAGCTGTTAAATAAATTTCAGGAAATGAGTATTTAAATAAAAGAGTGAGCTTAATGTTGCAAAAATCAAAATTCTTTATAAAAAGAAATTTAAAAGAGATTTTTAAACGTAAAACAAATAAAATAAGAACCAAAATAATCATACTGTTTTGAATACTGTTTATGAAAGGCAATGAAAAATAACAAAAAGATAATAAAAAAATTATTAACACAGTTTTGAGAAACATAAGGAGGTAATATTTTGAAGGGCAACAAAATACCCTTTTTCTTTTGCTCACCTCTTGATTTTCCTCGCAAACTTAAAAATGCACGCAAAAAATTAAATTTGTAAAAGAAAAAAAAATTATCACCTTTTTAAATACATAAAAGATACATTATTTCTATAATAAATGCAATAAAGAAGTACGCTTAGTATATGTTGATATTAATTTCATAAGTATTGGAATAATGATGCAAGATATTCATAATTCCATCATGGATTGATATCATGCGTGACAAGTTTGGTTTGAGAATTTCTAGAAATTTTAAAAGGAATTAAGAGTTAAAAAGAATTTCTGTACAAAAACATTTAAAAAATATTATGTACAGGCACAGTACACAATCTTTCATTTCCCTCTTCAGTATTTAAAGGGCCGAGCTGGCAGCCGAATGGTTAGCGCTTTTGCCTTCGGTTCAACAGTTCGTGGGTTCGAATCCCACCTTGGGCATGGATGTTTGTAGTGGTTCGGAATCCACTTTAAGCCGTAAGTCCCGGTCTAATTAGCCCTCGTGTGCAAAAAATGACCGTTGAGCGACAAACAAACCAAACAAATCAGTATTTAAAGGAAAAATGATTTGTCATTCAATTTCACTGACTTTATTTTCATGATTCATATTCCAGCCAACAAAAAATATCTATCTTAACAAATATAACTGCTCCTTAAGACTTTTTCTCATATTATATCATTATGCCTATAAATAATTTCTTATAAAATATAAACTTATAATTGCTCCTTTAAACTTTTTCGAATATTTAGAAGAATATTTTTCAATGAAAATAAAAGCATATCCACACATTTATCTATGAAATTTTAAAAATTGTTTTTCTATTTCATGTTGGAAGCATGACTTCTTCTTATTGGTATTATATAAACAAATAATAGAAGTTCACATAAGTTTAAGGTAGCTGCATTTAAGCTTTTTTAGTGGTATTCTCTAAAAAGAAATTTTAATTTAATAAATAAAAAATTAATTGTACTTTTCTTGTTATGATTTTTGTTTATTGTGTTGAATATAAAAAATAATAAATTCATTTTTTAAAGTGTTAAATAATCTATAATTCTATGTATAATTATCATATTATGAAACAAAACAACTGATTTTTGTCTCAGAAAATTATTCATTTAAATAGAAAAAAAAGCTTTTTTTTCTGGAAAAAATTTTTGAATTTAAAAGGAATTTAATATGATTTGCAAAAAATATTTTCCCTTGCAAAGCTGAAACGTCTGAAAATTTAGGAATTTGGCTCATATTTTGGAAATTACAATAGAATCTTGATTTAATATATTTCAAAAAACTAGGAAAAGACTAATAATATGCAAAACAATAATAATAATTTAGTTTTTTATACATTTTTCTCTCATTTTTCTTTATTCTAAAGGCATGCTTTTGCAGCACATATTCAAAGACCGAATAGATTTCGTATTCTTATCTTTTTTAATCTTACAATCGAAGTTTTCTTCACTAAGAAATGTTCATTTATGAATCTTACTGATTCATTTAAAGTAAAACCTCTGTTGTCAAAATATTAACATAATCTTTGAAATTTATAGATAGAGTGGAAAAGAATTCTCTCTTAAATATCGTTTACTTTCTTTATTTTTAAAAATGAATGATTTCTAATTTTTAGAATGCAACATTTTCACACTAAGAATATTATATAAAGAATATAATATGAATAATAATAACTTTTGAAAATTCAGATTAACTAACTTTCTTCAATAACCAAATTTTTATACTGAGAATACTTTTTTCACAAGTTGCTCACGAAAGTTAAAGTTAGATGAATGAATAGTTCTTAAATCAGAAGATTAAATTTTGTTTGCATAATTGATGGGGAAAAAATTCCTGTCACACATTTTAATAAAAGATTGTCTTGGAAATAAAGGTCTTCAACACCACCCCTTTCTGTAGTAGACCAAGAGGAAGACCAAAAAGGAGATGGAAGGACTGCCTGGAAGAAGACTTCAACATACTTAAAGTCAAGAACTGGAGGTCGATTTCTAGAAAATGGGCGGAATGGCAGAGACTTCTGAAGAAGGCCAAGCCCCAAAATGCTGATGATTGTCTTGGAAAGGAATTGATCCATCAACATAATCATTCGTTTCTATCAAAACATTTACAAACTTAATTTTTCAATAAAAATTTAAAAGTTGGTTTCAGTATTTAAGATTTTTTCCTCATTTTAATCATATATTGCGCAAATAAGTTTTTAATCTCCCCTTTTTTAAAAAAATCTTTTCTTCAACTAATTAGGTTAATTTTGCAATCCCGCCTGAGTGTCATGCGAAAGATTCAATCGATGTTTCGAAAATTTGACTCATGACAACCAATTCTATTTATTGCATTAGTTTATCAGGGAGAAAAAGAATGTGAAATAATGTTTTGTGCGCATTGTATAAGTGTTAAAGGTATATTCTTTTCTAGAATAACATAATCTAGTCTATTTTTATTCACCTGTCTTTTTTCCTTCCTTCCAGGATTCCGAAAATAACTCAGCAGTAACAATCTAAAAACGTCTTGTAAAATAAATTAAACTTTTTTTAAAACTGTAAAAAAAATAAGAGTGACTTTCAGTACTTGATGTATAACAGGTTTGTCTAACACTTTTCTGATTAAAAAATCTTTTTCGGTACCTAATTGAGAGAAAAAGATTGGATTCACCACGATATTAAAGGGCTTTCCCAACAATACTTTTTAATCGTTATATAATCTTTTATAATTGATTACGTTTTAGGTAGTAAAAGAAGGAAAATTTACTCCGCTGATGAATTCCACATATTTTTAAGTGTATAATCAAGTACTTAAAGAAATAAATAGTTGAATTCTTAATTTAGAAACAATTACGATAACTTTCCATCAAAACCAGTCATTTTATATTGTATTACTAATTTCATTTAACAAGGTTACAAGCAATGAAATCAATACTTTAAAACAAGACACTGATGATATTACTTTTTGATTTCACAATCCTCAGTCAACTTTCAAATCTTTCGAGAATTTTGTCTTACACTATTTGATTTTTTTGGAAAATAAAGTGTTGTATTCGAATTGATTAAGTAAAATCAATTTCATTAGCATGGTAACTTTTGGCATACTTCATTTTTAACAGTAAAGTATATTTAGAATTCATCTTAGTTTATAAAGACAGAAAATTCTCTAAATAAGTGCCATCTTGTACTTCTAAAATAAGAAACTGAACAGACAACGAGTTACTTTTAATTAGGGAATAAGAACTAAGAATATGTATTCACAATTTGTTTGCGACTAATGATCTAGATTTGACTATGAAAGTAGTATTCATTACCTTATGGGAAAATTTCAATTTATTGTCAAAATATATAGAAAATAAATTAAATATGTAATTAATAAAAGGTAGATTGAAGAACAAAATATTATCGTTTCTTAACTAAAGTTTTTCTAAAACGTTTCTGAACTCTTTTAAGAAATACCAATCAAGTTGTTTTTGAAAAAAAATTTAATTCGGAAAAGTATTTCTGAAGGTTAATGATAATTAAGATATTTTTAATAATAAAATTATGGGAAATAATTAGGAATTAATAAAATAATATTCACTTAAATCATCTACATATATTCTAGATATATTAAAAAAGCGATTTATTAAAAAGCGATTTGTAGTATCTTGAAATGGTTTGAACAAGAAAGAAATTTTTAATTTAATTTTAGGGCAATGATTTTATCAATTATCTAAAAAATCTTAATGAGGAGATCAGTAATGTTCTTAAAATTTATAAGCTACCTAATTGTTTGCAAATGCCTGATATTGTGCAATACAATTTCTAAAATTAAAAATTTTCATACGTAATGATTTTTTCCCGGTTGAAAAACGTTGTTGCTATGTGAGAAACATTCGTCCTTATAACTATCTCATGAGCAATTTGATGTTTCCACACCTTATCTATACAGATTATGGTCTCTCTATTATGCTATTGGGAGACGTAAAATTTCGTGGACCAGGAAAAATGGTGGGAATTCCACCAAAACATCGTCAAGTCGTTTTATTGTATAGTATAAAGGTACTGAGAAATTTTATTATTTTAAAGAGATAAAAAAGATTAAATAGGAAACTTAAAAAGAATTGTATTGGTTACTAAAAACGATAGCATAAATTTTATTTTGTGCTAGGTCGGTTTTTATTTATATAAATAGAAAAATATTTGTTACAATTGAACTCGTGTTGAAAGAAACGAATGGTTTAACAAAGTAACAGCCTATTTTTGGTATATAATTTTCTATTGATGGAAAAAAATCTTTTGTTTTGGTGTCTCCCTTTTTCGGATGACGGGATTTTACACATGTTCCTTTCTGCTGCACGGCATAAGTCCCAATACTCCCATAAAAAGTTGTGAAATGCTTAAAAAATGTATTTTTTTATTATGTTCAAATGTAAACTTCGTTTTTCCTTCTGAAAATCAGCTCGGTGTCAAGGCGATTTTTGATGCAACGGATGACTTTGGAAAAAGTGAATTCGCATTTGACTCTTTTATGAAAGCAGAAGACCCAGAAAATAAAATTCCTTCTGATAATCGAATTTGTTAAATTTTTTATATTTTTGCCATGGAAAATATTATTAAGATCAGAGGAAAATATTTATTACTTCAGTTATAATTGAGCTTTCTGAAATAAATAAGTTCGAAGAACTTTTAAGAATTTACCAATAGTTTATCCTGTTTTCTTATATTGTTTTGGATATTTCTTTGGCTGATACAATGATAAATTAATCAAACACCCTATAATATGGTAAATAATTACGTATTTGTTTTTAATGCTTTAAAATATCTAGGTACTTTCTTCTTATATGTGAAGAAAAGAAATAAAGCCCTATAAACATAAAATAATCAGATACTTATATAGTTTGCATCAAAAACAACAAAAGCATGCAGAACTAAAAAAGTAGGATGTAATAATTTTTGCTTTATTTAACGCACATACACATTTCTTTAATTTTCATATGAATAAAGATATTTACTTTTACTGATATCAAAATTAGGTTTTAGAATTCATAAATACCCCACAAATTCTCTTACAAAAACCATGTAATTACTGAAAAAAATTTATGAAGATAATTTTAAATACTTGAAAAAAAAGCTGAGAAAAGTGCAAATAAAATTTTTTTGTAATTTATTCAAATTCATCAAAAATATAATGAAAATAAAACGCATGTAAAAACCCTCTTTTAATTGTTTAATATAAATTAAAAAATACAAGTTACGAACGGAAAAGATGTTTACTGCTTACATACATATATTGCTTAGAGATTGTTTAACAAAAAATTGAATATTTAAAGAAGTATCCTATTACTAGTGGGAGAGAAATATTAAAAAGAGAAAATACTAATTCTTAACAAAAATTTGAACAAGAGAATTTTCATTACAATGTATTCGATGATGCCAAAAAAGAAATTCTTTTATATTTGAATCCTGAATTATGTTTTATGACAACAACTCATAAATAGATAAACTTCTTTGGATAAAATGCATCGCTGTGTCTTAATCAGAAAGAACAGAAATTACTTGTTATGACTATAATTTAACTATCCAAACTATTCGTTTTATTTATCTTAAGAACATTACTATAAAAAATTGCCAAAATTTATGATAAACAATTTAATTCATTTTAAGAAAATACAGCAAATAATTTTTTTACAAAATTATATTTTTATTGTTATTTATAAGCAATTTAAAAATTGGAAAAAATAAAGCTTGAGAAAATTTCTTAAATAACAAAAAACTATTTGTGAAAGTCTATTGAAATTAAAATTTTTTATACACGCAGTTTATATAAAAATATCAAAACTTAAAAAGTTAAATTTTAAAATTCTTGAACATAGAATTCCATTATTTGATTATTAAATTTTTAAAAATCATTTTTTTAAAAAAGGAGATAAATAAAAGTTAAACCATTTCTAATTTTTATTTCATTCGGATTTTTTTTAAATTCTCACCTTAAGAGAATAATATCATGTACCTAAAGTACAAGTGATAATTTCCTAAATAATACTATTTAAGTAATTGAAACAATAAAAAATTATTTATTAAGAAATTGAATTAATATATTTTGAAATACAGAAAATTTGAAAGACGCTTATGAAAATCCCAGGAGAAATATTATTAATAAGTATTTTCGTAGAATTCTATTTTTATTTTACTGTTCGCTTACTTATCTCCATTTATAATATTTTTAATGCTTCTTCATATTTTTTCAAAAACAAGTATTTACATTTTAAAATTTATTCCACTTATCTAAGGTGGTATAAACTACCTTAGATAACGCTCTGAAAACGCTCTCTAAAAATAAATATATTAAATAATGAAGTTATAAAAAAATCCCTTAAGATAACGAAAACATCGATCTGTGAGAACAGAATAACAGTAAAAAACAACTTGATTACAAAACGTTAAAAATAAAAGCTTGATTTTTAAATCTGAATAATAAAATATTTGATTTTTAAAGTAATATTTAACATTATTCTAAAAGTCACCAAAAAAATCCTCTAAATAATCCCCTTAATCAAATGATGCAAAACATCAATGTTTAAAATAATTAAGTTCATCAAAAAAACTGAATCCTCTGAATTCCAACATCAGGTAGAATATTTGAAAGAAAAGTCTAAAATTTAAATGATAGAAATTTGTTCGAAAATGTATTTTGTAAAATGAATGATTATATTATCTTTAGAGAAGGAGACAAATGGAATGTTTATAGTTCTATGAATATATTTCGTAAGATTTGAGAAAAGAATTCAATATCCTTTTTAACAGACTTCAAGGTGAAAAAGGATAAATGATGACTTTACAGATTTAAATTTCAATTAATATTTATTTTTAATTCAGTTTCCATCAATATTATTTTAATTCAGTTTCAATTAAATATTTTTATAGTTTACGAAAGAAGTTGACACCATAAAATCATTTATCTTTCTGAGAAGATTTAGAGGAAAATTTCTTGGCATTTCAGAAAGACTTGCAGATCATACTTTTTTACATTTCAAATTTAATTTAGTTGGTATAAAGGACAGTTTAAAACATAATGTGTATCAAAGTAAGCTATATCATTAATATATCATACTGTGAATGATATAAATTAATGATAGTAGAGTCACAGTTTCAATTCTAAACAGTGAATGAATTAAAAAAATAATAATATTTTAAAAAGAAGTAAAAAAATCGTATTTATATTTACATTGCGAAAGCAATTTCAGTTTCACAAAATTTTCTATTTATGACATTTTAATTACTGGACCAGTTGGGTGAAATTATTTTAATCGTTATTTATTTTGAACAAAAAATCAAATTAAAAAGTAAATTAACAAATGTAAGTAAATGGGAAAATAACTTTCACAATGAATATGAAAAAAAAAAGGAATTTATTTTCCAAGAAAATAAAAAAAAGTATTAGTAAAATTTTGTTTTTTTACAAAATTTGTAAATTTATTTCTAATTAATTGTTTTAAATAAAAAAACATATTTTCATAATTCATAATTATTGTTTATAATTCATATTATTGTGTTCATAATTATTCTATTTTAAAATTCATGGGGCATTAAAAATGGAAGTGAAATATTTTCTGAATGTTTTTATCTATTTTAGAATAAATTTTCTTTATATCACAAATTCTAATGTATTTTAGAAACATACATAGCATTAGAGAATGAATCATATCTATCACATACATAGTATCACAATCTAAATACAAACGAAACTATTTACGAACATGCTGGCACCATCTATCGGACTTCGTTCGCGACCTTGAATTGGTCATGACTGATCAGATCAAGTTATTTACATTGTATTGCTTCACCTCTGGAAAATGACCAATTCGCGATCCTGAACCGGCACAGTTAAGAGAATTCCAACTTTCTTTTTCTGATAAGAACGGAACACTTTGTTTTATTCATAACAATAAAGGACAATTCAGACTGATATTTGAATTTTAAGCATTTATTCTCTGAGTTTAAAAACTAAATTTTATCGATGCATTTGGTGAAAGAACAGTTAAAAATTTCTTGCCAAGACAGTATTAATTAAGATTTATCTAAATTTTCTCTGTTTAAAAATTCCATTTATTCGCATAAGAATATTCTGAAAAAAATATGTTTTGGAAAAAATTTGTGCTTTTTTTCCCCCATTTCTAAGATTAAACAAATTAATGAATTCCGAAGTCTAAATAAATATATTCTTGAACGTTTTTTTGGTTCGACAGTAAATATATTAAATTTGGCATCATACAGAAATCTACTTTTATAAAGGTGCCTTTTAAATTAGATAATGAGATATAAAACGAATTTTATGATATAAAAATCTAATCTTTGAATCATTTATTTCTGGCTACTGTTAATAAAACAATCAGAATCGATATATCTGCTGTTCTGTCAAAGGAATTTCTTAATATCTCTTATATTGTACATTGTGGTATATTATAGCTTTTCTTATTCATAAATAATATTCAATGACAATCCTTGAAACTTTTTGATAACTTAAAAAAATGTATAGTACATTATCTAGTAGCTGAAGTTATCAAGAAATACAAGTGGTTTT
Organism: Latrodectus hesperus; assembly: GCA_037975125.1. NCBI lineage: Eukaryota > Metazoa > Arthropoda > Arachnida > Araneae > Theridiidae > Latrodectus > Latrodectus hesperus. The sequence goes on along the minus strand of CM075856.1, from coordinate 31,004,891 downwards.
GAACAACGATGTTAGTGTCAGGAATGATAGTGATCAATTTACTGTTTTCCATCCTACTCAGTGGTTTAGAGTAAGTTATCTCTATTGATTTTACACTTGTTGAGATTTTCTAATAAGCTAATTTATACTAAGCTTTAAAATTCTTTTCATTTTCAGTTCAAACATAAATGTATAATTATTTTCCTGAAACATCTTTCACTTTTAAATAGTGACTAAAGCGTAATATATTTTCAAGCCCACAGAGTTTTGATAACGATCAGTGGGTATAACCTACAGTTTTTTTTTAAACATCCGCTTATTATTGTCTCTTGAAAGATTTAGACAGTGAAAAGTATTCATCTATCGCAATTATAGTTGGATATAGTTAATTTTAAAACAATATTTTCTTTTATTTTTTAAATAATCTTTACTGGTTCAAATTTTATCATAAATAATAATTAATAAGCTACAAAAAAAGAAATTCTTCTTAGAATTTCTTTTTTTGTCGCTTGTTTCTATCTGGTGTACATGAGAATGGACAACAACAAGCAGAGGTAGAGAACATTTATTTGACGAGGACGATGACTCTTTTGAAAGAGCTCTGCTTTCTTTGAAAACTGGGATCCATTACAGACAGAAAGAGAAAGGCTGAACTTTTTCCCCAGTTTTACATCTAAGCCTTATTCGGGTTTCGAACCTGAGCCCATTCGTTGAGAGGTGAGGATTATAACCACCATATTGGCTGAGAGACACCATGGAAACTGAATAAACCATCCGACAAATATGAATGCAAAAACGGAAGTGCAACATTCAACTCCAATTATTCAAAGTCTCTAATATCAAACCCGAGACTTTCTGTTCTCAATAAAGTTCTACCTCAATCGCGATGTGAATACACTAACTTTTCTTTAAATAAATAATTTATTTTCAATGATTCTACTTCATCTAATCACGAGAGGCCAAAATATGTCACATTCGATGACTGCAAATAACACTTTTAATTAGAATCACCCATCAGGACATAGAGTTTTTTGAGATCGCTTTAATGTTATAGTTTTTGTTTTTTATTTTATGTGACTGATAGACGTAATCTGTATTTTATTCATCATTTTTTTAACATTCTTAAGAATTTTGTAATTTTGCTCTTGATTTTTTTTAATTCTTTTCATTCATTGTAATACAAAATGGGTAAACGAAGAGCAAAAAGTAATTATATGCTCGAAGTTAATAAACAACGAGAAAATAAAGTGACTAAATCATCAAGAAAACCAATTTCTTATTTTTAGGTATTCTATTTTTCTTATTATATTGTTTTTATTATTTCTAATTTTTGGGCAAAGAATCTTTTGACATTAAAGGAGACATTATTTTAATCAATTCTGTAAAATATTGGTTTTTAAAAAAAGTGAAATCATTAATCTTCTTTTTTTGGTTTGAGTTGAAAGAAAATATATGATTAAAAAAAAGAATTGGGAAAACAAAATTTATTTGCTTAAGTAAATTACAAATCCTTAAGAATGAGAAGTGTATTATGAATTTCAGAGGGAGAAAAAAAGTTTTTTTTTTCTGCCATCAAATTCTTTATTTTCTCTTTGTAAAGTCTTAGATAGTAATCTTAAACTTTGATTCCAAATATTTGCATACCATTTTGATAACAAAGGTATTACAAAGAAAGTAAATATTGCGATGTCAAGGAAGACAACAAAGAGACGCATAGGAGAACTTCCTCGAGATGTACGCCAAAACTGGAGAATGTAATTTTTTAAATGCAATTTTAGATATATCGACGAGATATATCATAAAATATAATGTTGTACGATGCATTCCGTTGATATTTTGAATACATTATACAATCTGATGTTTCACAGTTTTCTAGCATTCTATTGGAAGAAATTGATTTTAGAGAGAAGTTGGATAAAATTTTCAAAGTCTTCAAAAAATTTATCAACATCTCTAAAATTATTGCACGATAATATAAGAGGATCAGATATAATTAAAAAATAAAAATATAGGAGAACACACACAGAAGAACTAAGATAAAGATGCATGAAATTCAATAATGTGAGTATAGATAGATGCTATAAATATAAAAATAGGCAACGATTCCTTAACTTATTTAAAAATCGAATTATCTTAAAATCTCATATCATTATATTCTAAGAAGAACAATAAGCTTAAATATGCAACGTACTATGTTAATGGCTGGGAAATGTGTAGTTAAATGTAAATCAATATCATAAAAAAGAGGAGAATGCAGGAATATATTAAAAAATGAATTATTATAGACTTGGAAAGAGCATATTAATTTCTTTATCTATCTATCTCATCTTCATTGTGAAAAGTGATGGCTTTAGAAAGGGAAAGCTCTATGTAGGTTTTGTGAAAAAGAAAAAAATGCTGTTATATGGTTTATAAAATGGATAGATAAATTATCTCTGCTTTATAATGGAACCTTGGTATCTGACAACTGCTGGCTATTTGATTTGCATTACTATATCAGTGATTTAAAATTCATAATTATAAAAAAGCCTAGAATAAGTGATTTTCACGGTAAATAAACATGAGTACGTAGCCTACTTAATAACATACATTCGTTTGCAATGAAATTCACACTGCTCGTTTCTTAGTTAGAAAACGACGATTGAAGTTAATTTCCATGCTTGAAAAAGCAGAATAAATAAACTAAAATTGATAGAGCAATTAGATCAAACACATAGAAACAAATCAAGATTTGTAAGGGACATTTTAAAGTAGTTTTCAAAGTTTTGCTAAAATGCTGCATTTGTTTAAGAACAAAATTTTTAAGTAGTAAATAAAACCTTATAAAATTTGGTAATATTCAAATGGATCTGATTGATTTCTTATTATGAAATATATCCTTGGATATAAAATTTGGTCAACTTTTTTTACATCAACGTTTTTTTAATTAATTAATTTTGCGCGTTCTTTTCTTTAAAATATTTCCTACTGTTAAGAAAATTAAAATATACTTATATCGCTTTGAAATGATAGAAGTTTAAATCAGTTATAACGAGTAATGATCTAGTCTATCAAATAACTGGGAAATGTAAGTAAAAAGGTTAGCTCTTCTTGATCTAAATCATAATAGATATAATGAGAAAAGTTTCTATAAACATGTTTTTAAACTTCTTTATTTCAAAATTTTTAGATGTATCTTAAGAAAAGTAAACTTGAACCACTAAATACTGCTCCCAACGAAAACTAAATTTGCTTATTTTATTTTATAATCCCCAAATACTGCTTTTTCCCCTTACTGAACTTTTTCAATTGGTTAAGGAAAGTTAAATGCTTAATGGGCAAATGAAATGTTTTTTCAAAACCCTGAACAGTTAATTTTTTTTATAATTTATAGACGTAATCTTGATATTTAAACGTCTGCCTTGAAATTTAAAAATAATAAACGGGCTCAGTAACAAATGATGAAGTATTTTCAACAAATGATTTAAAAAATTAATAATTTGTAATATATCATTGGGATCAAATTAGTGTTTCCTAAAGTGTGTTATAAAAATATCTTAGTTTTATGTTAATAATGAAGGTCGTATTTTTTATATTTTTACCCTACGTCAGAAATGCAACAATACAGAGTATTTTTTATTTTTCCGTAGGTTTCCGTATGATACGATTTGAATTTTTAATTGGATATGTAATAACATAAAAATAAATTTGTATTACTACACTCGTCAATAAATTAAGGATAATGCAAGTTCAGGTAAAGAAAGAGACAGAAGCCAAGCAAATGTGACTTATTTGTAAAGTCTATTTATTAAACAAAAGGTAAAGAGCAAAAAAGATGCTATATGTTTGGCATCATTAATAAAAATTCCGATTTTCACTCCCTGGAACAAATTTCAAAAAAGAACCTATTTACAAAAACCAATATAACATGGTTGGTATGATGGGTAGTACATAGAATGTCCCCCCAGACGATGCAATACAGGCCGCACAATGCCTACGCATGCTGAGTATCAAATTATCAATCTGATTTTGGAAAATATTACATCACTCATCAAGCAGTGCTCTCCGTAGTTGCGGTAGACATATGGGAGGGGGTTGACGGGTTGCAATTCTTCGGCCAAGCATGTCCTACACATGCTCTATTGGATTCAATTCCGGTGAGTATGCTAGCCAGTCCATACAGGTGATATCCTCCGACAGAAGGCATTCGTCTACAATGTTTGCACGGCGAGGACGGACGTTGTCATCCATAAACAGAAATTCTGCAATGGCACCCCGAAAGAAGCCTACATATTGTTTCAGAATGACATTCCCGATAGATGTGGCGTGTCATGGTTACATTCTGAACATACAGGTTAGTTCTGGAACTTAGAATAATTCCTCCCCAAACGAGCAATCCTGCACCACCGCAACGGTGTCATTCAATGGCGTTCTCTTGGTGGTAACGGGTACCTGGTCCTCTCTATGAAAGCCCGGTGAAAATTAGACTGAACGCTAAACATGGACTCGTCGAAAAGCATCACATAAGACCACTGTTGCTGTGTCCACCATGCATGCTCTCTACTCCAGGCTAACCGTAGGAGTCAGAGAGTTGCGGTAAGTGGAACACATCTGACATGCCTACGAGCATATAGACCAATGTGCCCTAAGCGTCTGTACACGGTCTGCCTTGAAACTGTCGTGCCGGTAGCTGAAAAGAGCTGACGAGACAGGTCTGATGCTGCGCAACCGTCTGTTTCTTTTGGCAGTAACTGCCAAATACCTCATTCAGTGCTGTAACTCGGGGGCGACCTGTCCTGTAACGTCTACTCACATTACCATCATCTTGGAACCGTTGTCAAAGCCTGAAGATGACAATCTGGGCCATTCCAAGTTCCTCAGATACTTCCAGCGGGTTACGTCCACATTCCAGACGGTCGATAATTCTACCACGTAAAACATCATCCAAATGCTTCCTTTGTGTCATAACTATGCGGTTATTGAATTGAGAAGCTTTTAAAACGCTTGTGAACAATTTTATTTCTTTGGAACCATTCCTTATGTACCCCTCTCTTACACTCTCGTCATTGTGACGTACTATTGGCGGCATCTGGTGATTTCTTGTAATTTGCACATTATTCTTCAAGATGTGTGTGAAAATTCGACGTGTGAAATTTTTATTTTATAGTTAAATTTCTGTGTGATATCTGAATTATCCTTAATTATATTATTTTTATAAGTTTATTTTATTTACCAACAGATCTATTTGTGTTAAGCTTCTAAGACAAAAGGCTGTCATCTGTAAGACTAGGAAATTATTATAGAAACTTATTTGAAATTTCTTCTCGTCCATTTGTGAAAAATAGTTTACATTTTTCTTTTTAAATTTTGGAAAATTCCGCAATAGAATAACGAAACAATTGTTTCAATTTTGAAGTTCTTTTTTACCAAAATGAATGCAAATTAAAATAGTCAGATTATAAACTTTTAATAGTTATTAGTAGTTTAAAGGGTTACATAGAAATGCTCTTCTTGTTTTCTAGTTACAAAGGCAAAGTCTTTTAATAATGTTCCAGTAACTTTTAACAACATGTTTTTATACTTGCTTATAATTTCTCAATGTTTACAAAAAAAGTTTTAATTGATCTGAAAATTGTTAATTTTTATATATCTTTTGTATATTTTGTGTATTTGAAGAAAAATTAATAACCCATTTTAAAGAAAATTATAAAAAAAGATTAATTACTTAAACTAATTACATGGCGGCATAAGCTACTTTACAGGTGAGAAAATCAGCTTTAATTGAGTTTTAAATTAATTACAAATGCATTAACGAAAATTTTTAAAGTTTTTAAGTTCCGATTAATATAATTTCGAGACTAATTGTAGTGTATTTTACAGTAATGTTCATTGAAGCAGCCGGAATGTAATAATTATTTTATTCAAAAATGGGACGACACAATTATACAAGTATTGACACTATCGAATTGTTCTGTTTGTAAACATTTTTATAGCCTCGAACTCACAGTGTTCTTACTTTCGTTTTTAAGAATACTACACTAATATTCCGAATGCTTCATTCTCTTCCACACAGCCAATCTTTATTAAACACCGGGCAAAATCTCAATGGACAAACAGATAAAGGATTTTATTTACATAGATTTTTAAACATTCTCATGAAGTTAAAAAAATCAACAATTCAAATTATTAATTCAAGATTTATATAAATTTTGTCTCAGATCAGTTTTTTAAAAAAATAATATCTGAAAGCAAAAGTAAAAGGTCCAGGAATAAATCATGGAAAAACGCTGTACAATATCTAAATAATGATATTGTTTCAAAGACGAATTTAATTATTTATATTGATAACTTTGCTTGTAAAGTCTTTAGAATCTTAATTTTCGACATAAAAAATGAGTTAAGTAGACATATTTTCCTTTTTAAACATCAATACTGAATATTGGATTCTGAGATATCAATACCGAACATGAAAGAAATCCTATTATTGAACATAAAATCTAAAAGCTCGATTTGAGAGAAGAAAGCAAACTTATGTTTATAGGTTTGTTTTTTGTGTCCTGAACATAAATATAAAATATATATAGAGTTTATAAAATTTAATTTGGTTTCTAGAAAATAAATATAAAATTAATATATGGGCACATGTAGATTTATTTTTTTGGAATATTTTCATGAAATATTTTATTAAAAAATGTAATTGAAATAAATATTCAAGAAATTATATATATATATATATATATATATATATATATATATATATATATATATATATATATATATATATATATATATATATATATATATATATATATATATATATATATATGTATATATATATATATTTGAAATGAGAAACAATAATTTTTAAAAATTGTCTCCAACTTGCCTTATTCAACCTTGAGTTTTATCAGTATTTTCCATAATTTTATCCATAGCTTATAATTAAAATCTTTAAAAAAATTAATTTTACATAAATAATTTTTTATTTTTCGTCTCAATTTGCAGAAAAATCTTTTTAAATACTCAATAGGGAATCATAAGTAATCTAAGTACAATATTAAGAACATTTCTTAAGAAATTTTAAGAACATTTCTGTGTAAGAAACATTCTTAAAAGTGTACTTTCTACGTCTATTTTCGATCATCAGGTAATCTCGAGTAAGGAATTTTTCAGTCTGAAGAAATGGGAAGATTAATTGGTAAGCATGTTGTATTAGAAAAGTGGAATTTATTTATTGTATGAAACTCAGTAAATTCCAGATTACAATGCTTTACTATAAAAAAAGTTCCACAATTATAATTTTAATATTTAAAATTAAAAGCCTCATTTTTAAACATAGACAATTAGATTACTTGATCAAATTTCTGAAATTATTTTAAGTAAATTTCATTTATATAAAATTGAAAAAGAATTTAAATTCTTTCAAATGTTCTTATTTATTTTCGAATAACTATACTTAAATTTGAGCACAAATAATATAAATTAAATTATCTATTCATCAATTAAATTAACAAACTTGCTGGAACTTTTAAATTTTAATTATTTCTCTGAAATTGCACAAACATAATTTTTTTAAGTATATTCGTTGAATTATTAAAAATGATTCAAAATTTTCGATACGAAGAAAATTAAAAGATAATTGAAAGTATCATACAACTTTACATATATAAATTTTAACTTATATGTAATGAAGCATCAAAATATCGTTTTGTGAAAAATAGATGATCATAGATTCAATGACTAATGCAAATCAATGCAATTTTTACTATTTTTTTAGGAAAAGCCTATCTAAATAACTCTCTCAAATGCATTTGAAACTTGATAATATAAAAAAGAATGATTTTCTTTTATATAAATGACTTGCGACTAATTTTTCAAAAAATAATCACAGATTTTTTTAAGTTTTTAAAAATTTGCATTTTGTGGTATACCTGATTTCCTTTTATACCACGATGAGTTTGTTAAATTTAAACTAAATTCCATCATGATTACTGCAAAATGATTATTTAACACTGTTCTTCTGAATATATAATGTAATTAAAATTTAAAACAAGAATCTCAGGATACAAGGTTACAGCACGGTTTTTATTTTTTCTATATTACACACAATTTTACATTCGAATAACTCACAACAACTATATTGTTGCCAAACTCATTATTCAAAGAAAATACATTTTCAGCAACAGTTAACATGACTTGTTTTTCATATTACATGCATAAACAAATAATTTAATAAATTACACTTTAATTTTATCTTTAAAATTTACATGAAGATTTATTACTTATTTTAATTAATATTTTAACACTTTGTTTAATTTACTTCATTGCAAAATATATTTGCTAATGATATGATATCCTTTCAAAAGAAAACTTGGCTTGTAGAGCCATCTAGTGGTCAATTTACGATCTAGAAACTGTGTACTTACAAGTTAATAAAATACTTACTTTACTTTACTTCCAATAGTTTGGTTTCTACTGAAAATTTCATCTATATTTTGAATAAATATTTTAAGATATTAAGATATTTAAACACAATTTCATAAAAATATTCCAAAAGACATTTTGACGGATGCTTCAATATAAATGTTATTTCGTAATCAACTTTTTAGTTTACTATGTAGCAAGTAGATGGCAGCACAATAAATTTAACAAACGGAAAAAGTTGGATTTCTTATGAATATTTGAGTAAATATTCTCAATTATTAACTGGAAATGATAAAGACCCCTTTAATGCTAACAAGTAATAAATTCCAAGTCTAGTACAGATTGAGTAATGTTTTATTTTTTTATTAAATAATGCCTTATAAATTGTATTCATTGTTTAATAAATTTTAATTGCTTTATGGCATAGTTAATTTTTTAAGTGGAAGCTGTGATGTTTTCTTTTATATTTTAAGTCTTTAATTTTAATCATTATGATTCCATAAGTAAATTTTAGTGAAGTATTTGTTTTCTTTAAATATATCTACTGAAATTTTAGAGTTTTGTAATAATTATACTGGAATGATATTTAAACAATTAACGGGATGTACGTAAGTTTTAAAAAAAATCCAGTTATATATTATATTTTTGGATATTTCAATGTAAATGTAATTTACAGATAATAACTTGAAAATAGCCACATTAGATGTAATTATAAAAACACGGTTTTTAATCATGTGAACTTGTTTCTGACTTAATTACTTTTAAAAAAAATTTAATTAAAATTACTGTAACTTTCAGGACATATTGTTTATCTATGCAAGATGCACCAAAACTATAATAATGAAATTCACAGACATTTACAAAATGCATAAACATTTGATAAAATGCTTTGCCATTTGTATCGACAATCCTAACAGTTTTTAAAATTTACTTCAACATTGATCATATAAAACATAATTTTTTTTAAATAGTTTTAAATTATCAGCAATTTTTTTCTTGTTTTAAAAACTGCAATCCCTTTTTTTTACCAAATATTTATAGATTTTAAATAAATTGGAAGTATGAAGATTCATTTCTTTATCATTAATAATCTTTTATTTAATATTTGTTCTCATCGTATTTTTATTTGAATATTAAAAACAGCATTCATAAAAAAGTATATGCCTCATTCATCCAGATTTATCAAAATTAAATTATTATTCATTATCCATCAACATCATACATTCATTTATTTTAGAATTAACTTATTATTATCATGCTTTACTTAAAATGTTAATTAATATAAGACAACATAACTGAAGTCACCAGGGAATGCTTCAATAAGGTGAAACAAAATTCGTTTGTTTCACCTTATTGAAACATTCATTTTCAGTTATTTGTGAAAAAATGTTACAAATAACTGAAAATTATAGCGTATTTTTTATTTAATTTATGAACAGCTTACTGAAGAAGCTATTTTAATTAATATACAATACAAGTATTAATTAAAATATCTCTTTTAAATTTCGCATATGGTAGATTGAATATTAATAAATTATTTGCTACATCATTTTCTTGCGCCCATAAATGATATTTTGAAAACTATAATTAATATATTTATTCTAATACTATGTGTAGTATATATATTTTTTATATAAACTATAAAAAGTATACTACACAAATAAGGCTTTACAATAATAAATACAGCCAAAAATTTTTGAACTGTTAAATAGAACATTTTCGTATTAAATAGAACTTAATATCTTTAATACATTTCTCTCAGCGCAGTTCTTTAAAATTCAATGAAATGTGTTTCCCTATAAATGCATTAAAAATTCGAATGAAAATGGCTTTTATCAATTGAAAACGAAATTTCCATTTATTAATTTTTAGATATTTATACTAAGCTTAGAAAATTTTTTATTAAAATAACATTCATTAAGAATGAGAATTTCATTAAGAATTATACATATTAGTCTTTTCATAATATTAATAAACTTCGTATGCAATTATATATAATTATCTAATCTGAAATTTTTATATTATTTAAAAAGCATAGAAATTTGTGAATGAATACTTTAGAATTTTATTCTAATTATCAATAATAAATTAAAATTGTATCTGTAGAAGCCATCCTACTAACTAATAAATTTCAAGTGGACTGTATTTTTTAATAAACACAACATTTATTCAAACATAACAAAAACATTAAAAAAGGGATAGCGGAAGACCGACGGCAGGCCCGTCTGTCACCTTCCAATGTTACAGCTACTCTCTCTCGAATTACGTAAACAGCTCCCTCACTTGGGGTGAGTGGGGGCGCCATCTATATGATAAGGGAGGTCTTAACAGTATCTTATAATAAAAGCAATTTTTTGCTAAATATTTCTAACATTTATGTTTCAAAATTTGATTCAATAATTTAACACACACATGCACTTTATTCTTCTACATGTATTAAAATTATCGTTGGCCGCGGATAATAAAAAACAGTTTTTAAACGAATATTTTAAAAACCATGCTTGAAAAACTAAATTTATAAGAAAATTTTGCAAATAAATATATTTGTTATACAGATAAAAATAATTTACTTAGATTATCAGCTTTTTTCTAATGAAGAATATAAATTCTGGCGCATTCCTAATATAATATTTCTTACAGACCAATTTTTAAACTAATAATGTTTTTGTTCTCTTTATTGAGAACAAAAAATAATTTAATCATTAAAAATTATTTATAATTAAATTAGTTAAAAAATTCAAAACGTATTCAATCGATTTAGTATAAGTCCTGAACAATAACTGAGGGTTCAATATTTTCCTTAAATATATTCTATGTTTTTTAAAAATAACAATAATTAGGATATGTTTTATAAGTTTTAAGTCAATAAATGAGCAATTAATTCAAAGTAACATTACATATAATGAAGCAAATAAGTGTTTTGTTGTTATTTTTGCCGCTAGAATGCGCTCTTCTGAGTAAATTGAGAGTTAAAGACTTCTTGCAAATTTATAATCTTTTTTCATATAAGTTTAAAAATTTCCTAATGCGTATCGTGTTATTAAAGTTTAAGTTATTTCAGCTTTAAGTTATGAGTTTTAATACTCAAAAAGAAAAAACCCGAGAAAAAATTTTTCCGCCGTGTAATAGATTTCTGAGTTAAAACATTTTGAGATTTTTTCTTTTAACACTACTAATCCATTATTAACAATAATACTTAGTGCAAAGTTTCAAAAAATTACTCAGAATCCAATAAGTTTCTTGCATTCTGAATACAAAATTTTCTGAAATAAGAAAAAATGCGATTTTATATTAAGAATTTCGAAAAATCTTGGAGTTTTTTTATTTTATGAATTTTTGAGTGATAAAATAATCATACCAAATAATGTTATGGTTGTATATGGTTAACATTTACATATAGTTCTGTGAATTTCAAATGAACTCTTTGATTTCTTAATTCTTATTTTGGCCTTAGAATTTCTTAGTGATTCGATATCCATTTTAATTCGTTTTCATTTATCAACGTAGTCCTGAAATTTAAATAAGTGATTGAAGATGAACAAACAAACCCTATTTGACATAGTTAAAAACACAATAATAACAAATGTTTTGTAATGTTTTATTGAATTAAAAATATTTAAAAACACATTATATATTAAATTATAGCAAACTTTTTGGTAAGAATATTTATTTGAGAAAAAAATTAAATTAAATATTTTTAACCACACAAAATCTTAGTCAAACAAAAATTTGATCATTCTGTCTATACGTTTTTTATACACAAATCTTTTTTATAAAATTATAAAAAGCTAATATAAATTTATAAAGTAAAAAGAATTGTTCCACGTTAGAACAAAAAAAAAATTCAAGATCACAATAAATAAATGTAAAAGAACTCTGAAAGTTCTGAATGGATTATTTCTTCATGAATTCTAATTATTTTTTCCTCATTTTGTGAAACCCTTTTGGACATTTCTTCCCCTATCAAATATATCGAAAGAATAATTTTACTCTCTAGGAGATAAAAAAAAAACTTCTACAATAAAATAAAAATATTTAATAAAAAATCGTTTTCTGTTTGAATAAAAAATTTATAATGCCTGTCGTAGAACTTGTGCAAATTTCGGAATGAGGTCTGGGACAAGGTTCTAATTTAGGGCATTGGCCCGTTAGATAACCAGGTCAGCGGTCTAGTTCTCTCTGATTTTCTTTTCCTTAATGGTTACCCAAAGGCTTTTTACGTTTTGTGAAGTAAGTGAACAGTGTGAGGTGATAACTGCGATTCGAAAGTATACTTTGTGTCGCCTTCCCTCTTAACGTTGAAAGAAAAAGTCGTCTGAGATTAGAAGCGAAATGTTTGATGCCCACTGATTCTATTCTGACATTCGTTAAGTAGTGAGTTCTTCCTTTGGGATAATCGTTATTATTATATAAAGTAATTTTTTTTAATTATTTCGTTTTCTCTTTTTGTTTCATTTTACTATTAATCTATTTAAATATAAACAGATTCAACTTAATTTCTCTAAGAATTATCTGATTTAGTTAAATATATATTTATATATATTTATTAATTATTCTCATAAAACTATTAAAGTAAATATCTTTTCTTTATGAAATAAAAATAGCTATTTTGTCATATTATTTTCATATGTATGGTATTTCATAATATTTATAGTTCATGACAAGTATCATATATTGTAAAATATGTTCTTTAAATGAAAAGTTTGTATTTTCAAAACAAGTAATGTTTTACTATCCAAATATTGCTTGTTGATGAATTTATATATAAGTTTATTTCCAAGTATATTTATTTATTTTCGATATTCTTAATCATAATGTCTTAAGAAAGAATTATTTAAAAATATTTAAGGTAAAAAAATTTACCTAAAAATAGCTGTTTAATCCGTAGAACAATGAGTCAATTTCCTTTAATTATTAAACTTTTTGAAATGTATTTATTTTAGAAAAATAGCACTTGCTCTATTGTTTATATGCTGGTATATTTTCTTTAATTAAATAAAAAATTGTAATGATAATGATAATATGAGTATAATAACACTTTTAAGACTGATAGATTATAATTGAAATACAATATTTTTTTTATAATTCTTTTTAGTTTTCTCCATTTAATTTTTCTTAAATAGAGAAAATAAATATAAGGTTATGTCTATTTAATTTTTAAAAGATTTGTCTTAAAAAATTCTAACTGTAATTTTTAATGATACAAAATTTAAATGAAGCTAATAAAAATGTTTTTTCGAAAATTTAATTGATTCAAAATATTTAACTAATTAAAGAAAATTAATACTAACTTCATTAAAATTTGTATAAATTATATTTATTTAAATTAATATTACTATTATTGGGAAACTACATTTATAAAAAATATTTTTTATTTAGTATGCAAATGTAGTTACCTAATTATTTTGCATTATAAGATTTTTTTTAAATTTTCATAATCTATTTTTATAATCTATCTTTTGAGCTCTCTTAGCTAAAAAAATTAATTTAAAGAAGAAACTTTCAAATGATAATATTACCGATGTAAAAAAATACATTTTTCAAGGAAGAACAATTTTCAAACTTTTATCTTTCAAATATAATTGTAAATATTTTATATCTTGCTTAGTCTCAGAATTTTTGCAATATTATCAAAATAATTTCTTTCATTAATGAAAATACTATTGTATAAAATTATGTGTAAAAATTAGTAAAAAATTACTAGAATAGTAATCACTAGAATTACTAGTTTTTCATAAATAAATATACTTACATTTCAGCGCAATGTTATAATATATGAGTTATTTTAAATGCAATTTATTATTTTCATTTTTTAAATATATCCATAAAAGCTTTTTTTGTAACGTTAATGGATATTTTAAATATACGTCAATAAATAATTTAAAATATCCGTTGAAACAAAGATTGTTGTAATTAAGAGCTTATGTAGAAAATTATTAACAAATCTAATCAAGCTATTAAGTATAAAGTTACCGCTTAAATAACATAAGAACGGAAATCGAACATTATACAGAAATGAACTTGTAAGATTGACGAGCATATTAGAAAAAAACTTTTTTGTTTAAATAAAGTAAAAATAAAATACGTTAATTCTATTTTAAATGCAGTAATGTAATCTGACTATACAATATTATTTATTGAAACTTTTTTATGATTATTTATGCTTTTTAATCATAATTCAATATTTTTCTTTATTTTTGGAATGAATTTAATTTGAATAGATGTAAAATAAAAAGAAGAAAATATATTCCGAAAATTAGTTGTATTTTCTGCGATAGTTTTTTTTATTGACTGAAATATAAAGAAAATATTTACACTGGTAAACTTTAAGAATTATGATATCAAATGTACATTGTTTGGAAAAATTCAAAATACTGATTAGTAGAAGGATTATAAATAATATACAATCTTATGATTTAAATTTATTTCATATAAATGAGTTTGAAATAAATGTCATGAAAAAAATTAATTTAATTAAAATGAAATGTGGAAAAATATTTTAAAGGTAGTAAATTTTCTAGACTATTTACAAAAATTATTTTCGTTAACTGAAATTAATAAGAAAAATAAGTACAAATAATGCTTCGTGTTGATTCTTTTCTTGACAAATACTTAATCTTTTGTATAACTTGAATATTATCTTAATTACCTCCCAAAATTTTAATTATATTTCTACTGATTTCATAATTAAACTTCTTTGTAAAATATGTAGAATATTTTTCTATATTAGAAAAAGTTTAATACTTTTTCAGCTAATTAATTGTTCAGAGCATTGAATAAACTGTTTTCACACACACACACATACACAATTTTAATTCAATTAATCATTATTTTTTATTTTCTGAAAATTTTGTTTTGAGAGGTTTTATTTAAAATTGAGAGGAATTTTAAAGGAAATAGAGCCAAGATCACATACACACAATGTTACATGCTTAACAAAAATGAAAATATACTCTCAGAAATCATACACACTTTAATAGATTTTCATAATACAATTTATAGAAAATACATTTATTAAAAATCATGAATAAAAAGCGCTTACTTTATTATTCATTTTAAAATATTTTACTTATAAACCCATTTTTATATTTTTAAATCAATTAATATATTTATTGCAATGAAAGTAGTAAATGTACTGTTGTTAATTAATTTATTTATCTGTATAAAACTTTTCATTTTAATAAGTTTGGAGACATTTCTTACAGTTTTTTTAGAAGATTATTTAAATATTCTGCAGGATTCATCCCATATCATATAAGTCTCAATTACAGAGCTTTTTTCTCGTAAATGGCCTTAAGTATGTAAAGAACAGTATGAATCACATTGTTTATTTATTAAATATGATTCCACTTGTCAAAGACACTTGAAAACGAAGGAAAAAGGCTTTAATTATATTTTAAATTCTATAAAAAATTTGGGAAAAAAAATAGGAAAATTTAAATCGTCCTTGCCGAATTAAACTGACAATAAAGTGGATGTTTTGTATTTTCATTTTGCTTTTTCTTCTGTTATATTGTCAACGTGTTAATAACTTGAATCAATGGAAAATGGCAGCTCATACTGTTGCTTTATGATATTTATATAATAAATCATTTTATTAACAAAATGAACTTCGACAAGATTTTCACTTTTGATTCCAACTAATTGAAGCTATATAGTCGTTACTCGGTATGGGTGACACAGGAAAATCAATTAGACTGTTGTTAAGGGCATTTGGCTCAAAGCGACACGAAGTGACTTCTGGAATCATGATTTCGGATGCTTGTAACTATCAAGTTTTGCCGATAAAATGTTCATCAAATAAAAGAGAGCGAGAGAGAAATAGAGAAGATTTAATGGATTTCAAGAGACCGTGAAATGTCACGAGATGTTGGTGATCTGGAGAGCCAGGCAAGAAAACTTGTATGAATCAAAGACACAAATTAGATAATATAACAATTTCAAGAAATTTTGGTAGCAATTTCACTAAGATTTAAAAATTTAAATGCTAATTATTTAGAACAAGTAATGTTCATGATTTTGAAAACTTTCACAAACGGGAAAAATTATAAAAATACTTCTTTATTACTAGTAAAAATCATGAATGAATTTTTTCTCATCGCCAACGACACTCAGACATTCGATTTGATGGCAGTCAGCAAATTCATCGTCAAGTCTGATTTACTACGCGGTCTCAATACGATGTCTTAATTAATTATGTTTGATGCAGATGAAGCGTTATCTGACGTCACGGATATTTTAAACCAATGAGAATTGTAAGAAAGTGACGTAATCATGATCTAAACTAGAACGAAAGAAACACCACTATATTAATAATTAAGTTTCAATTAGAAATTAAGTTAAAATTTTTAATTTTAATCCGTAGATTAAACAAACGTATATAAATACGTGTCTAAAAAGTAAATAAGAAACAAAATCAGTATCAATTAACTTAGTCTTTGACTGTTAAATTTATATTAAAATTAAATTATTTGATTTTTATGCTTACATTTTTGAACTTTTGAAATATTATAACTTTATGATAATAATGAGTGCCATTAAAATCATTATCAAAGTATTACAATGAAAATTTAGGCAATTATTATCGTCGTATTATATACTGAAATGCACATGGAATAATAAACGGCATCTCGAAAGATTAAGTGATGATCAGATCTCACTCAGAGAATGAATAAACCGCGCCTACCAAGTGTGCTGATTGGTTGGGTACATTTCATGAAGTTGATACCATTGGCACAGAAATTTGATTGACAAGTTTTTAGTTTCACTTCCAAATTTTCAGTTTTACTTCGCGAATTCAAGTGTTTTGTAAAAGGTCAAGAGTTTCTCAGAAAAGATATGATGAATCACCTCAATTTCTTAGAAAAGTCGCGATGAGTCACCACAAGCTAAACTGAAATTATTATTCTTTGAATTTTTACACAACAGTAATTAAAAATACAATCTCTAATAATGATGCATGCTTTTTTAAGTCTAGGTAATAAATGATAAAAATTCATTACGTTATATTGCAATGTATTCTGCTATCTGGCATTCTATCAATTATATAAAATTCTTTACCTTTCTAACCATTTTCTATTGTCGAGAAGTCTGATGAGCTTGCTGATTAAGGAAGAGTATTAACTTTGCGGAGACAGTCCATAGATAAAGGAGGTGTAAGGAAATTGATATTTTCTTTTTGAAAACTGGCTTTAGAATAACGTAACATGATAGCTAATGTCACTGGATACAGTACAAAATTGATATATCATTGCGCTTTTAAAATTGTACTCTAAATTACTTGAGATAATCTGCTGCCGGAGGCAATAAAATCCCACACCATGCTGTTTGCTTCTGGGAATAAGGATAATGGAACAGCTGATCTCTAGTCTTTATACACGAATGCGATGGTTATTATATTCAAGAGAATCTCATCTCTGAGCACTATGCTTTACCAGTCTATTGCAACTCTCGGAGATTAATGCATTGACGATGGCATCTCCGATATTGTAGATATCAAGACAGATGTGTTAAAAGCTGATGTGAATTACAATTCATCTTCAGTCAGGAGTTTATAAGGATAGAAGAACTCCATCATTATAGGCATCTAACTGAAGTTGAATATCGATGGTATGGAAGTAGTTTTTTTTAAACACGTTGGATAACGGACAAGAATGATCTAGGAACAGTCTGCAGTCCTAGCAGACTATCAAATTACCTTGACTAACATTTGCGCACCTTGGATTTTCAACCTCTTCATATCCAGGACAAGTTTCTAAAGAGGAACATGGCTGCCAGCACTCAAACATAGAAATTTTTACAGAATATTATGACAGCCTACTCTATCCAAATTTACATATTCCGAATATGCAGGACACGTTTAAAATGATTCAGTTCAGTTAAGCTCTTTAATAACATCGGAATACGCCAATTTTAATGTTAAAAATACGCTAACTCAAATTACTAATGCTATAAAAATTTAATTCAATTAGATACTTATTTCATTGAATAAAAATTATTTAATTAAATGATACCCATACAGAATTTATTGCATTGATTTCATACACTTAAAAATATAGTTAATATCATATTAAAAAGATCTTATAAAAATTAAGTTTTTTTTTATCAATGCCATTTTTTTCTCTTCAAGTTTTCATTTTTTAAATTATGATTTTGCTTTTTTTTATGGTGAAAACTATTATTTTGTTCCTTAAATTAATTATTTTGATGACTGCTATAAAAAAGGGACAATATTTTTAATTTTAAAATATTTCATTAATTTGAAATATATTTGTTTGAATTGTTGCAGGGATTGAGATTAAAGTAACTTTAAATTGTATTGCTTTTATTGATATGGGAAGCTCAATTTCTATGAGACTCAATGTTCAATGTACTAGAGGTCTCAGCATTGTGTCTATATGACAAGAGAAAAGATTAACCTTCTGCAACAATTCTCAGTTTTATATTATTTAAGTTCAGCAGTAGAAACGACCACTATGACTGTAATTAACGTTCTGAAGAGGTCTGGAAATTTAATCACTTTCATAATTCGTATGCAGAAACATGCATGCGAAATTTCAAGATAATGAAATTATTTTTAGGATTTATTTATTTATTTTTAATTTATTTTCAAAAAAGAATTTTCTTGGTTTGTAATTGTAAATTTAAGGACACTATTTCAGAATTGTATTAATAAAATTTGGATTTTTTTTTATTTCAGTATCTTTGAGAAATGTGTAAAATATCTTGAAAATTTCGAGGGATACGGTTTCACTTTGTCAACAAAGTGACAAAAATCTTAAACTGACACATCATAAAACATTGAAATAGATTCATCATTAAAATTCTTTTATCAAAATTCAGTTTTCATTTTTTAAAATATTTCACCTTCTTACTTAAGTATAGTTAAATATTTTAATACCAAATATTTTTAACAAAAATTTTATTTCTATTTAACGAAAATTTATGATACAACAATATTTATTGCTTTTATATAATTAATTAATATATTATATGCATTACACATAACTTAATCTTCAAATTTAATGAATTACGAATTATAATTTTATGTATCCTTACAGCGACATCAAAGAGATGTCAGTTATCTCAAAATCACTTTGATCAATATTTACATTTGCAAAAATATTCTAAAACAATTAGTTAAATGTTATCATTTTTAAAACAAAAATAATCATCATTAGTAACTTGACAGTCCTGGGTGGACCCTGGTTTTCTCAAGAAATCTATGCCATTATTTCCTTCTGTGCGCCACAGCTTTAAAACGAGTATTATATGAATATTTTTAATTATAATTCCTCGATTATAATTAAATAAAATGAGTATGTGATTTCGTTATAAAACCACAATATCTGTGCTTTAAATGAAAATGTTTTGAGCGGTATAAAAAATAACAATCCTTATGTTTGTTTCAATATTATATATATAAATTAAAAAAAATGGCACGCTTATTTTAAATCTCGCATTATTTTTAATTATGTTAAATTATTTTCGATATTTATAAATAATTTTAATGAAATTATATATTCTCATACTTTTTATTTTATTCTTTTTTCAAAATTGTAAAAGATTAAAAACATTGATAATTTTACCAAATTCAAAATTATATATATATTTGGATTCTTTCTTTACCACTATATCTTATATACAATTAAAAAAATCGTCGAAAAAATTACAAAATAATAAAAAATTTATAAAAATGGTAAACAAAACTACTTTACCAAAACATATTAAGCTACATTTCTAATGATATATATATATATATATATATATATATATATATATATATATATATATATATATATATATATATATATATATATATATATATATATATATATATATATATATGATGTATAATTTATATATGTGTGCGTGGGATAATTCATGGGTTTTCTTGATAGCGAAGACATTAAAATTGTTTTGACAGAGATATTTTTCGTTGCATCATATTTCTCTGATTAGGTCAACGCACGAATCGACCTATTAAATAAACTAAGGATGGAGCCTTCAGGTGTTTTTCGCTCAGAATCAGGGAGGAAAAGTGATCGCCCTGATTGATACGTCTGTTGAACAGAAAAAACCAATTGTATTTCATGGCTCAAAGCAGACGATAATTATTTTTCATCTGATGTTTAAAGCAAATGATAATAACCAGTTCTCTCAGTAAATAATTTTTAAATTTTTAGTTCTCTGAAATAGTGATTTAGAAAGATATTTCTTTTTATAATAGTGTTAGTATAGTGTTTTTAGATCTAATTATTTAATAAAATCGTGACGAGAAAAAATAAGAAAAAATTTCTCTTCCGTAAACTTACTGTCCGTAAACCTTGTTTTTCTAGGTCTAGTTACTTTTTTTGAGACATAACCTGCTGTTTGTTTTTTTAACCCAGTGCAGTTTTAAAATGTAGGGTCAAGTAACTTTCACGTGTGTCCGCACGTGAAATTGGAAAGGTTGGTATAGCATTTCCCTCTTTCCCTTTCCTGACAGCATTCTTTGCTCCAGATTTTTTCTCTCTATGTATTGCAATACAACGAAAGTGCTAGTTTCAGTTCAAATTGATATAATTGTATCATATATATAATTAATGTGATTAAAATATATTCAACTGATAAATTAACTGAACATAATTTGCAGACAGTTTGTATTTGTAAATTTCAATATATGGTCAATTAAAACACATTAAAATCATTAATCAGATTTTCAGTCATTATTTCATTCGTAATCACTTACGAGAAATAAAAATGAAATTTCCTCTGAAAAAAATTCCTAAAAGGAGTCACAGTGATAACTAGTATAATATTATATAGAATATCACAACAATATTAAATTGAAAGATAAAAGAAAATTTTTGCTAGCAAAAACAATTACCGTAGACTAAATCATATGAAACCTTCAAAATCTTATTCTTCAGAATATAAATTGAAAAGATATTTACCAAATCCTGAAATAAATTAGAATTTAAATATCATCTTTAAGTCTGCCAAGGCATTATATATATTTTCTTGCAGATCAACTTCTTTGTCTGGGATTATAACTTCATTAGTTTGGAATTATGATATTATTGACTTACTGATTTCTGAGCTTTTCTTATATATTTTGTTAATTATAGAGAATATTACTTAAAAGCATATTGATACTGCGACATTTCTTCTGAATATTGCTATTTAAATAAAGAAATAGAACTTGAGACACCAAGAAGCTTGAAATGGAACATTTGATACTAAAAATATAATAAAATTATAACGAATAAATTTTATAGGAGTAAGTTATTTTCTTTATTTTCAAATACAAATTAATACTACTGACTTTTTAGAGGCTTTTAATTTAAAATTTTAAATCAATAATCGCGTATAAAAAACATTTCTAAGTTAAAATGTTGAGTAAAATTTATTTTTAAAAATTTTTCTTTAAGCAAAGAAGCATATTAAAGTTGGAATAAACATATAATAAAAAGAAACATAGGACCTTAAATTTTTTAGTTAGATTAAACATTTCGTTAGCTTTATTTGTTACAACAGTTTAAAAATATGCGAAATATTTGTATAATTTGATAAAAAACTAAAATGGCAAGCTTAGATTTTCTGCTCTTCAATAGAACGAAGTATTTTCTTCATTGTGTAATTATATTATAAATTACAGAATTTTTTTATAAGTTCCAGAAGAAGCTTTTCATTGTTTTAGTATTTAATTTTAGAAATCAGGAAATCAGAGACAATAGCTTTTCTTACTTAATAATGAAATTCGATGTATACATAAAAATTTATTTAATATTACAATTATTAAAGTTTAATAAACATGAAATAAAATATTTTTCGAGTAACATTAATGAATTTGTGCATTTTTAGACTCAGAAAAGATTTTCAAACTGAGCAGACGAAGAAATCGACATGGGTGACTTTTCGGAAGTAAGTCATTAAATAAATCAATTTGAAAATAAAATTTTTTAAAACAAAGCTGTTTATAAATTATTTTCATGACTAATTGTAATTTTGCTATTATAGCATTCAATTACATTTTATTCTCTTAGATGGTAGGAAGGGCGAGAAGTGCTTTCAACAGTGAAATTACAAAGCCGCTTAACTTTAGAGTGGGACAGCTAAAAGCCCTTTATAAGCTCCTCGAGGAAAATGGCGATGAATTAGTAAATGCTTTAATGAAGGATTTGAAGAAAGTAAGATATATTTTATATTATTGACTATGTTTATGCAAGTAAAAAACTAAAAAATATAATTATAATAAATTAAACTTTAAACACAATTAAAATTAAATACACAACAATAGTGAAATTCTTTTGTTTTCCTTTAAGTTTTATTTAATAGACTTAAGTACATGCTAAATGTTTAATTAATTTTATAATATTTTGCTTACGAAGATAGGTGTAATAATACAGAAAATGATATTAATTTTCGGTGTAATTGTGACAGAAATATAAAAGTAAATATTTCTTAAAAGTTTATAGAAACAGAGAAAAAATATTGCTTTACTTTTTATATTGTGAAAAGTTCTATTGGATTTCATTCCGTTTTCGATAATTTTTTTTATATTTATTTTATCTCTTTCTCCATATATATATATATATATATATATATATATATATATATATATATATATATATATATATATATATATATGTAATTATTTGAGAACTTTAACTGAAATGAATTAGAAATAGCTTTCTCCTTATCCTCTAATTTTTAAATTTAAGTTTCTTCTAATTTTTTAAGTTTCCATTTCATTCTTTTTTTTCTTGACTTTTTCTTAATTTTTCTGTTCTTTTATTTCAAGTGTTACTTATTTCTTTTTTATATTTTTGAATGTTTTACTTAATATTTTAAATGATACATCTAATTTTTGTGGTAAATTTTCTACTATTGTAAAAATGTTTTTTTTTTGGTTTGTGTTTTTTTATCACATTATATCTTAATTTATTTTGCTAATATAAATTAGTGCATATTATATTTTGTTCAGTATATATTCGGTATGTAGATATAGGAATACACGTAGTTCACTAACGCATGCATGTGTATTTTTCAATTAACTCAACAGAATTTCAAAATTCAGACTGACAATTGTAAAATATTGAACTTCTCATTCATATGATTAATCCCATTTATAATACTTCCTTGACGGATTGACGGATATTGAAGTGGCTATGACTACTTCCAATTGTTTGACTTATTTTGAACTGTATTCTGCTAAAAACATACCGATAAAATGGCTTGTACCCACGTTATATTCTTGGTACCAGGCCAAATCCACTGCATGGATTCCTTGCTATGAACTACGACAGATGCAATCAGACAGTTCTCTCCCGTTTTCTTAGTGTCCATCTAAGAGGCCTTGTCTTCCAGGGTAATTCAAAACTCATTCAATTTGTCCGAAATGTATCCAGGACCATGCTTCTCCGGCACATATTCTTAAGTGTCTAGGTTTCTTCTACGAGGATCTATTAGATTTACCTATGTTAGTCTATGATTTTTGAGGGGGAATAAACTCGTAGATCTCATCTAGCAAATGCTGAACACGGAGATAAGTAACAACACAATACTTCCGCTATCAATGGATCAGTGAGATGTCTTCATTTTCATTTAATTGAAATCCCCTTAACTTTTATTTAATCTAAGCTAATTACTACATAAATATGTACGTACTTAAATAATGTGACTAATTTATAATAAGAAAAATTACAAAAACGAATTTTTTATTGAAGTAATAAGAAAATTCATATAGTCTCACAGTTTTATTTGCGAGGGAAATCCATTTAAATTCCTTTATTTGAGACCAAAAGTTATTTTATTTCCAATAACTTCAAATTATTGAAAATAAAATTGAGACTTTTTTGTCTCATGCATTGTTATGACTCATGAATTCAGCATATTCGGATAATCTGGTAGCTTATAACTGGAAATTTGACAAATAAATTTATAATATTTTTTCCATTTATTTTGTGAAATAGTTATAAAAAAGTTTAAAGAAAATTGAATTTAAATGTGTGTATATATGAATATTTAATAAATATTTTTTAAATTAAATACTTAATGTCAGTGTATTTATAGTTATACAATATTTCTGTGCTATTGAAGCAAAACTGCCTACATTTTCTTTATTTTGATCCTTACAAATAATAAATGTTTTTTACACAATTAAATTTTAGAGATTTTAATTTATCGCATTATACTGATATTTATCTGCGAGAAATGAAACACTAAATCTTAAACGAATATCAACTTATAATTCCATATTTCATTGCAGCCTTTGACTGAAGCGTTGCTTGCAGAAGTTGAAACAACAAAAAATCAAATTAAAGGAGTTCTTTATGAAATTCATAATTGGGTGAAACCAGAAAAAGTCAGTATCTGATCATTTTATAAGTGATTTTTATTTTTTGACTAAGTGAACTCATTATTAAATAAGAGTGTTTTTGTTATTTAAAATAAATTGAAAAAAGTAATCTGATCTTTTTTTAAGTTTTTTAAAATATAAAACAAAACTATCAGTCAAAAATATAAAAAAAATCTTTATGATGGAATATTTTACAAATCTTGAATAAGAAATACATAAAATTTGAATATAAGCAACAATTTTTATTTTCAAATTCAGAGGTAAAAATAAGCATTTGTATAAGTATCTTATTTGAAAGGAGTGTAAAGGAAATGGACACTGCAATGCTGGTTTAACAGGATTTATGATAAAATGAATCTGTGTGAATGAAGTATTTCAACTATTCTAGTTAAGATGTTTTTTTTTTTCAGTTATATTGTCCAGCATATTCTAAATATACAGAGCTTTTTATCTTTGTAGTTCTGATTTCCAAACTTGAGAATAATTGTTCTCGTAACTGTTTCAAATCAAATTTGTCATCCCGATTATTGTAATTATTTTAGCACAAGTTCAACAACAAGCACACGTAACAGAATAACGCCCTCTAACGGTCAAAAACGAACTGTACACAGTATCAGATAAGCTCTACCATAGAGACTGCTGTTGCTCGATGTCTGCGAGAATTGTTTTATTCTAATGTTGAAATGTTTTCGTATTGTGTTATGTGTGTGTTTTTCTATGTGTGACATATATGTTGTTTAATAAAAAGAAATATAAAAATAAAGTTAGCCGTTGTGGATTATTCCTCATACCTATGACACCGACCTTTAATTCCCTCAATTCACTTGAAATCAATGCCGATACTTAAATACAGTACGATAAATACCGATGAATTCTTTTAAGCACATTTGAATTATTTTTTTATTCATTAAAATTGAATTCTATTGCCAAAAAAATGAATTCATCATCCTTTTAGAATCTAAGCTTGAACTTTAATATCATTTTTCTTCTCATCTGTCAGTTCAATATTCCCGAAAACTATTGAATTGATATTAATTTATATTTATCTGAATTGTTTTTTACAAGTGTTTCTCTTCTAATGCTGTACATTTTAATTTAAATATAAATGAAGCAATTTCTAAAATTTTTTAAACTTTGTTCAACTTAATATTTCTACATTTTAATTGAAATAATGAATATTATGTTTTCACGATTGTATTTTCAGTTTTACTTTAATCATGAACTTTTATTTGTAAATTACTGTACTGCCTTGTTTTGCTGTATATTTATATAAATAATTCGAATTCATCCATATTTTTGACCTTGATAATATTTTCTTTTATAATTTGATTCAATGAAATTTAGAATTAGTGTCTCTTATAGTTACTTCACAACTTTATATTTTTGGCAAAGGTATATAGTTGACGTATTTTACTAAATACTTATTAGTTGGTAATTTATATAAAATATACAAGTTTACTATTTTTTTTAAAGAATTTAGAAAATTTGAATTACATGAATATGTATTTCAGCTAAAAATATTTTTTCCCGCTTCATTAGTTCAATGATTTTAAATTAAAAACATTTATTGTATAAAATGCTTAAAAATGAATGACAAAACATGACAACACAAAGGAATGTTAAAGTTGAATTTCAAAATAAGTAATGTTAATTTTTTCAAACAACGGAATAATTTCATCTGTTTTATAAATAATACAAACAATAAAAATTTACATTTTTAAGAAATTCGCTTGATTTTGATCAGTTGGGATTTTTAGAATCTTAAAGTTTTAAGTAGACAAGTTGATTAACGTAATTACATATACCATTGTTATTTTATATAAAATAAGATTTACTTTCCAGACAGAAACCAATATAATTTTGATTTTGGATCAAACATACATTCTGCCACAGCCATATGGAGTCGTACTCATCATTGGAGCATGGAATTATCCTTTTTTACTCGTGTCTATACCACTGCTAGGTGCCATTGCAGCTGGGAATTGTGTGATCATTAAACCTTCAGAAAAAGCGCCTGCGACGGCTAAGTTGTTGTCTGTTCTCATACCCCAGTATTTGCATAAGGTAACATTTTTCTCGCATTGAGTGTTTGCATGTCTTTAAATCCATGATCAGGGATTAGCTAATTAATTATCTGTATAGAACAAGTATTACACACAAAACTGGTAATTTATTTTCAATGTCAGCATAGAAGTTGCTGATGATAAAAATTAGTAAATCTTCAAATAATTCTTATAGTTTAATATGTATATTAATAAAAAAAGGCATATGTGCCGTATAATAACTTTCACGAATTTTTGAATTTGGTAAATTTTTTGTCATATTATCGTTTATCTAGTATAACCTGAATTTATTATTACGTCACAGAGATCAAGATTGTTGAGAATATTTAGCAACATTTTATTCTGGCAACCCTATGTTTACATCATCACGACAGAATTTAGATTACTTTGTCTCATTTGCACATTTTAATAAGAAACGATATCCTTATAATTTGTATGTACATTTTATGAAATAGATGTTCCTATATTTTTCCTAGAATTTGTATTTACATTTTCAAATTAGTTTTTATGTTTTCCTTATTTGTATTTACCTTTGCGAAATTAATATTCATATGTTTTCTTCTTTAGAATCCTAATATTTCAAATATATATATATATATATATATATATATATATATATATATATATATATATATATATATATATATATATATATATATATATATATATATATATTATATATATATATATATATATTACTCTTTTATTTATCCCGTTTAGTATTATTATTTAGATGCGTAAGTTTTTCTCAGGAAAGAATTTATTACGTGTTACAATTACGTCATCCTGGCGAGGCGACTTTCTTCGTCACCAAAAAATTCAAAATTTTTTTAATGACAGACAGCTGTGCCAGAAAAAAGCCATTTCATATTTTTTAACTAAAAATCTATTATTATATATATTTAGTTATCAAAAACAACTAAAAATGCTTTTTACCTAAACAATTCATGTATATGTATAAAATTAATTGCAATCTAAATGGATATCAATCTAAATAAATTTATTATTGTTGTCTTATTGAATAGGACTGTTTCCATGTCGCGTGTGGAGGTGTTCCAGAAACAACTGCTTTGCTGAATGAAAGGTTCGATTATATCTTCTACACGGGTTCTCCGGCTGTTGGAAAGAAGATAAGGGAAGCTTCTAATAAATATTTAACACCTGTGACTCTAGAACTTGGGGGTAAATGGTAAGAATTTTTATTTGCAGTTAAGTAGCGCTTTTGAATTAATTGGAATACTATAAACTTTTTAAGGAAATCATATGATCTAAAAATGCTTAATCACAAACTGTGAACAAATGTAAAATAAAATTTACTACTTTTGAAAAAAAAATTATTTCAGCATATAGACATTTCACAAATGAACTAGAATGAAATTTAAAAAATTAATGAAGTTTAAAAACTCGTATTTTTAGTTTTCTTTGTACCGAGATTTGATTAATTTTTAACATTGGGCAACTGCAAAAAATAACACGGATCTGCAAACAATTTAATGATAGGATTCAATTAGTTTCAAAAGAAGAATATTTTATTCAAATTGACAAACTATCTTTAAAAATTTCCCTTGGGGTATACTTGCCAATTTTTATTCTATGTGTGAAACTTTATTGCAAACATAAATTCTTTCATAACATGAAAATCATCAATGTAAAATTAAAAATAGTTGTAATTAATTCAGAAAATTTTCATAAATGTAGTTCATTAAAGTTACCATAATTAATTACGATGATTACCAATAATAATGTTTCTTTAGTTTATTCTATTAAAATATATTAAATTCATTTAAAAATTTCGAAAAGTTCGCAAATAACAAAAAAATTTTTTTATTTTTTAATATTTCAAACTTATTTTTACATAAACTGATACTACTTTAAATTTTTTTCTCTTGTATAAAAATAAAATGTGTAGATAAATTAATATTTTTTCAAACAAAGCTTGTTTATGTTGTACTATAAAAATAGCATAAAACAGAAAAACATATTGGTAATTTGTTTAAATCTCAATATCAGCGACAAACAAACAAGCATATGTGTATAGAAACTATAATCATTAAAATTTTTAAAAATATATCAGTATCAAAATAATTTTTTTAAACAAGTCAAATCTTAGGCATTAGAGCTTATATTAGATCTATTTCTCTCCGCTGTCACGTTTTCCCAGAATAAACGCTTATAATATTATTTCATTTTTGAAGTAACAAAAATACTGCTGTAAAATAAAATGAAAAATCTGTTCAAATCAAAAGCAAAAGCTTTAATTAATGTCGAAAAAACGAGAAAAATTCATTGCTAACTTTCCAAAACAATTACGTTTGCTATATGTTAACATAAATTTTTACATTTCATGCAATTAATTCTCATAAATTTAAACATTTGTATATATTTTTGTATTATTCAAAAAATAGAGCATGAGGCTGAAAAGAACTTAACAAATATTTTTTACACTAATAATATTGAAAACATATATATACTTTAAAATGTAACAAATTACAGCAGACGAAAATTTTACGCATAAACCAAATTTATAACGTCAGAAGAAGAAAAGTGCAGGAATCGCGATTCCAATGATGTTTCTTTTTTCATTATCTCGTTCGTAAAATTCTATTATTCTTTGAGAAAAAAATCATGAGAAAATGCCATGATTTTTTATAGTTCATGAGTCATAAGTTTATTTGATTATTAAGATATTTGAAACTAGAAAAAAATAATTCTAGTCGATGTTTTTGTAATGGCAAGGTATTTCGTTTTATGATTATAGTATAGACGAGATACGAAAATCTTACGTCATACCCTATGATGAAATCAAAAGCAATTCATTTCTTTCAAAATATGATATCAAATCACAAATAGCTTATCCGGAGGAGAAATTTGAAATAAAAAAAGTGTCTGAATTGACCATCATACTTTCTACATTTTAATCTCAATTTGAGTATGTTTGGTATACATATAGCGGTTATGAGATCAATGATTCCTTTTACTATTTTGGAGATAACATTTTTTCAGGAATAGAAATACACATTTCTCAGTTTTATCAATAATATTAACGTATCCGTGAAAACAAATGTATTGTTATTTTAGCTGTTCAACCTTACGCCACATTAAGCATATTTCATCATTTCTAAAGAATGCAGGTTTCATTATGTTTATAAACAGAGTTATAATAATTCAACAATTTCAATAAAGCAGCGTTTCATATTTTTCAATTATTAATTTGTAAACCAGTGTAATAATAACTGAACAGTTTACCCAAAACAACTTTTCATATTTTCTATCATTAAAAAGAACTAAGTTTTCAATATCTTTGTAAGTTTTGTTCTATGCATACTTTTCATTTTATATATATGTGTATAGCTGCCGCACATAGAGTTTGCTTGCTTTCATAATTTCCTAATTTTCATATCAGGACATGTGTATATTTATACATATAAGATATATATTATATTAGAGACACAATATAATTTTTAAAACAATATTTCAATATACACATACATTATGACACGAATATATTGATGTATTATAAATAGTAATATATAGTTCTCATTATACCTTTATTCCTTCAGTCCTGTGTACATAGATGAAGAGGTGGACTTGGAACTTGCCGTAAAGAGGATCATGTGGGGAAAAATGCTCAACTTGGGGCAAACATGTGTTGCTCCAGATTATATTCTCTGTTCCAAATATACTGAATCGAAATTCATAGAAATAGCAAAGAGAGTTCTGTTCGAATTTTTTGGTTGCAATGCAAAACTTTCTCCTGATTTAGCCAGAATCGTCAACGATGAACATTTTGAGTAAGTATTCATATAAATATAAATTAAACATGGATGAAAATGAAACTTTATCATAAAGAAAGAGCAATTTATCAGAATTGAACGATACATGTGTTGATTGCATCGACAAAAAATATTGAATTTTACGATTAATAAAATTCTTAGGGCTGAAAAATATTAAAAAAACTTAATATTTTAAATGGAAATTACGTCTTCAATATAATTGCAAGAAATAATCTATGCTTTAGTGATTTTATACCAAAGTTCTAAACCATTCAAATTTCAATTAAATGCAAATAAATTTGTAGCTCAACCAAATATTTAATACCTAAAATTTATTGTCAGATGTAGTCGCTTAAATGTTTCACTTGAATTTGAGGATCACGCTGATTGAGCTATATCTGGAAAATGCTTTAGTTATTTTTTCAGCAGTCTTCCTGAAGAAGACGAAACATTAACTTATTAGAAAATGGCACTTAAGGACTCTGCCGCGAGAGTAAAAATTCAAGATTGCAGCTTATTCTAGTTATTGAGGTGAATTAATGGTTTCCTTCGAATTTCGATTCCTATTGATCGAAAATCAAAATCAAAGTCATTTAAAATTAATATTTTGAAAGATAAAGAGGTATGCATCATTTCTTGTGAAAAGCAAGGCTAAATGTTGATTGAGAAATCACGACTATCTTAATTCAAACTGAAATAAAATTCGTTTCTATAAACAACTAAATTTAAATTCCTTTGAGTTAATACTAACTTCTGACACTGTGAGGCTGATCGCAATCCATTTCTAGAAGATAATGATAAATTGCATTCAATGAAGATTGCATATTAAAACTATATAAGACAAGTGAAATTACTTTCTTAGTTAGCATTGTATTCAGATTTAAACTTGAATAATATTCAAGAGAATATCAGGGATATTAAATTGGATATCCTGCATGTTTGGTTGAATCTAAAAGCGGTTTTTTTCTTTGCTTTCTTTAATACAGGAAATGCTTTAAAATTTCTCTAAACTGCGTAAACAATTATCGATCGCATCCTATTCATCAATTTTAATTTTAATAATATTTCAGTGAACCATTTTAAAAATTAAAATGTAATTTAACGATTTGAATTTGTTTCAGACGCATTATAAAATTTCTTAAGTGTGGAAGGATCGCTATAGGAGGTGACTATGATCCCAAAGATAGGTATATTGGTCCTACCATCCTCACCGACGTTAAAGATACGGATTCTGTCATGCAAGAGGAGGTAAAGTCAAATTTTTTTGATCGACCGAATGAATCAAACAATTCTTATGATTGTGAAAATGCAACTGTCCATAGCAACGTAATATGTACTTATCTATATATCATGAATACAATATCTAACCATTATTAATAGAATTAGAATTTCAACATTCAATACATTGTATTAAGTTTCAAACAGTCATGGTTCAAAATATAGATTTAAAATGATAGCAGCATAAAATAAATAAATAAAATAAAATAGTCGAAGTATAAGAGTGCAAATGAAATACGAACTTTGGGACTCTCGCTTTTAGAATGCCTGTTCTTTTACCTCTGTCCTCGCACATATATTTAGCATTATACTAACAGATTTGCACCGTTATTTCAAAGCAATATTTTTTTTATATTTCTTTCAGTTCTCATAAAATTTAGCAAAATTCCTAAGCTCTTTTAATTCTGAATATTAGATTGTATTTGATGTTATGAAATCCGGAACAAAATTTGGAGAGCTATTCAAAAATTTATCAGAAGGTCAATTTTTTAACATGAGTATTATTAATGCGTTAAACTATAGCGATTTTGATTTAATCTAAGCTTCTGCACCAAAGAAGTTACAAATTAATCGTACACTGTGATTTTTTTGTTTCATTATGAACAGTGTTTCGAAGCAGTTTATACTTTAACTGGAATAATTAAGATCTTATCAGTCTTATAACTTTTTGTTGTAGTAACAAGACTTTTTTTGGAGATGGAGAAGAGCCTATTATCTTATTCAAGATCGCACAAAATGATGCATATAAAATGATGTGTGGAAACATGATTTTTTTAACTACATGTACTGATATTCTTTTACAATTCTTAACTAGATAAAAATTGAAAGAAGAATTTTTTTAAATAAATGAAGGATTCAGATCATTAAATTTTCACCTGTAAAATTCTGAGAAGAGAAGGATATTTATCTTCCTAAATACCATATTTATTTCTTATTTTACTGAGACATAAGTTTTTATTCATGAAATTTTCTAAAAAAGATAACTATTTCGAATCGCACAACAAATATAACAATAATATATACAAGTTAATGATAAATATATTAAATAATAAATAATTTTAACGATATATTTTTAAATATTTATTTTGGTTATTCAATATGCAAAAATAAGGACAGTTGGGAGAAAATATAATTCTGGAAAATATCGTATTTATTTATATATCAGCAAAGCTAAACTTAAAAAAGGCATTCGTCAAATTATTAAGCGAATCAGAGTTCATTTTAATAATTTAAATTTTTTCAAAACTTACTATTTTTATTCTTAATAATATTTTAACATGAAAAATCACCCAAAATGATTTCTAATGTAATATTTATAAAACTCAGACTCAATGGTATCCAAATTAAAGTCTTTCTAACTTAAACAAAAATTCTGTCATAGCAGTTGAAATTATACATTTGTGTTGATCATTTTACAATATTTTTATTTAAATTGAATATGCTTTATATTATCAGCCGCAATTTTAGCGACTATTTTAGAACAAATTTTAAAACAGCTCTGCAAGTTTTAAGATGCAATCGGTGGAAGAATAAAGATTATTCATATTTTCGTTAAGCATTTAAAAAATGACAAGCAAAGTTATTAAACAGATTTTCTAACTATTTATAAGGTTATAGTGTTAAATATACTCGGAAGAAGTTTTACAAAATGCTTTTAATAATTCTTTGAATATAATTAAATTTATTTCTGTAAATTAGGATTATCGAACTTTGGACAAAAATAAATTATTTCTGTCTTCCTATTGTAATAAAAATTAATACATTGAATAATGGAAATTTTACTTCATGATATAATAAATTATCTGAATTATAGAAAAATAACCCAGAAAAGCCTAGCTCAAATTATAATACCTTTCATTTACAATTAGTATACTCTTTTTATAGTAAGAACTATAATTTTTGTGAATAATCCTAAACTTTATTTGAATTTTATTAGGAAATATAACCTATTTAAAAAAAACTATTTCTACAGATTTATTATTTCTAAGTTAAATTTATGAACTATAACAGTTAAAAGCCTTTTCTTATTATCTTTATACGAAACATTTGTCAGATTTATGAAATATCGAATTATGTTTGAGATGCATTTCGAAATTTAGAATACATTTTAGTTTCATCTAGTCACTAAATTGAAATGTTTATACTTTACAATAATATTTATTTAAATTAAATCCTTTTCCTACTTTACATATTAAATACATACTCTCATAAAAATATTAACTGTTTCTATATGTTTATTTATTACAACCTAGTATTATTTTATAAAAAAAACATAACTAATTTTGTTATGATTGTTTCCTTAGATTTTTGGTCCTATCTTGCCAATTATTGCAGTAAATAGTCCAGAAGAAGCCATACATTTTATTAATAAAAGGTATTATCTAATATATAAATTCTAATTCTTATTAAATAACAGAAAACGATTCATATGCTACAAAATGAAACTGATGAATAATATTGAAATAAACTTTAAAAAATAATGTTTGAAATATGCCATAAAACTTGCTTATAAATCTTTATGTATAGTTTCAATAATAATAATAAGTAATGAGTGAAAATTTTGATACTAAATAGTCATTTTGTCATTAAAAGCTTCCAAAAATAATACATTATATAATGTTTTATTTTAAACTTTTTATCATTCAGTTGAATTAAAGACCATCTTGTTAAAAATTCCAATAAAACAAATAAATGGGAGTCTGATATACTTGAAATCAAAAGCAAATTAGTACGCTATATTCATTAGATTTGTCATATTGAAGATGATGTGAAATTTTAAAATCATCGTACTAGAGAATGTAATAACTGAATTTAGAATAAGAGTAATTTGAAAATATTTTTCAATATATTTAATCAATTAATAATTTAAAAATCAAACATGTATATTTATTAACAAAACTAATGTACCACAAAGTTTTCTGTTTTACTTCCTGCAAATGATTTTTTTCATTATATAGTAAATAGCAGTCAGATTAGTTAAATTAAAGAGCTCCCTATATTTTCTGATTTAAAAACTTAATTATACAATAAGATAAGCAAGATTTGGTGATATTAAAAACATTAAATGAAATCAATAAAACGACACTTTGAGTTTTATTAAATGACCCAGTTATATATGTAAAGTTATACAATCTTTATTTCAGAGAGAAGCCTTTGACAATATATGTTTTTACAAAAAATAAGAAAATTCTGGATAAATTCCTCACTTCTACTTCAAGTGGAAGCATGTGTGTAAATGACACAATGGTCCACTTATCAGGTTAGTATTTTATATTTTGTACAATGATTATATACATCTCATTATATACATACATACATATATATATATATATATATATATATATATATATATATATATATATATATATATATATATATATATATATATATATATATATATATATATATATATATATACACAATTTTATACTGAGGGCGAAACATAGTGTTTATTGACGCTTCTTCTTACCCAGGAGGTTTTATAATCCCGTCAAGCAAGTTGTACAGAAGACGCTCGTTTTTACGAACCTCTAATTTATGAACATTCACGGTTTTACGAACCAGTGGTTGATCTCTAATTTTAATTTCTACAAAATGTTTATTAAAAACCCTATTCTTATGAACTCGCTTTCATGCATTTTTTATTCTTACCTTCTGATTCTTTTATTTTACTTTATGGTTGCGGAACTTGGATCGACGTTTTTACAGAAGAATCTTTATTCACTTTAACTGTGGATAACTAACTTCACTACTCATGTTGAAATCATGGATTTTCTTAAGTAACTTGCAAATTAAAGACAGTGCAGCTGAGCGTAATCAATAATTGTAATGATGTTGCAGGAAAAATAAAAAGATATATTGGGCATTTTATCGTGCATGCTTTGTTGAAAAAACCACTGTAACTGAAGAAAGTCAAGAAAATGTATAATTTGAGTGAAGATGAGTTACTTATCCATGACCTTCGAAAAAGAAACCTACTGCTATCCGAAAATTTATTTCAGGACTTCTTGTATCTAAATTTCGATGTAATTTGATCGTAAAAAAGTATTAGATAATTAAATGATCGAGAGAATAATGAATGAGAATGGAAAAGAACTTTCAGTCAACTAACAAGAAAATGACAGAGTTGCGACCGTCTGCAAAACAAGAAGATGATTGGCTAACAAGACCGAGATGCATTTTGACAAAAAACAACAAAGAATGCTTTCTTACATCCAAATATTTGTTTTTAAAAATGTAGTTTTGAAATAGAAGATTGAGGGATTACTTTGACTGATTTTTTATCAATAAAATGAAATTTCGAATTGTTTTTATGTATGAATTTTATTTTGCATGTGCTGCAAAGTAAAATGTTTACTTAAAAATAATTCTCACTTTCATGTAATGCCTACAAAGTAATATTTTCTGATACTGTTTAATTTATAAAGGAAGAGCAGTTAAGGGAAAAAACTAATTTTAAAATTTAAATTATTTACTATTTTATATTTGCTTTCGATTTAAAGAACTATTTTACCGGTCTCTACGTGTTCGTATATACGGGTGTCTGTTATATGTACTTTTATTATATCTATCTATCTATCTATCTATCTATATATATATACATATATCTATCTATATATATATATATATATATATATATATATATATATATATATATATATATATATATATATATATATATATATATATATTAGAAGCAACAAATACTGTATTAGTGGCATAAATTGTCTATTATATCCAATCTATATTTTCTAGTCGATGCATTACCATTTGGTGGCGTGGGGATGAGTGGAATGGGCACATACCATGGGAAATATTCCTTTAACACTTTTTCTCATCAAAGATCAGTATTAGTGAGGTCTTTAAGCACTTTTGGAGAATATATGGGAAAGTAAGTAAAAATCCTTATGTTTGTTGTTCCATAAAAGCCTAGTTAAAATTAATGTTTACCAGTTGTAAAATATTTTTTAAATACAACTGTAAATGAGATCACATTCAGCAAAAAAATCTAGTTTTGCAATAAACATATCCATCAGATAAATTCATATGTTATCTTTTTTTTTTTATCTTCTCGAATTATTTAAATAAGCCTATTAGACATTTTCATTTCTATTTTGCTAATTTTTCATGGATATATTTTCAATCAAATATTTAAATCAGATGAAAAATTAGTAATAAACAATGTTTATTTTTTTCCTGCTCATTGTAACGATGTAGTTTACAGTGAATATTACTAATGAAGATTACTCCTGTTTTATATGAATATTTACTATAAAGGGATCTATTAGAAGTTCGGTTCTGTTGAGATTTTAATTAGAGATACCAATAAGTGTAGGTATTTTCTTGCTTTTCTAGCTATCAAATTACCTAAAGCAATCAAGTGAGAAATTTTCCCATTCTCTGGTTATAAAAATTTAACTTGAAATTAATTTTGACTCATTACTATATGATTTATTATTTTCTTAGTTTTACCTACTAATAGTTAACAAATTATTTATATGTTACAATAGTAGAACGAAGTATTAATTTAGTAAAAGAATGACATTTTATTTTATTTTTCTTCGTGCGAATACTATCATATTTCTTAAGTATTTCTCATTCATAAAAATTTTACAATAGAACATGATTTTACTCTCAATATTAAGTAGGAAAATTTGGATTAAAACTTATGTTTATAAAAATTTTTGACATGATGCTACACCTTAAAAACTAAATTTTAAGTAATAATTTCCTTATTGTTTTATCCAAAAAAAAATGTTTAGTACTTAAAAATACATCCAAAGCTGTTTTAGAAATACTTTGAACATAGATTGGCAAATCCTCATGATATATTATTTTATTTTAGGGCAAGATATCCTCCTTATTCCAACACGAAAATCCAAATTCTGAAAAAGTTCCTGGTAAAAAGGCCAAATCTCATACCATCTTTCTTACCTCAGTTTTTAATTTTCTTGCTAGGAATGATATCAGCTTTAGCACTGAAGGAAATTATAAGGGTAAGAATATAAATAAATACATAACTTAATTTTGATCAACATTCTTAAAATGAAAATGTTTCGAATGAGTTACTGTAAAATACTTTAAACAGTTTATTTTAGTTAACGTAATGAATGAATCTATAAAGCAAGTTTGAATATACATAATAAATAAGTGAGAGAGAGAGAGAGAGTAAGAAGAAAAAATATAAACAGGTTCTTATTATATTTTAAAACATTAAAAATTTATTAGGATTTTAATTAATAATTAGAATTTTCAAAGCTTTGTGGTGAATTTATTTGTTTGTTGTATATTTAAGTAATCGTAATTATTATGGAAGACGAAAATTTGACTTATTCAGTGTTAATGGATAAACTAAACAGTTCAAATCTAATATTACTTTTGAATTATAAAAGGATTAAAACTTATAAAACAATTTTTATAACTTAATGTTTTTAGAAAAAATATTCTATTTAAATTTCTAATTTTTTTAAATACATTAAAATTAGAAAATACTTTTTTATAGAAATTTTCTGCGTTCGTTTTACCAGAATCGGGATATATATATATATACAAACTATTTACCAATAAGTATTTAGACAATCCATGCAAATGACTATATCTGCGTACTTCAGCGCAGATAGTTTCACGCTATCTGTACTTTAACATCGTATGGGAAACAGCATTGGCATTAGTCGTATGCAAAATGCCACGAAATTCGGGAATTTCGAGAAAAGCAGAAATGTCAGATATCTTAGAAATAGCCGAAACTTAAGAGATAAATATTCTAAAATCAACAGTGGTTTTTGTGGTTAAGAAGTGAAAGATGAGTAGTGATTGTCGGAATGGGCTTCGACCCATCAGAACCATGAAATTAGGAGTACTATCGGAAGAGATTAGAAAAATCCACACCAAACCGATTGGCCGCTTATTCCAGGAGATTTTACTAGCATCCGAGACTGTCATTGTTGTTCTGTTGTAAAGTTTGGTGGAAAATAAATATTTTTAAAGAAGCACAGTTGCTTGATTTCCATGACCCAGCTGCCTTCCATAAGCGTTTGATTTCAAAATCCCACCACGATTCTCAGTTTTGGTGATGAGAGAAGCGTCAAAACTGGTCTCTAAATGAGTGGAAACAGATTCTCTGGAGTGATGAATCCAGGTTTAAACTCTACCAGTTGGATGGCGGAGTCCGGGTTTGGAGTATGCCTGGTGAACGCTTTTTTTTGCAAGAATTCATTATGCCTAATGTCAAGTTTGTCAAAGGTGAAATAGTGGCCTGGATATGATTCTCGTGGACAGGGACCCTTGATCCCAAATCATGATGGGCTCAATGTCGAACACTACTCCACTATTTTAGGTAACAATGTGCTGCCTTCGCTGAGGCAATTTCTCGGTTTGGCTCATTGTCACATTCAGGATGATGACACGTGTCGTATTCCGACGTGTATCGTAAATTGGAATACTGGCAGTGTGATAAATCGATAGGACTGGACTGCCCAGAATCCAGACTTTAATTCTTTAGAACATGGATTTTTGGATCTCGGAATCAAGAAGTGCAACAACCATCCAAAATCAATGAAAGAACTTACATGTTTTCTCCAATCGGAATCGAAGAAAATACTATTATCATTCAAGGTCATGGTGACTTGATTGATTAGAACGTCGTTATCCAATCGAACGCAGATTAGTTGATCGTTATCTAAATTTCAAATTCTGACTGAACCAAAAATCAGTCGTATTCAACTAAAGTCGACTGAAGTACATTAAATTGGTCGTGATCGCAATGTTTTCCACATGAAATGATACCTCTGGGCCAAGTACTGGGGGTTTTCTGCTTCGTCACTGCTTTAAAATTACGAAGACTCCAACCGGCTGCTTATATCTAACTGGTAAAGGAAAATTCAGGGCTAAGTACAGCGAAGCATGTAGCTAAAACAACTGTTCATCATTCAAACACTTGTGGAAGGTAATTAAGGATGTAGAGGCTCTACCAACTACTGATTATGAATAAATGGTGTTTA
Source organism: Latrodectus hesperus (assembly GCA_037975125.1). NCBI lineage: Eukaryota > Metazoa > Arthropoda > Arachnida > Araneae > Theridiidae > Latrodectus > Latrodectus hesperus. The sequence goes on along the minus strand of CM075856.1, from coordinate 30,965,053 downwards.
TCTCTTTTATCACAGTTGTCTAAATACTTATTGGTAGATAGTATGCGTGTGTATTATACAAATAGGAAACAATAAGATATGTACAAATGAAGACAAGAGCTTGCAACGTTGACAGCGGTGGTATAAATTCCTATTATATTAATTTTGGTATTCTATTTTTGTAGTATACAGAAATTAAAAATTATGTAATCGTACATTTTTATGGATAAAAGTTCAATTTAATTGCCAAATTAAAATGAGCTTTTATTATAAAGAAAAGGAAATTGAACTTAAAAAAAATTTTTTTTCGTCACACAAACAAAAAATGTGAATAGTAAAAAGTCAATATACATAAAAATTCTATATGATAAATTTTCCCAAGTAAAGATGCAATATTACTCTTACAATGTTTAATAATATTTTCCTTATGTAATTTTAATATCATTTTTATCTAGAAATAAGATGTTTGCTTTTTCAATGAAATATGCAATATTTAATTATACTTATGCTTGATTGCAAATTTTGATTTGAACCATTCTTAATAAATTATAACTTTTTTGAGAATGCATTGTTATGTTTAATTTTCAAGACCCAGCTTATTATACTTCAACTAAAAATTTCATATGTATGCTTTTATGACACATAATGTATAATTTTCTCTCGAAAATGATTCTGGGTTTATATCAATTTTAATTAGACATGAGAAAATTTCATACTAAGCTTTTGTCCTCACATTTGAGAAGAATTGAGATTCGAGTAGCACACACACACACACAAGCTGATATGAGTCCATAAGTCATTTAAGAGACTCCTGGTTGTGTAGCTTACAAGTGGCACTCCTATTTAAACTATATCAATCTTACCTTACAAAATAATTGTGCATATATTTATTTCGTGTAATGCGAATGTTTTTTTATACTAAATATAAATCTAGATTTACTTTTTATTCCTGTTATTCTCACATGAAAGATACGAGAATATTTTAAGGTACGGAATTCAACTTCGATTCAAAGAAATATAGCTTTCCCCCATTTTATTAAAATATTTAACATCATTATTTTTAATGAATTTTACTTTCCGTTGCTGACAGTTAAATAAATCGCAATAAAGATTCAGTCAAAAAAATTGATTATAGCAATTTCATTACTTTTTAACATTAATTTTTATAGCTGTTTACTGTCATATGCCTCATTTTGACTAAAAAAAATTGTGAACCCTTTCATCTAAGTCCGAAGTCTCACCCGGAAAACATTGACGAGTGACATAAACTACTTCGCAGCCTAAAAGCGTAACTTGTAACCTCTTAATAAAAGGTGGTTCTCTGTAAGCTGTCATCCTTTGTCCGAAGAATTGTGTGCACACCATATTCAAGCACGGCACATCAAAGGAACTGAAAGTAAACAATAAAAAGTGACAAATCAAACAAGTGTCGAAGTGATAAATCAATAACCGTTGACAATCTGAGCATTTGATATTTTCACATGATAAATAAATCCAAAATATTTGTATAGCTTTTTTATCTCGAATTAAACATCGCTGTTCCGACATGAGAATAGTAATAAATTATGAATCTTACATGCATCGATATAAAAGCGACATTCATTGATATTAAAAATTTAAATGATTTCTAAGTCATTTATTAATACAAAATTTAAACTTATTATGATGCCTTGTATGACTTTTTTGACAGTTACATTGAAGCTTGTGTGATCATACGGAAAATTTTTGTCTATCTGAACCATAAATAACTCTTGATCAAAAAAAAAGTATAAAGTAAAAAATAATTTGTCCAATGTCCTCATGGATGAAGAAAATGCTTGTTGAATGAATGTTTTTTAATTTTCATGAGCTCATTTAAAAAAAAAAGTTAAATGGTTTGTTACACTTTTTAAAACTTTATACAGTTTATACAAATTGTATATTTTATTTTAATGAGTGTTTAAATTTTGTTGGCATTTATTTACGTCCTATAAGTAACATTAGCAGTTTAGATAAAGGTCGAATTGATTGAAAAAATCAATTTCACCTCACAAGATCGTTACATTAATTCCTTTCACAAATTATTATAGTAAATCTAAAAAAAAACATTGCAAAAAATTTTAAAACATTTTAAAATTTCGAAAATATTTAAAGAATTTGGAGAAGTATTCTTCTTTTTTGTCTAATGAAGAAGATAAATAAAAATATTTATAAATTTGCAATAAAATGAATTTATTGATGAATTTGCAATAAAATGAATTTATTATAAAGTGATGAATAAGAACTTGAAGTCCGAAAAAAAAATCTTTTCAAAAGCAAAACTTATTTAAAATTATTGCTAAATTCCATAGAAATTTCATTTTTGATCCAAAATATGTATATAAATTTTTTTTAAATTGTGAAACAAATATTTTGAACCTTTTATTAAGTTATCAAACAAATACCAATAAATTGAAAAGAAATTTTGTGTTTTTTAGTATTTAATTATTTTTTTATTGTTTATGTACAATTGTTCTAGGAAATTTTATTTTGAAATATTATTAATATGTGCAAATATACATTTGTTTACATATATTTACATATCTTTTTCTCTATAGTTCGAATTCAGACTCACAACTTGAGTGACGTCATACAGTTTGCACAGTGTTTTCCACACTGAGAAAGTAGAAAGCTAACGGATATATTACATTGACGCCATTTATAAAAAATATTAAATAATTAATCTAGATATAAATTTATTAAAAATATTGCCATTAAAATAAAAATAATTAATTATTAATTTTCACAACATCCTACCTCATTGTCGCATTTGAGTACTTGGCTTACTTAAGGTTGATCCATAAGTATTGAAACAATCTCAGTATGTCAGAAGAAATCACTAAAAAATTTCCTAACAGATGAGAAGTAGTGCAATATTAATCAGCAACTGTCACATCTGCCATGATTTGGACCCAAACCTAGAAGATAGGACAACATAAAATAAATATTATATTGCAAGAGATGGGCTATATATTCATTCAAATTTTAATATTCGATGTAAATTTATAAAAATGTCTTTTACAATATTAAGAAATGCATATATCATTTGAATTATTTAAGCACTTCGATAAATTTTTTAATTAAATAGAGTCGATAGATCTTTTTCAAAAGATTTATCTTTTTTAAGAATTTATTAATTATTTTGATATCTCTTAACCGTTTATGGATTAATTGAAATAAAAAATGTTAATAATTTATATTTCTTATTTTATATTAATATTTATTTACATAAATAATATTTATGTAAATAAATATTAATATAATTTTGCAAATATTAATATAATTGTGAAATATTATGTAAAAATTTGCATAAATATCTATATACCAAGAAAAAAGTAGAAATTAATACATTTTGTTTTTTTCGTGGTTGAAATGGAGTTTGAACTTGTAGAATTTTGTGTATGTGACATATTCCTTCTGATATCTCATGTTTTTTATTTCAAAAAAATTATTTCATATTTTTAATATAAAGTTTATTATTTTATTTTGGAATAAATGAAAAAATTTGAAAAAGTGACCATATAGATAAAGTTTAAATGCATTTTATGAAACAATCTATTTGGAATAGTAAAATTTTTTTAAATTTAAAATATGATTTTAGAACCAAAAAAAATAAATAAATAAAAAAAGCCTAACAACTTTATTTCCATTATTAGTAAACTTTGTTTTTGTTAATACTTATTGAAATTGAAAAAAAGAATTGGTGGGACGTTAGCATTCACACTTGAAAATAGTTATTAACTATTACTGAAAATATTTTAAAAAAGTTATGGAATACTTTAGAATTCTCTTAAAATTTTTTGCTCCATTACTCAATAATGAAGTATTTAAATGATTCAGCACCAAAAAGAATGAATTTTTGTTACATTTTTCATGGAATATTTCTCGTTGTCCTTGTAATTATAAAGACAGGTATTCACAATCGATGCTTTAAAATATTTTTAAAACTTATCGACAGAAATACGCGTTATTAAGTAAATACATTGGAGTGCAAATTAGTTATATCACTTTAATGCATTCGTCTTTTTTAATGTTATTTTATATGCAATGAGATAAGTCTGATCTCTATGACAAACAATAATCGTTCCACAATTGAAGAGTGGTTAACATTGCATTCAGTCCATCAAAATATTACAAATTCAATTATCGATTACAGTTGAACAACAAGAAATGAAAAGGACGCATTTATTTAATACATATCCATTAAAATTTGAAATAGTATATTTGTAAGTGTTTTAAGCATTTTTCGAATTTTTCCTCTCGCCTTATTGCAACTGTTGTTGATATCATTCTATAAAATAATATTTTTAGAGGAGCTTTATAAAAAAAATCATGACATTTTTGAAATATAAGTTATTTAATTTAATTTATATTATGAAAATACTTAAGATATTTTTTTAAAAAATAAGTTGTTGTTACTTATGACACTTAGACAAGCCAAGCTCACTATGCCGTTGGCTATGCGAATTTAAGTCAGTAGGGTGCGTCTTTCATTTGACCAGAGCACCACGAAGGTGAAAGTATGACTTTGCTTTAAACTTCTCCGATAGATGGCATCACCTGAGAATCCTTTCCCTCAATTTTCACATTGATCTTGAGGGGGAGGAAATTTTCTCCAGACCATTGCACCATTGATCACTCAACGATCTGACCAAGGACTTTATATTCCACAAATTTAACGAGCACGTATATCGCGTGTACTCGGTGGGTCTTTGACGGCATTGGGAATCGAACTCCGCCCTTCTAAACGGAAGTCCGATGCCCTAACCACTAGGCTATCACGGCCCAAAAAGTCTAGTAATTAACAATATGTATAAATAATATTGTTATTAGTAGTTTACTTAAATAACACGAAAATTACAAGTGAAGACTTGTTTCAAAATTTTAAGTAAAAGAATCACTATTTCAAACATTTGAAACTACTGAATTACAATAGAAAAATTTTAATAATTAGGCTTTTAAGTATTTTAAAAGCTATTAATTTTGCAATAAAGAAACATATAAGCTGATAGAAAGAATACATTTCAAAATACTTCAAAATTAAAGTTACATTTCAAAATATAATAACCATTTACTTATGTTTTAACTGAAGAATCCAGAGTTGTTGACATATAAATAAGAAACTCATGTTTGTGAGTCAATTACATACCTAAGACTAAATCAAATATTAAATGATGCAAGAATTACAAAGTCGTAATGTATGATCTTAATTGTCAATCCTATCTTGTATTGTAAAAAAAATAATAATATTTTTAATAAACATTATAATTCATTAACAAAACAAACATTTAAGAAAACATGAAATTGAAAATTGTCTTATTTTTTCATCATAACATAAAACTGCTTAAATTCTTACAAATATTCACTAGTTAAATAAAATACGTGTAGTACCACCTTTTTAGAATGATTTTGGTAAAATATTAATGTATGAAAATATTTTCTGCTCACAGCATATTAATTTTCTTTATTGTCTGATTCTTTAAGGTTTATTCTTTAAATTAATTGTAAATAATATTATAAATTTTGTATTCTTTCCATATAGAAATACTATCGCTTCACACATTCTCAGTAAACAAAAATTTCTAAACATAAAATAACTAATTTTATCATTCGAACTCTTGATAACAAAAAAAGAATTTTTAGTAATTATTTTTACACTGTAAGAAAGCTCAGAAAAGAGTTCATATTGTTTCTAAAATAAAATCGTCAACGAAAATTCGTCTACAAGAAAATCCGATGTAACTTTTATTAAATTATTCAGTAACAATAAAAAATTTAAATTTCGCATTTATCGTTTCCATTTACCTAACGAGAGACATTTTAAAATATCGTAGTCTTGTATGAAAATCCTTTAACTGTTGATTAAAAAAAGAAACATGCACTTGTATTCTTACAGAAGTATTATCTTATGAAAAAGCTAGTAATGAAAAGTATTTTTATTACAACAAATGTGAGGGAAGAAGTATCTCAGTTTGGTTCCCAAAATGACAGAAATGTAAAGAAAACTTCAGTAAAGAACTTATGTTTATTATAGATCCTTCTTTTTTGGAAAATTAAATACGAGAATGCAAAGTCCTTCTGTTTGTTAACAGAAAATTTTACCCCCGATATTTGCCAAAAAAAATTCCGTTGTTGTGTACTAATAATTTTGCTTTTGAAATTATATAAAAATAAAAGCTATTATCCCCCATTCAAAAAATACAATTTTGATGAAAATCTAAGAATTCGCTTAGTTTTTTTATATTTTCCTATAAAGTCCATTGAAATGTCTTGTATTTATATGACTTATCGGAAAAAATTTTCTAAGTGCATGTCAATCTCAATTGAGGGATTTTAGAGAAAATAAGAAAAGCGAAATTACTCTTGAGCAATCTCATACTCACGATCAAATATTACTCTTGGAAATTTTATTAAAAATTATTTTTATCATGAAGAACGCGATAGACACTTATTGTTCCGAAGTAAGAATATGCAGAACATATCAGTTAATGTTTAAATTTATTTATTTCATCTTTTGTCTTCAAAGCACAAGTATCGCTTTGACTGTGGCATAACAGTAATTGGTCTTCAAGCCGATGGAAGCTAAACCAAATGTTTGTTCATTCTACTTTCAAGACTAGGGAATTGTGTTCGAACATTCACACGATTCTAAAAAAATTAACAGTTTATATAATAAATCTCTATATTAAATTTTTTAGTAAATTAATTAACAGTAAATTAAAAAGTATTATTTACTTTGGCAAATGTCTTTGCAGAAGATACTATTTCAGTTTCTTTGGAGCAGATTTCGTTTTGAATGCAAAATTATCTTTGGAATCAATTTGAAAGGAGTAGATAAATTTTGAAAATAAAACTTTTAATATCACTTAATTGGGAAATAGTCGTTAAAACATGCATTTAGAAAGTTATTATTTTTCAAAATATTTTTTTATCTGAACCATATAATAATAGTTGTATAGTTATGATATAAATATATGATAAATATGTATAAAGTGAAGTCGTTTTATTTTACAATAATTATTGTTTCTAATAGTAACATTGAATAATTTCTCTCCCGTTATTTCTATCTGCTGAAATACTTTCACATCTTTTTATTTTACAGCATTCTCCTTCATTCGTTTCAATTTATTTTTAGAGTTACTTGTAATATACAGGGTCAATTTAAAAAAATCGATGAACATAGATGTCATTTTTCAATCGATATGAAATCGACTTGAATTCTATTTTTCCTCTTCAAAGTTCCCTTCTGAATTTTTATTGAAGTTGATGGTATTTATATATATCATTTATAGATAAAGTGATTTATATATATATGTGCGCATGACACATGTAGACAGATGATGTTAGCATTATTAAGAGTTTAACTAAAGTAAATGTAAACAAGAGCTTAATGTCTGACTTAATTAAGCTTGATCAATCAAAATAAATTCTTCCATCAATAGATTTCAAATATCTTCAAGAACCACAAGATTACATTTCCTTAAATTATTGTGATACATCTTTAAAAAAAGTTTACGTTTCTCAATTTCAATAAATTAAAAAATTTTCATAGTTATCTTCACTCAATAGGCTCAAAAGTAATATTTGTTGAATCATCATTTATATATTCTTGATATTCTTGTAAAAGTATTTAAAAAAACCTGAATATATCGTGAAATTAAAAGTCCATTTTACACCTGAATAAAATGTTTCTTTTTTTAGCAAATAAGCACACAGGTATAGCTATATTATTTTTCTTTCATATGAGATTAATATCATACAAAATAAATACCAGTTAAATATAATTGAAATATTTATTTACATAGCATTAAAGAGAAAAATATTCACGAATCTAATTTATTTATTTTAATTTGATATTTTTTACTAACATTTTCACAATTCAAAGAAAATTTTCAATACTTTAAATTATACATGTTGATAGAATGGGTATATAAGGCAAAATACAAAAATATTTTTCCTTTTTGTTTTATATTCCATTGTAAAGTTCATATTTTAAAAAAATAATGATTAATTAAAAATTATTGAAACTTTTTAAACTTCTTTATTAAGACTCAATGTTGATTAGATGTTTATTTCTTTTAAAAATGTGAAAAAAACTATCGTTAGTAAATATCAAAATTTATATCGATATTCTAAAAATGAGAAAAGTATTATGATGTTTTATGTAATAAGAAATGTACTGTGTGTGTAAATGAAAAATATGAAATTTAAAATAATTCTACAGCTAATAAAACCCACTGAAAGATTATATACCTTTTTTATATATTTATCATTTTTAAATCGATATTTTCTTCGTAACAACAATTATCATCAAAGAAAATTATTTTGATTTTTTATAAAATTACTATTTTTTGAATAAATGGGGGGGACTAAATGGATAATTATAAATGATTTTTAATGCGTATAAATTGAACATATATTTATGGTTATTAACAAGTTGACAAAAAAGTCGATGAATTTTAATAAAAGGATAAAATACAAACAGATTTATTCAATATAGTTTCAATAAGAATTAAGTATTTGTAATCGTTTATTAAATCAACACCACAAATTTATAAAGTTGGAAATCCCAGTGATTACAAAATCTATATATCATCAATAAATACACAAAATAATCTAATTATCTTTTTTCTGTTGGATTCCGTTAATTTTTAATAACTCTGAAAATTGTAAATAAAAAATAATAAAAATGTTGATATAGTGTTTGTCGTATCTTTTTACAGATATTTTCTAACGGATCCCAACCATGAATTAAAATATGGAAGTGAATGCTGATTACCTATTGGACAAATTTGATCACGGGGCTATCTTTTCCATATGATGGTCCCTCCCACTTAGGAATTGCATTCGCAAGCGGCCACTTCAAAGGACTTCATCTTTTTATAAAAGGAAGCGACAGCTAATTTTGTGTTCATTTTTTTCTATGTTTTTGTATTCAAAAGTGTGTAAGATATGTTGTATAGTGTATGTCGTTGTGAAGCTTGCGAGTTGGTTGAGTGCGATCAGATTTTACAAACGTTTTCTACTGTAAATGTTTCAACTGTCATTAATCCTCCTTTACCATCATATTACTATGCAACCCAATTTCAACAATATCCATTCTACAATGAGTAAGTTAAAAAATTAAATAAATTAATGATTTTTTTAGATTAACTTTAAATTTTACACCAGTATTTGCATAAATGTATCAAATTGTTACAGCTTGCTGTAATTGAATCAAAATTTAAGATACCTCAATATTCACAAACTTTTGTGTAATGCTTAATGCATTAAATGAATAAGTGCAGTACTTAAGGTAAGCATTTATTCATTTAATGCATTGTGCAGTACTAATGCATGCACACAAAACAATTTTGATATTTGATGCAATGTTTCATAAATAAGTAACTTAGAAGTACAATAAATTATCGGTTTATAGCTAAAATACTTTTCGAAAAGCGGTGAAAATATTCTGTCAATAAAACTTCAAATAAAAACGTATGAATTTTCTGAATATTAATTTTCAATTATGTTATTATACTGTAGATATTTATTTTAACTATCCTAATTTGTATAGAAGCTTTTTACCAATGTTTCATTATTTTTACGAATTAAAGTCTGAAATATATTTGTTAGATAGCTGAATGTTTGAAGTTGATGCTAGTATGCATAAGTGATTTTTATGAAACTTAAATGTAAACAAATGAGTTATTAAATTTATTGAACTTTCTTTGAAGGACTTATAAACACTTTTATATGTAACAATTTTGCTGAGAAGAAAATTTCGTCTGTATTATAATGAATTATTGTCAAATTTGCAATTTTAAATAAGTAGTATTTTTGCGAAGAATACTTTGATAACATTTTTCTGTAGAATAGAAACAAATACTTTGCTTAAGAGAAATGATCTAAGGATTGAACACGTATGTGAAAAGTGAAAAATATTAAGTTGAGAAAAACTTCATAAATGTATGACTAAGTTGGACGAAATATTTCCAAAATTCTTGTAAAAATTTGTGAAAAAACTTGTATCATAAAAATATTTTTACGTCATGTATATTATAAGAAAAGTTTGTTGTGACGATCATTTAATAAAAATTTATAAATCTGTATATTTTAATTGGTTGTTTTTGAGTATATTTAGTGCATTTTATGATATTTTTTACATTTAAACATTAATCCACATAATTGAAGTTTATGTTCCAAATTTAAAATCCATTTAATAGAATTACCTTAAGCTAACAATTGGAGTTTCTAATAATGGATAAATATGTTGTGAAAATTATTCAATCATTTAAATGTAAATTAAAGTTTAAAATTTATTGAATTATATTGAAATCAAACACTTTATTTGTGTGAATTCATTTAAATTGATAATTATAAAAATACAACAAAATCTTAAATTTTAAACAATTAAATAAAAAAAAACAAGAATTAATTTAAATTTTAATAATTTCCTTCTATTTGCTTAAAATAAATGCAACAATTGTAATTTTATTACTTCATGAGAAATTATTAAAATCTAAGAAAAAGGCAAATTATTTTATAAAATATATTTGAAATTAATACGAATTTCAAATTATTTCATATTGACTTCATGTGTGTCATGACATATAAAGTTCATATTAATTTTTAAAGTAAGAGTACACTTTTTAGTCGGACAGATATTTTACAAAAAATTAAGTGAGGAACTTAATTAAGGAAAAAAATGCTGCAGAGGCATGTGATTCATTAAAAATTAATTATGAAAACATTGCTAAAATGCTATTTAAAAAATATATATAAGCATATTATTTAATTTACTTTTAAAATTTCAGATTGCTGAAACTTCAAACGTTTTTTATCGCATAATTTTCCCAAGAAAAAATATTTACACATTCTAATCACATAATAAATTTAAATTTTCTTTTTGTTTTAATTTTTTTTAAATAGAATTCTTGATTAAGAGAATTTTTAAATAAAGTTGATATTGAAATGTTATACAATGAATTAAACAAGTTTTCTCTATTCTTTAATAAATTTTTTGTTTTGAGGTATTTTTGCTTTAATTATTTTTAAAATACCTTCTACTTTAGCTTGGATATAAATTTTGTTGAAACAAACATATTAAGTATTTATGTATACAAATTAGGGGGAGAGTATTCCAATTTATTCGGGCTATGGACATCCAGTGGAAAACGTGCATAGCTTTGGAAAAATTAAGTTGTTTACTATTTACTTCGCCTTTTGCAAATGAGAAAACGCTGTTTTGCAAATGAGAAAATGCTCTTAAATCAATTAAAAACAATGCGATTATGCATGAAAAACTTAAAAATTCATTTTAGCTATAAAATTATTTAATATTGAAATGGAAAACTTTCCTCTACGTTTTAATACATTCCTGATCAAGAGCGTTTTGGGAAAGTCAAAAATACATTCGCTGTTTGAGAAAAAAAAATGCTTCCGCTAAAAATATGTTTTTTCAAAGATCAATAAATATCGTTATTTATTTTTTTTAATTAATCTGGGAATCAAGGAAAAGGGAAATCCAGTGTCACATTTACTTTTTCCCTATTTCTAGCAATCGTACATACAATGATAATTTTAAAAATGAGGAAACATCCCTACGCTTTTCTTCTTGAAATGAGAACAGTTCCTGAAAGATATTCATCCTGTCACAAGAAATTTTACTATGCATTCAAATCAGCATTGAATACGATTTAAATTAATTACAAATGCTGCATTTGAAATTTGGAAATGATGAGACATGGTCTATGTGTAACATTATAAATCTGAGAACATCATCCTATTATCGTTATTTCCATTCACTCATTTTTAATTTAATACCAGACAAAAATTTGGTGAACAAACAGAAAAAAGATTTCATTTACATCGATGACTAAAAAATATATTTCATAATATTCATGCTGATATTATTATGTATTTACTTATATATTTTTTATAAGCTTTCCCTGGTAACTTTATAGGTTGTTCAACCCTATTTTATATTTGGTCATATTCCAGCCTCTTAAAATAATTTTTCCTTTGCTAAATTTATTATTAGAGTTCAAATTAATATTAATTGTGATCTCTGCTGCGAATAAAATTTTAACGGACTAATAGAATAAGCATGTTATTGATATGAATTATATCGAAAGTCATGAAAATATTACAATTCTTTTATATCTTTAACTAGAAGGAAAAATGAAAGTATTCTCGACACACATTTTATTTAAAGTTTAACATTTGAATCTACATTCCTTATAGTAGAAAATTTAATAAAAATAATAAATTAAATATGATCACTTGTTTTAAAACTTAATAAATTAAAAATAATTTGTCATCTTTTTTGAATTCAAAAAACTATCATTCTTTGGCAATAAAATCTATCATTATAATGTTAATAAATGAGGATATATATTTTACTTCAAAAAACCCTCGCGCAATGTTTTTAATACATATATACCATTGTGCAGTTATTAATTTACGTAACCATAATTATTTAAAAAATTGTAATTTTATTATTTTATGGATCTAAAAATTGTAGTTTTAATTCCTATTTTTTTAATATTTTAAAAATCATAGTATATAAATATGAACTTTGCATAGTTGTAATTACTTAAGAACAGCATTTAATTATAAAATAATGCATTTTTATAAATACAAAGCATTTTTTAGAATCGAAAGAAAAATAGTTTTTCGTTGACTACTAAGAATTGCTTGACTCACCATTACAACAATCCGTTGAATCATTAAATTTGCTTGCACTAAAGTTTCTAAAAAATTTGCATTTTTATTTATTGTAATTTCGATAATATATAAAATAAATTTGAATGTAATTGCTCATTCTTAAAAAATCAGGTAATTATTATTTAATAAATGAATTCTTTAGTTAATGTTTATTTTAAAATAAGAAAATATTTTTTTTGAAGAAATAGCAATATTTCAGATTTGAAAATTTATTTTTTTTAACATTTTATTCTTAAGTAATTTGTTCTTTCTGATACCTTTATACTTTTCATATTTTTCGTAAGAAAATTTAACATTATAATAACTTGTTTGATATCCTATGTTTATTTTTAACTGCAATTTTCTTAAGTTACATAACAAAACTTGAACTAGCACGAATTAAATTGAGTAAATGTATGAGAAGATTCGTATTCAGATGATTTTGTCTTGAGATTTAGTGGTAAAATCTAAAATTTATAGCTTTTAACAAAGGCTTAAGATAATATGATTGACACTAGTTCAAACAAATAGAAATCTATTTCTAAACGTATAAAGCTCAAGCAATATGTTGAAATTAAAAATTCCCGCGAAAAATTTTTATTTTAACTTTCTTGCTTTAAGTTTATACTTTGCTTGCTCGAATGATATTTGACGCACTTCATAAAAGAAAAGTTAGGCAATAGATTTCTTACTCTAAAATCACTTTGTAAAGCTATAGTTTTTTCGAATAACATTTTAAACTTTGAAAGAGAAGAAATGCTTACCAGCAAGTGTTGGGTATCGATATAGGCAGGATCATTGCATATCTAGCTGGTAGATTATTGTTTTGTGGCATTTCCATTCGAAATGATCAAAATCTAACCAATGTTCTGTGAATATGGAACTGATGGACTGCTGAATGTTATATTGAATGGCACATGCAGGATCTCACCCAATTACAGAAGCCAAAGAGAAATTGATCTTTCAAAATCGTACAACAATACTACGAACTATTAATCAGAAAATGGGCTTGTTTTTAGCATGTCCAGTTTCCACAGTATAGTGTTACGACATTTTTAACGACATGAATTGTAAGCACGACTATCACTACTTAGGCATTTTGTGACAATGTTACATAAGAACATATGGCGGCCCTGGTGTGCACATTGACAAAGCTAGATACACGAATGGAATAAAATTGTTTTTTCCCACAAATCCCTATTTAGCGTCCAGCCTTCTGACGATAGTGTATTTGCCTGCATGACCACAAAAGTAGCCTCTTTGCCTGTTTGGATTCATTCTTGCAATAGGAACTCTAGAATTGGTTTATAGTACAGATAACCAGTCAATTGTAATCACATAATTTTTGTAGTTGCGATTAGTGGTAATCTGAACTACAATCTGCATATTTCTGACATCTTAAGGCTACTGGTTACGGCCCATTTTCAAGGCCAACGAAATGCTTTCTTTTAACAAGATGATGTAAGAGTACATAATGGGCTCTATTCTTACTTACTTCGATAAACAGAGTATTTGATTATTGTCCTTATTTACATGGTCTTTAGATTCTCGTGAGTTGTTAACATCTAGTCATGGGATACTAAGCGACTGGCCCACTAGTTCATTCCAGCTACTACGGTTGATTAATTGGGGATTATGCTTGTGTAGCAGTAGGAAATGAGTAGTCTTCTTATGTCACCCAAAACATCATCAATTCTATGATTAATCTGTTCAGCTATACAGGGTGGCAATTTATCTATTTCTTTCGCCCCCCTGTGAACTGATAAAGTGCTTGCAAATTTAATCATTTTATTTTCAAGCCATATTTTTTAAGAGTGCGAAAAATATCTTTTTATATTTTTTTTCTTTGAGGACTTCTAGTTTCGATGATCAGAATTGTATAAGTATCATGGAATTGAGTAATTAAAAGATAATTTAATTCACTAAAATCTGATATTCCAGCAATTGCGAATTATTGGATATATTTCCATGTGAATAGTGTTGCCTAGATAGTGCAATAAATAGAAATGTATTATGTACTTTTAAATTAATCAAACTGAGCTGATGTTTTCTTTAAATAGCTATAACTTAATAAAATTATGTTTAGATGTATAGTAAATGAATCTATTAAATATCTCCATTAAGATTTGTTTTCGATTTCAATTTTCTCTGTGCGCTAATGTCGAGCCACAATATTTTTTTTTCTAGCAGAAGAAACTTCTTCGAATTTAGGAAAGTAGATGTTGACATTGGACGCATGGCCGCTCACTTTACTTTTGTTTGAAAGCGCGCTATTTTAATTTTTTAATACGCCATATTTCATATGTCGATTTTAAAGCAAGAGATTATATGTAAATAAATGTATATTTGCACATATTAATAATATTTCAAATATTAAAACTCATATAATATCTAAATTCGAAACTGGGACTGTTTATGTAGTGATTTTACCATGATCTGGGAAATTCGGCTAACGGGAAATGGGATTTAATTTTTCCTGGCTATTTTATCACAAAGTAAGTGTATCCATGTTTTGAGATGTGACAGATATCAAACTATTGATGTTACTTGTTATGTTTTGTCTATATTAATCAAAACAAAGTTTTGCTTGATTCTTAGTTTATTGTCACGTGCAATTGTATCGTCGTTGTGATTCCCCTAGTTTAATTTTTTCTTGAAGAAAATATTACATGTTTTTAAAAATATGAAATAGTAAATATCATTGTTAATGTAAATGTATATTCAATTAATGATGTTATTAATTATGTAAAGTTATGTGTAGGATTTATGAAATGTTTTTATTTGGAAATGGTGAAACAAAATTTAATGTCGAATTAAATAAGCATGAAATCACTATTGATTTTATTAGGAGAAAATTTTTTTAAATATTATGTGACTATTCTCTATGAATAATTTTTTTAACGAATAGTTTAAAGTGTAGATTTAAATCGGGGGAAGTAATATTTCCTGATAGTAATTTTACTGGTGGTATTTTTTTAAATTAGAAACTTAAATATTGAGTATTTTGAACATTTATGTCAAAAAATTCTGCAATTTTAAAGTTGCACAATATGCTGTGGTCTTATATCATTACATATTTTAATTGAAATTACATTCATTGACCTTGTAATTTAATACAAATCTTGAATAATTGTCTTTATTGTTCTGTCCATGACGGCAGATATTTATGTCTTTATAATACAAATATTTTGATGTCATTTATATATTAATGTAAAATTGTATATTCTAAGATGGTTAATGAAATGCTAACATTCTAGTTTTCATTTCTTAAGTTTAACTTTATCATCAAATAAGGGTGTTTGTTGTGATTCAAGATGTATTATAAATTGTAGCATCTGCTTGAATCAATTTTTGTGGCTCAAAACTGATTCTTTGATGACTGTTTGAATTAGAAATCATGGATTTATTCAGAACTACTAAGATGTATGAACAATTCTTATGTAACGAGAATCAAACAGTAAAAGTTTTGCCTGTTTCAGTATATGTTTTGAGATTTAATCGATATAACTTTATAGGTTTAGATAGTTTTAATAAATTAAGAAATGTGATCTTGCATTGCTTGTTTAAAACAAAGAAATATTTTAAAAATTGCTGTGTAACTATTCTATTCTTTTAATAAGGATTTTGATTATCTTAAATTATTTAAAACAAAGGCTTATTTTTTATATAATTGTAATTTTCAAATGATTCTTATATATTCTATATGCTGTATAATTTCTAAGGGTAAAACTGAGTAATACGGACGAAGTTTTTTACAAGTACATAAAAATCAAAATAAGAATGAATATTAAATCAAATTTTGAGTTAATAATACAGTAATAAGTTCTTAATTCATGATTCATCACTATTCATAACAAAAACAGTTATTGATTTGAAGTCGCTCTGCGAGTCTGTCCGTAATACTCAGTTTAGCCTTTCTAAGATTTAACATGTACTATTTTTTATGATTACTAATTGCTAGTTCTGTTTCTGTTTACATTGCTATTTTCACAGATTGAAACAAACTGCTGAAGAAATAATAAATGAAAGGAAGATATTTATCTAATCTAATCTAATCTTAAAGTTAACGATAAATAAAATAAAATTCATCCAAGTTATTGTTGTAAATTGATATAAATAAGACTTTATCTGGTTAGTATCCATGATAAGATACTTCCAATACTTTTTTGTGCAGCGGAAAAAATAGATCTTCATTAATAATCACTGAAATAATTAATTTATTAGTTAGCTAGAGTTGGATAAGTGGTAGTTAAATGTTTTTAAAACTCGAACATTTCATTTTTTATTCTGATTTATTAACATATTGATCAAAAAGTTTTTTTCTGATAATTTACTGCCTTTCTTAGAGTTTGCTTTCCTTGTATAAGCATGCTGTAGGTTCTATTTATAATATAAAACTAGTTTAAATTTCATAGTTTTTATTTAAGTTAGTTGAAAATAACTTTGTGGCAACTAAATATTTATGCCACAAATTCTGATATATAATTGAATTGTAAGTTGCAGTTTTCTAAATAAGAAAATATTAAAAGCCAAAAAGAAATCATATTTTTATTTTTGTAATTTCTCTCTTCTATAAAGAAATTGAACATTTTCTTTCTGCGCTACTTACTTTTCTTTTTAAAATTTTTAAAAATTTCTTAAGTAATATTCATTCCATGAATTTTATACTGTTTTCTCACTTAATGAAATCCCCAATGGAACTTTACTTATAAACATTTTGTTAGAAATTTATTTCATTTTAATTTAGTAACTAATAATTTTTATTGAAATCAAATGCGAGAAATATTTCATTGTTTATTCAGATATGTTTATAAGTACTGAAGTAACATAATTTTTTTTATATTTTTGCTAAACAGTTAAATATCAATATATTTATTTCTATCTAAATTTTGCTTAAACTATAAAATTGGAAGAACAAAACATTTGAACTTTCATGTCTGCATTGAATTTGTAATGATTCTATGGATGAAATTATCAGCTAAAACCCATGTAAACTATTCCAGGTGAGTACATCTCTGAAAGAGTAGATCCAGACTATTCTTAGGTGGACAAATCATTGCAACCACATAAATAAGCAATCTATTTATATCCGTATAAACTTTATTCATTAGGAGCTGCATTTTTTATTTACTGAACTAATTTTTTATAATAAAGAAATTTTAATGATTAATTCAATTATTTCTGTTTAACTGCTCTTATGAAAAAAGATTATATTTACTATTTTGTTAGCACTTACAACAATTTTATTATAATAATATTTCAAACAAAACATTACAGATTAATTAAAGTGATGATTAAAGTGTATATTTATTCTCCTCTCCTAACTCACTATTTTACCTTTGGCTTTACATTAGCAACCTTTTTTTGCCAACATAAATTATAGCTATTAAGAAAATAAATAACTTTAGTTATTGTAAAGAGTGTTTTTAATAGAAATTTTTGACTAAGACAATATCTTCATAGTCAAATTTGTAACAATATAGTCAATAGTCAAATTGTTGTTTCGTTTTTCAAATTTTCATTAATAAAATTTTTATGTTTTTTCTGGTATCAGCAATTTCAACAATCAATCTTATTTGACCTTATTAAAATTACAACTACTCTTTATTATTCATATGATGGCAAGTGAATTGATTCTGGTATTAAGCAGATATTTCATTTATGATAAACAATTCACTCTTCTAATTGATGTGAAATTTTATAGATTTAAAATTTTTTCTTCAAACTAGATTTACCAGAGAAAAATAATGATTTTCAAATCCATTGTATTATCGAAATGAATACTCTATGGCATTCCTGATAAATCAACTTGAATGAGACAACCAAATATTTTTAAATCTCATAAACATGAGTATAAATGTCTATTTCAAAAGTATTAAAAGAGTAAAAAAAATTAATCTTACTCATATGTAGCTAGTGCTTTATTTTATTTGAATAATGAAGATCAAAGAGTGTTTTTTACAATTTTTTATGAGTTCAAGGCTTTCTTCATGCCTGTGCTTCTGTGCTTGTTCATTCATGGTGAAAATGCATTTTATTCCAATGTTAAAGTCAACTTGTAAAATAATGGCTCTTGTAAGAATTACTGGCGTATTGGCACATGGACATTTTAGTGATAAATAGGTAATTGTTTCTGATTAGCAAAGATGTCCTCACAGGAAAATGGCTTTAAATCCTAACGGGCTTTTAACTGGGAAAAAATTATTGTAAATACTCCAATTTTTTTTCTAATTCTATATTTATAAGTTTCAAAATACTTGTTAAATATCTTTGTATGATAATTTTTCTTAAATTTGCAAATTTGTTTTTAAATCTATTTAGGTTTATTTAAACAAGTTATATATGTTAAATTAAAACTAAATTCAGTGGCACAACAGCCCATGTTGGTCAAGCCCTACAGTGCCCATCCTATTTCTTGACCGAAAGGCCATGGAGTGTGAAGCATATATCCTGATTTGGTGGTCAGTCTAATGCGAAACCTCCAGTATTTAGTTCCCAAGAATCATTGGTACTGAGTTTATTGATCCTATGAAGGGGTGAAAGGCTGAGTTGACCTTGCTCAGCCTGAGGAACAAACCTCGGACTTGCAGCTTGGGAGCGTGAAACGTTACCACTAAACCACTGGGCTTCAAATTATTTATGTTAACCACTGATATTAAATTTGTGTAATATTTTCACCTTTAATGTGTGCATAGAATGTAAAATATGTGGAATAATTGTCTTAATTATAAATTAATTAGAAAATTAATTACTAATATAGTTCTTCATGTAGTTTTACATTAGGTAAGTTTTCATGATTAGAAAAAATTCGTTATTTTAAGGTTTTTAAAATTAGATTTAGATTAAAGTTTAAAATTTCTCATTTGATGGAATTTAGCCTGTAGAGGAGACAATTGTTCTGTGTCTGTAAATCTATGCTGCTTCCTAATAAAGAAACCAAATGTTGAACTTTTTAATTCATGATCAAAAATAAATTGGAGGGTTCTTGTTTTGTGAACTTCAATGTAATTTTACTGCTTTGAAATAATAATAAAACCTCTTATACTGAAAAAAACATTTGTAAAATGTATGCTTTCAAAATAGTTTACATATTTTTAGTTCATTATTTAATTAGTAATGATTTTGTGTTATTTCTTAAAAGTAAAATTAAATTTTTATTCACCTTATTTCAATTTATTCTTGTGCAATATAATATCAGGTAAATGCCTATGTAGGTTACAATCTGTGTGTATAATGTATGATTTTAATATTGCTTTTTTTGGTATTTATTGATAACATTTTTTGGGAAAAAAAGGAATATATTTATAAAACTTCTAAAAAATTTTTATAATTAAATAAAAATTTTGGTAGTATTTTAGTTAGTCTTATTTAATTACTTTCTTTTGTTAACTATAGAGTGAAAAATCTTGCTAAACAAATACTCATAAACAATTATAATCAGGATTAATGTAAAATAACTAGTTTATATAGTCATACACTCAAAATATTCAATTGAAGTTAAGGTAATTTCCTGCATGAGTTTAGATAAAATTCATGTTAATACTTTTACAACTATCCCTAGAATAATGTTGGCAGCAGTCACGATTTTACCCATAATTTTGCAAACTACAGGAGAATTCTCCGGTGAAACCTAGTCCCCTACGAGTTCACGAAGAATTCTCCGAGAATGATTCCTATGACGTCATTATTCTATTAATCAAATGAAACTATTTACATCATATTGAATTCTTATTTACATTTTGACTGATGGGCAATATCAGTTTTGTGAAATTATGACTGCATATTTATCGAAACATCATAATATATATATATAGATAGATATAGATATATTTTATTTATATTGAAACTCAGAATGTGTAATTTCTTAATATTTTTATTTATATATTTTGATAATATTTTGAAAATATTGAAAACTAGAGTATATTTCATATTCTAAATTTAGTCCAACTCATTGAATGACATCATTACTTTTAATATAATATAATATTTTTAAAATAAATAATTGAGACACTTTTTTATAATAACCATAAATCTATAAATAAAATTGCAAGCAAATTATCAACACAATTTAAACAATATCAACGTAAATTTATGAGAAACTAAAAATGTAATAATCCATTCTTGAATCTTTAAAAATGTCAACTAATTCTGTGCTGAATTTTTCTTTATGTACATATATATATGTCAAACACATATATTTTGACTAAATATATAGTCAAAATGTGTATGTGAGTGTCTTTTTTACTTTTAGCTATGTAACCAAATGTAAATAGTAGTTACACATACAGATATACTTCAATAAATGCTTTCTAAGAACTTAATCCTCTATAAAGAATGTTTGTTTACATTATTGTATCATTATATTTAAACTTAATTTGGCACAGCAATATTAACTTGAATTGTTAATAAATATTACTTTAATTAATTCTAATTTTTTTAATTTTTAAAATTACTGTTGAAATTATTTTATTAAAATTCTATAACTCTTAAACAACTTCAGCAATACATAATATATTTATAAAATTATTGTTTCAGTAAATTAAACAGTAGAATCGATGTGTTTTCAATAATATTAAATAAAGTATATTTAAATGTAGAATATATTCTTCTGTGTGTTTTATTTAAATTAATTTACTGATATATTTAAATATAAAAAAATAAGATTTTGAATTTCAATTTATATCATTTTCATAAAAAAAACCATGATATTACAAATTATAATCCATCTCAGATTTTTCAAATATTTTATAAAAAAATGTTACTTTTTTCTTAGAATAGAGCATTTTTTTATTTGTCAAAATAATTTTTATCTTTTGAATCCCATACATATCTTCAACATATATAATTTCATAAAATTAAAAAAAACTTTCTAAAATTTTATAAAAATTTTAATTTTTATGAAATAAATATTTTCAATTATTTCATTATCAATAATTAATTACTTACTTATTTTTTAATAAATAACTTTATTATTTTGAATAAATAGTTTAATTAAATAGTAATAAATAATTTAATAAAATTGTAAGTATTTAATATTCAAAATTATTTTAATGACTTTTGTAAAAATTTATCATGAATTAATCATCATAAAAAAATTAATAAAAGTTAATCACAAGCATTTTATTTCCACAAGGGAGATAAAAAAGAATAAATCAAAAGAAAAGGGTATATAATTTGCTTTTTCGCCAGTGGCCTGCCAGATATTTCTAACTTTCGGAACGCCTGTTTTGTGACGCTTTCGGACGTCACTCGTTCGGTGTTTACAGTTGTCTTAGTTTTACCGGCGGTTATTTTCCGGCGAATTCTCCCTCCTTTGCCCCTGGCTTTAAGGTAAAGATAAATGTAATTACTATTAACGAACTAAAATTAAAATATTTTTAAAAGTAAAATATTAATAAAAAGATAAATTTAATTACTATTAACGAACTAAAATTAAAATATTTTGCGAACTGACTTTCATGCATTTTTATTAGCATTTATTTATCTTTTTTTTATTCAATTTTATATGATTGAAAATCTCTTGGATCAACATTTTTATCGGATAATCCTATCTTTCGGATTGTAGATAACTAATTGCTCTGCTGATGTTAACATACTCGACAGGAAGAATTCGTCAGGAAACTGACGCCGGCGAACAAGTGACGTCAGAAAACGTCAGAAAATAGGCGTTCCGAGAGAGCTTTTAAGTTTTCCAGAAAGAAAGAAATATCTGGCAGGCTACCAGCGACAAAGCAAATTATTTACCTTTTTCTTTTTTCTCCCTTCGAAATAATGTTTGTGATTAATTTTTATCAATATTTTATGATGAAGATGAATTCATGAAAATTCTTCGCAAAGGTCATTATTTCTTAAAATTAAATTATTTATTGATGATGATAAAATAAAGAAAATTTATTTTAAATAAAAAATTAAAAATTCATTTAATGAAAATTAACGTTTTTATAACATTTTAAAAAATGTATTAATTTTATGAAATAATGAAGATCGAAGGTATATATATCTGTGGGATTCAAAAGATAGAACTTTTTTGACAAATATTAAAAATGTTCTATACCAGGAAATAAGTCATATTTTAAAAAACTTTTGAAAAATCTGATATGGGTTATAATTTGTATTAATACTTAACATGCATTTTTTATGAGAAGGAAAAATTAGCCCTCGTGTGCAAAAAATGATCGTTGTGAGTTACAAACAAACCAAACCGAAACTGTGAGAAGGAAATAAATTGAAATTAAAAATCTTATTTTTTTATATTTAAATGTATCTTTAAATTAATTTAGATAAAATACACAGAAAAACATTCTGCATTTAAATATACTGTATTTAATATTGAAAAAATAATTTTGCTACATATTTTAGGTTGTTAGGTGTAATAGATTTTTAATAAAATAAATTCAATACTAAATTTAAAAAAATTTGGAATTAAAGTAATATTTGATAACAATTTATGTATACATTCCTGAGCCAAATTAAGTTTAAAGATACAATAATGTAAACATTTTTTGACTGAGGATTAAGGTCTCAATCAAAAAATATATTGCTAGCAAAGAATTTGCTTGCCATTTATTTAAAGACTTATAATTAGTTTAAAGACCTCATTTACTTACTTTTCTTTTTCACGAACTTTCGATTTTAAGAACTTCTTTACCCATCACAAGTTCCTAAAAAATGACCGCTTATTGCATGACAATAAAATAAGTTCTGCTTTGTTTGACATGAATCGGGACGAAAAAAATTGCTTATGAAATAAAACAGTATGCATGTAAGGATGAATTTTCAGAAGCGATGTTATAGATTTATACGCCATTAACAATAAAATTTTAAATATGAAGATGCAGTATATGCCTTTACTTACATTCATACTTCTACAAGCATTTGACTGTTTTCTGTTAATGATCTATAACAACAGATTTTCCTCCTAAAGATGTAATGTCTGAGGAAGGGTACGATGATAATTCTGTATGGATGCGCATTGTCATTCACGCACACATTAAAGCGATTGCAAAACATTATCCCTGTGTACAATATTACAATGAAGAAGACTTAATCTGAATACCGAACAACAATTACGGAACCTCATTTGCTAATCAATTCACTGTGGTTGTCCATTACTTTACAGGTTTTATGCTTTTCATTGAATTAGGGAACGAATTTCGAACTTTCCGTGAATATAGCTTTGTCATAATCGGATTTTTGTGGATTAGAGGACATGACTAGTGACCACCTTTACACTTGCCCTGGACTTTCGGACGTCGCAGTTAGAAATTCTGCGGAAGATGACTTTTCATTCACCTCAAGATTGTATTGGACTGCCCGACAAAGACTGATGGTTAAAAAACCAAAATCGGGCGTAGGATTAAAAAAAAAAAAAAAAAAAAAATCGGATACTGTGCATTATGGCATTATTTTAACTGCTCTTCTAGATTCGACGATCATGGTACCTAAGCTTATATTATGTTACTATATGGTCTTGCTAGTTAATGGCCACTACGATGATGAAGGCGACTCTTCGATTCCTTTTGGCAACATCAGTATGCAGATTTACACATATTTCTTTCTCAAGAGCGAATTGCCGCCATTTTTGTTCAGACTAGCTATTGAAAATTTACATTTTTCTCTACATATGAAAACTGTTTTTTTTAATGAGGTTTATAATTAAGGATGCATTGTGTCGTTACTTTTTTAAAATTATATCTTTTTATCGGCATTACACTCTCAGAATGCTCTCTCTCTAAGTTTAAAAATTATATCTTAGTCTAAAAGTATGCATATCATGGGATAACACAAAATTTTTATATCAATTATTAATATCTTAATGTAAAACTTGTATTTTAAAATGTAGTACATTTAATTTTATCAAGGGAAACCAAAACTTCAAATTTTTAATAATCATTCCTTGAAAATTTTAAATATGATTTACAAAATATCGTTTTAATTATAAATTAGTTACTTCAGTTCATTTCTGTATATTTCTGATTACCTGTGATCCGCCGAAACCCTTAACCACCACTCGAGTGGCCCCTGATTTTCAGCAACAAGTTCTACGTTTAACTATAGTGATAATTAACTTGAATAAGAATATTTCAAAAAAATTATTAAATTATTACCAAAAAGTCTTAAATAATTTTATATATATTCAAGAGTAAAAAAGTGGAGTGTAATAAAAAATACGATTGGGTATTTTATCTAAGTGTCATTATATATGATTGTGTAAATAAAAAATGTATGTAAATAATAGTGTAATAAATTTTCACAAAACACGATTAACAATAGTTGGTGGTTTGCTATCGAAATAATGCCAACATTTAATTTTGTTTACGATTGAGGTCTCGCTTTGTTAAAATTACGAGTTTCTTATGAATGTTATTATATTTTGATTTTTTGTACTGATAATATATAATGTTTCTTAAAGTAACGTGTTTCCACACAAACCGAATAAATTGTGATTTTGTTTGACTCATGAAATTGTATGTGCAATAATGTAGTATTTTGCCAAATTAAAAAGTCTTAAAGCATAAATTTTTGAATGTCAAATAAAAAAAATTAAATATGTAAATATCCTAATTATGTCATTAGAAAATGTACTTTGTGAAATTCCCAGGGAATATCTGGAGAAATTGCATTTATAATATTTAATAAATATATTGCAAATGAGAATAATTGTATGTTGCTTGGGGGATAATTTTTTATTACAATGTAAAAAGTCTGGAACCTTGGCTGTATTTCTTTAAATCACTGATTTAACTATCGTCGATTTAAGGTTTTCAATGGAGTTTTAAGGATCAAAGCAAACTTGTGAATAAGAAAAATATGCGCCCCCTATTATTCATTTGAGTTATTAAGTTTTCATGGTTTCCTTCAAAATATTTCGAGTAATTTAAAAAAAAAAATCACAAATTATGTTGCTATGATTTGTTAAGAATTTGTATGAAATCTTACTTGAAGAAAATATTAATGATGTGAAAATCAAGAGAAGTTTCGCAAACGTAAGCTTAATTTAACAATTGCAAATGCAATTATAATGTAGAAGCTAGTATAAAGAACCTCCGATCTGACTGTGTTCAAGTTACTTGAAAATCGATCGATGTCATACTACTCGATTTTGCTTAAATCAGTTTCTGTGTTTCGAATGACCATTGCCATTAGATTACAATGCGATCTTGATCCACAAATAACAATTTTCTCTCGTACTAATTTAAGGTGCTAAAATATTTTCTACATGTGCATTATTAAATCTCATGAAATGTAATAAGATAATAACAAATGTAAAATCTCGTGATAATGCCGACCAAATATTGTTAAATTAGCACGTTTTTATTGTCCAGTTTATGCGTCATTCTTATAACTTTAATCTTAATCTCTAGAATGCACTTTAGCCCCTAGTAAAATTAAAATACATTCATAGATATACGTTTAGAAAAACAGATTTTGAAGGTAGAAAAATAATGGAGGATAATACGCCAAGTAGAAGAATTTTGCCATATCGGAAATGTAAACGGAAACTGCCATATACTTCTTTTGAAGTTACAACAAATCTCGGATTGATGTAAGATTAAGGTTTTCATTTAATATTAAGGTTTATATATTCCCCTATTGAGAAATCATGTTACAATTGAATTCACTTGAATAAATCAAACTTGCTTTAAAACTTCATGGGCTCTCTCTCTCTCTCTATATATATTTATATGCAATCATTTTAAAAATCCATATTACTTAATTTATGAAGTCATTTTTACAATATTTGTCTCTCTCTGCACTATTGCTCCTTTCAAATTTCGATTTTGTTTCGCACGAAAGTTAAGCTAGTTTTTAAATTATACATTTTTGTGTTCAGCTCCAGCCAAATGAGATCTTTTAACAATATTCGCTTCTTAATTGAAAAACTCTTTTGTGTTTATGTGAAAAATTTGCATTCAAAGGAAACAGTATAATAAAATGAAAGCTAATTTAACAATAATAACAAAAGTTTATGATTAATTAAAATTTATCTTAATTTCTGAAAGACTTGCATATACTAGTATAACATACAAATTATGATTTTTTTCTCTAATACTGAACATTATTAAAGCGATAAAAGGCAATGCTATTTGTTCTTTAAAATTTTTAAGAAATTTAATTTTTACTTAATTTAAGAATATTAGTGATTTATGATATAAAGGCACTGATAATAGTAATTCATAAAAATGCTGAGCATGATAAAAGAATAACACTTTAATTATTGTTTTCTTGATATTTTATGATAAATTATATTTAAGTCTAATTTAATTTGATAAAATATGTACATTGAATCTATATGTCTTTGTGTTATACTTCCCGAAGTCTTATTCATTCGAAGTTTCAAGTGTCCAATTTTGAATTCGAAATTTAATTGTATTGAAAAAGCACTATTGTATAATGAATTTTTTATAGTGTTTTTTTCATTCGCAGTTATTCAGGAATGTTTAAAGTCCTGAGTTCGATATGAGCAATAAATTAATCAGATTTATGAGTTTATTAATGATGCATTTTTTTCAATACCTGTAATTTCTAAAACATCTATTTGATTTTCTTAATTTTTCTGTAATGAGAATAGAATCTTATTTGGACAAATATTATGATTTTATATGGGCAAATTTGAAACATTTTGGACAATTTTAAAAATATAATAAATTACTAAAAAAGTTGTAAGCCAAATTCGCATATTTTATACTGTTGCCTGAGAGATCAATTTTTCTCTGTTGATATTAAAATGTTTTTAGAGTAAAAATGTCTTTTCTAACTTATCCCATGAATTAATTTTAACCTATAAAATGTCAATTTTTTTAAAAATATTATCTTAGGTATCAGTCAGTACTTTTTGCTACATTTCATGCTTGTTTAATCCTATAAGACTAAAAATAATTTTCGGAAGTTTCATTTGTTAACTTTATACTTTGAGATGTATAATTTTTCGTATCTCTTTTTTTATATTTTTGGTATTAAGTTTGAGGTTAGTAACTTTTTGAGCTTTTTTTCCCTTTTTTTGTTTGAAAAATGTCATGAATATATTGATTCAAGGAAGATGTGTGGTTATTTCTATAATTCTTAACAAAAAAAGGAGGGCGTCAGGGGTTTACTACCTCGTGTGGTCGCGTCATCCTTTCTCCCCCTCTCGTATCCCCATTTTCCATCGTGAAATCTGCCAGGTGTTATTTTGTAGTTGGTTTTGATTCATAGGGTTGTAAGATATCGTTTTTTATCGCCGCAGTTGGCAACTTTGAAATAGGTCTCCTTTTTCTTTCTTTCTTTCGTTATATATATTCGAATTTTCGATTATATTAAAATGTTTTGGCTATATGATTATTGCTTTTTATACGCGATTTTTTTAATTAAGTGGTCTGCAAAATATGTTTTATGTATAATAAATATTTCATTTATAATTTTGCAATGCTTGTCTTACCAAAGAATGAGATTATATCGATTTCTGAATTAGAGAAATATGCGTGAAACTTCATAAGATTAGAAAAGATATTTAAATATGGAAGTATTATATATAAAATGTAGTCGAAACTGATGAATTCGAAAGTAAAGAGGATTAAAATAATTATTTCTTTTGCATACATTTCGTATGCATTCATTTGATATATTTTTTAATTTGTTCAACAGGATTTTACATTTATTTCTAGTAGTCCTTTTCAGTAATTTCATGTTAATAAAGTTCTAATTGCCTTATATTTTGCTTTTAATTTGGTTGTTAAAAATATTAAACATTACAATATTTCTGATGTATTTATCATCTTTTCTTTTAAAATTTCAAGCATAAATATTGATACAAAAAATTGAGTGTAATGTTCTTGGTTATTTCTTTCTTCTCTTCCCTTTCAAATTTTCGTCACGGTATCATTCGCACTAAATTTTTAGCGCGACTAGTGATTCGTTCACATTGATTTGGCGCTTCGTTTGAATCTGTAATCGCCAGACCTCTTCGCCATCTGCTCTTTTTGTAACCCTTGATAGTTGTTGCATATGTTTGTTGAATCTTGGCCATTTGGTCTCCGTGTTTTCGAATTTAAAAAAGGCTACAAATTTTTAATTATTTTTAATCGAAATTATTTGATAATTCTTTTAATATTGACTTTTTAAAAATGATGACTAAACCAATGGGCTGGAGTAAGCGGAAATGGCGTTTGTTTTCCGGTATTTATGAAATACTTTCTTTTGTATTCTTTAATTGTTATCCGTTCAAAAATCTAAATTTAGTTACTTTAGTGTACAAATGTAATATGTTGAATTTTTCTTATCCAATTCCTTTTTTAAATGTACTTATTTTCTTTTCTATGTGAATTTTGAAACTACTGTATTTATAAAAAATTATTTTTCTATTTTAATTCCATTGTTATTTTAAGTATATTGTTTTATAAATATATTAAAAGATTTTATAATTTTATGCTGCAAAAAAATTTTTATTAAATACATTTCCTTATAATTAAAAGTATTTTTCTGTTTATATTTTTTAATTTGTTTTTTTCTCTGGGAAAATTTCATTTGACAATTCTTTAATTTAAGGGGCAGAGATCAGAATAAATTATACCTTTTATGTTTATGCAGTTTTATTTATTTAGTTAAAGTAATTAAAAATTTATTTTTAAAATGTTTAAACATTATATAATTTAATGAATATGTATGTTAACTATTTATTTTGTTTTTGAATTCCATTAAAAAGTAAAATAAATATATTGTAATTTATCATAAAAATTTACAAAAGAAATAAATCTTTGGCTGCAATATATGCGTAACAAATAGAAAAAAATTATTAAAATTTTATTAAAAAATGTATTTAATCAGTGAATTTTAAGTTTCATTTAAAAGTAAAAAATATAGATGTTGTTTTAAAAATGTATATATATATAACATTTGAGTTAATAAAAAGAAAATGGAAACAGTGAGATGTTATTTTAATGCTGTATATTTAGTTTTGAAATAGTTTTTTGGGGTATACTGTTAAACGGTTTAATTTGAGGCATGAAGCTGTTGTTTTTCTTTTCATTTATTTCAAAAAATTGTCATTTAAATATGCTGTTTTAACAAATTTATGTGAGTGCAAGTATTTTATCCTGAAATGCAAAAGTATGTGTTTTATTATAATATCTCTTGTAATGTTACGAGATTTTGAATTAACATTGTGAAATATTTTCATGTGAATTACAAAATATTAAAATGTTATTCCATATTATTTTTCAGATTCCCACTTATATACAATAGTGATGATTCCAACAGCTCAGTAGGCAGTGCCTCGGCAGATATGCAAAAGTTTTCTAAAGGCAAATCTTTAAACAAGACACGGTGGACAAAAAATGAGGTTCTATTTTAGTTTCTTTTCTTATAATAAATTTTAATTAAATATTTTCTTGGTAACTGTTAAGCTTTTTTATTAGTTTTTGCATTCACAGCTTTTGTTGCCTAGTCACTTTTACACATTTTTATAATATTTCACAAAAATAATCTTTTATTTCAGAATTTTTGCAGAAGGTAACATTTTGTGTTTCAGTTTCAAAAGTAATGTCCCAACTTTATGCTAAAAATATTAAAAATAATGGCATATTTAATATATTTTCAATTTTGATTATAATATTTTAACTTTGACAAAAATGATATTTTTAGTTTTATAATCAAAATTAAAAATGGTTATAAAACCAAAGTATGAACTTCCTCAAGTTTAAGAAAATTATCAGTTATCTGTGTAATGAAAATTTTTCCTCGTTCAATTATCAAATGTATCAAATTATTCTTGTCTCAGTTTTCCAATTTGTATGAAATATGCTAAACTTAATACATTTTTTATGTTCTCTTAGTAATTTATTGTAATAATTTTAAAATCTATTAGTTCTCTATCTTCCTAAAATTATCTATTTTACCTTATTATTACTAAGATTCTTCATTTAACTAAATTTTCTGAGCTTATTTTTTATTTCTCATTTTCTTTACTCGTGATTCCTCTTGCTGTTTTGTCTTTTCAATTAATGTACAGTTTGCTAACTGGAAGTTTTGATAATAAAAAAAGTTACATCTAGTCTATCACAGATATTTTTTTCTTCAACCAATGTATATTACTTAAATTGAAAACATTTTGTTTTGTAAAGATCAATTTATTATTTTTTTTTTCAGTTATTTTGTAGTTTAATGATTTTCCCACTTGATATTACATTGAATTTTTTATTCTTTAAGTTTCTATTTTTATAAAAATAGTTGAAAAAGATAAAAAAAAAATAAGCCCAATAAAATACAATTAAGCTGAAATTGCTGTAATTACTGTAATTTATATATGTATATAAATTAAGAGTATGTATTGGGAACCATTAATAGTTTTAGATTTCTTATGTTAAATCATAAAAAAAATTAAGAAATTATACATATCTTTGACTTTAAAAGGAATTAAATTTTTTAAATTAGAATCCAAACAAATCTTAATTTTTATTTAATTCATTCTTATTGTTATCGTCTGTATGCTCCTTAAATTAATTTAGTATAAATTCCGGTGAAACTGAGTAATACGGCCGAAGTTTGGCGATTTTTTGGATTTTTTTCGCCAAGTTCAAGTAAGGATTGAAATTCCTACAGCTATATTCACAGCGAAATACAAAACGAATATAAAAGACAGTATTGAAATTCCGGCACTATATCTAAACCGGGTAAAACTGAGGTCTGTCCGTAATACTCAGTTTAGCCTAAATTCCTTTAGACACTGATAGTTGCTGTTAATTATTAGTGAATTGGCTAATCTTTTAACCATTAGTTAATTATGTGCCTTTTAGATTTGAAGATTCAATGACAGTTGTAAATCAAAACAAAATAATGGTTATTCTTGTTCAAAATGATCTCACATAAGTTTTATGTTTTTAATAGTGTTTAGTTTGTGAATAAACTTTCAACATTTTTTGTTGTCAGGCTGCATTGATGTGAAATGTTTTATTAAAGAGTAATTGTTAACAAGTATAAGATATTTTGAAATATAATTTTTAAAAAAACCCTTTAAAACAGGGAAAAATCTAATAATCATTAAGATATACAATCATATTAAAATGGGATATAAATATATTATAGTAAGGCATGAGAGGAATTTTAGAATTTTTCTTCTGCATTTAATTAAGAAATTAAATGACAGCATGTATTTGTGATTTAAATACATACAAGTATTGTTTTTTTATATATAGACATTGTTTACTAATAATGGTTTTTATTTCATTTTATAATTGAAATTCAACTTTTAAATTGTTTTATTGAGGATTTTGTCTAAACTACAAACTGAATATTAGAATGTTAAGATTCACTTCACAGTTCATAGATTTGATTCTCACTTTGGGGGTGGTTGTTTCATATAAATCACAGAATTCATTTCAAGTTTAAAATCCTTGTGTTCAAAAGTACACTATATAGCATCAACTAAAGCAAATTAAATTTAAAATTACAGAATCATTTTTTGTTATCCTGTATAAATGCTAATCCTTTTTAAAATGCGTGCAAAACCTCTTCACTATGCTAACTGATAGGATGAATGATTTAATTATTTAAAATAATTGGTATTTTAAAAATTACATGTATTATAACACTACCAAAATATCAAAATTAAAAAGAAAAATGTAAATTATTCTTGTTTTATAAAGTTAATTAGTTTGATAAATAAAGCAATCATTTTATGTTTTATTCATGTGCTGCATTTGTAATTTACTTTGATATCAAAATTCAACTTGTTATGCTATAAAGAGTTTAAACTTTCAATTTTTGTATAGGATGAAGAACTTAAAAGGCTAGTAGCTATTTACAGTGAGGAGGGTTGGACTAAAATAGCTAGTTATTTACCTGGTCGTTCCGATGTGCAATGCCAACAAAGATGGTCTAAGGTTGTGAATCCAAATCTTGTCAAAGGACCCTGGACAAAAGAAGTAATAATTTTTTTCCAATTAAAGTTTCCATATTTATTTTTTAAATGAAGTCATAAAATTTTATGTATTTATTTATGTAGCATTAAATTATACAATGTATGTTAAAACTCTAATTAGCCAAATCAATTGAGACCTGACTCCATTTGTAAAATTAGATATTTTTGAAAAAAGGTTCCATTTTAATTAATTATTGTACTTTGAAAATAGTAGGAAAAACTACATATTTTATAGAAAAAAATTTAATTAAAAGGCAACACTGTTACATGTTAAGGTACTTTACAAAGTGCTGTATATTAATACAGTGTTGTAAATGAAAGTTGCTTGTTGAACATCTCGATAAGAGTAAGCTGTTTCATCGCCTTTTTCCATTTTTGGACAGTCAAGTCATGCATCTGCTTGACATTGAGAATTCACTTAAGAGTACACTCAGGCTCATGCTTTATCCACTTCAAATCAGTTTCAAACACGACAAAGGTTGTACTAGCTGATGGTCCCAACTCTGCTTTAACTTGGACATTAAAATCATTTTAATAAATTCTTTAAATAATTTTACCAACTTGTGCAATTTGAAATCTAGGATCTCACTCATAATCTAATCTTCTATAATTTCTAAACATAAGTAACTTAAAAAAAAATGTTTTGGAATTCTTCAAGTAATATGCCAATTTTATCTTTTTCCTTTCTTTTCCTTTTTCTTTTCTTCAATCAAAATTATTTTTTTTACATTCTGAAAGCTATTCAGATAATTGGAGTTTGGACAGTTGGAGTTCTGCTGTATTGTTTTTGTCATTGAAATAAAATTCTTTTATGAACTTCTCCTTCCTCTAAAAATAGTACTGTATCAAAGTTACTTAATAAATCTACCATTAATTATTTTTGTCTTAAAAACATAAAGAAACATAATAGCCCATTTTTGTTAGAGCAATTTGAACTACCTGGATTACAAGTAAAATTAGTCAGAAGGCATCTTTGTAACTATGGTCTAAAGATGCCTTCTGACCAATTTTGCCTGTAAGAATTAAGGAAAATCATCCAATGTTCAATCATTATTTTTAATGTCATTTCTCACTTTTCTAATCTCATTTCAGAATATACTTTCATTGTAACTTTTGAGCAAATTGTCAATATTTAGGAAGCATATTATAAAGCTCTTTGTATTGTATGCTATTGGGCTGTTTGAAAAGAATTTTTTTTTTGAAATGAAAGACAGTTTTTGTATAATAAACAAATACTTTATTAAATTATATATTGGTCATTCTGGACCAACACCTTTTGCCATCTTTCTGGTAGTAGCATAATTCCACGCTGATAAAGTTTTTGGTCTGTGCTGGCAAAAAACTGATCTAGGTGATTTTTGACATCCTCAAATGAGGTGAAGGTTTTACCATCTAAAAAATTTTGGAGTGACCGAAACAAATAATAATCCAATGATGCCGGATCTGGAGAATATGGTGGGTGTGGAATTGTATCACATTCAAGCTGTAAAAGCTTTTGGCGAGTGACCAAACTTGTGTGAGGTCTTGCGTTGTCTTGGTGAAACACTACACCTTTCCTGTTGATTAGTTCTGGCCTTTTCTGTTCTAGTGCATCATTCAGTTTGTCCAGCTGATGACAGTACACTTCTGAATTAATTATTGTGTTATCCGGTAAAAGCTCAAAAAAAAAGATTCCTTTAAAATCCCACCAAACAGATAGCATCGCCTATTTTTTTGGAAATGGTTTCAGCCGGTTCATCTTTTTTGCTCCAAGACCTCTTGCGTTTAACGTTGTTGTATATAACTAATTTTTTGTCCCCAGTGATAACGCGCTTCAAAAACAAATCATATTCGTGATGTTTGAGATGCAAATTGCAGGCGTCAATGCGGCGACACAGATTTCTCTCTGTTAGAATATGGGGAACCCATACATCGAGCTTTGAGGATAATCCCATACCTTTCAAGTGGTGATAAACTGTTGTCATTCGTAGCTTTGCATCAACTAATGCATTTATCGTGTCTTTATCAGCTTCAACCGGCCTTCCCGAACGTGGTACATCTTTGACATCAAAATTGCCAGATCGAAATTTAGCGTAGCAGTTCTGGCACTGGCGTTTTGTCAACACACCTTTTCCATATACATCTTTTGATTTCTTTCTGGCTTGAACAGCATTTTTACCCTTTCTGTAGTAAAACAGTGAGATTAAGTGAAAATGCTCCTTTCGCTCTCCATATTTAAAAGGGCACCAACCAAAAACTACTGAAACTAGAATTAATTGGAATTTTTCACTCACAAGCCTTGCTATATGAGCTCTCAAAGCATATAATAATTATATGGCTTAAGTGTGAAGTTGGGTGTAAAAAAATACAGTTATATCCTCTGTCTGGGAAAAACAAAATTACTTTCCGAACAACCCAATATTAAATGAAACGTCTTTTTATTCTGTATTATGAGCAAGGCTCATCTCTATGGGCATGTTGTGAATGTATTTCATGTGATTTATTTGCTATTAATTATATTGTTAGTAATACTTTATTTACCTTTAATTAAAATAAAATTATTAAAGCATGCAATATTAGATGAACTGCAATATTTAACTTTTTGCTTTATAATTTACATAGTCAATTTTACTATCAAAATTTCTTACTGAATCATGAGGGTTTTTTCCCCTCCCCAATTCTTAGAGATTGTCTTGTGTTGTTTACTTAATGTATGAAAATGTTGTTATTCATAGATTTAAATCATGTATTGTAAAGATAGCTTTGTTGAATCATTTTCTAAATTATAGCTTTTAGCGACTCCTTTATTATAAATATCAAAATTGCTATAATGCCATAATTTTGTAGTAATTAAATTGAATCTTATTTTTGCTAGGAAGATCAGTTAGTCACAGAGTTGGTTAAAAAATTTGGTCCACAAAAATGGACACTTATTGCAAAGCATTTACATGGAAGAATTGGGAAGCAATGCAGAGAAAGGTTAATTTTTTTACTTTCTTAAAATTTTATTTGAAATTAATATTTTTGTATTATAAGTTTTCATTTTTAATTTAGGTGGCATAATCATTTAAATCCTGACATTAAAAAAACTGCTTGGACTACAGAAGAAGAAAAAATTATTTGTGATTATCATAAAAAATTGGGCAACCAATGGGCCAAAATAGCTAAACATTTACCTGGCCGGTATTATATTCATTATATTAATTTTTATTAAAACAATATTGTTAATATTTATACATTACATCAAAGAAATGTTTTCCTTTGTTTCTTAATACTTGTATTTATTATTTGATGTATTTATTCTGTGGATTCATCATTAAAAAACTGATTTCCCTTAAAATATTTTATAGAACTGATAATGCCATTAAAAACCATTGGAATTCTACTCTTAAAAAAAGAGTTGAAAATGAAAATAGAGCAATGTCTTTAGATAATATACAGTGCTCAGAAGAAACTAAAATTGTAAGTTTTTGAATTTTCTTTTTTTTGCATATATTAAAATAAGTTTATCTGCAAATTGCAAATATGATCTACCTAATTTATA
This sequence comes from Latrodectus hesperus, assembly GCA_037975125.1. Classification (NCBI taxonomy): domain Eukaryota; kingdom Metazoa; phylum Arthropoda; class Arachnida; order Araneae; family Theridiidae; genus Latrodectus; species Latrodectus hesperus. The sequence continues at coordinate 30,928,952 of CM075856.1, read as the reverse complement.
TTGCACATTTCCTTTTATGTATGTTTTCTTGTAGGATCAAATGTATCACAATGAAAGCAAATATTCTCCTTTACCATCTTATTATTCATCTGGATCAAACACACCTGTTTATCATTGTAAGTTTTTATTTCTTTTGTATTAATCGGAATGTCAATTGTGCTGTTAATATTTATTTGTATGTTTTACATTCTCAGGAAAATAGTAAATATTAAAAAATTTGTTTTTAGTATATTTTCTTTCAAAGCCTCGTTTGCCTGGTTGGTTTAGGCATTTGTTCTCATTATCAGGAGGTAGTAAGTTCCAATCCCAACCTAATTGAAGATTTCTTGGGCATGATGGCTGGGGTGCATTAAATATGTCATTGTTGTAATGTCCTCCATGTGAAATGATACCTCTTAGTGGGGGCAGGCCAGGTCTATCGGTCTTCTGCTTGGACCCTGCTTTTAACTAATGAAAACTCACTTTCAAGGCTATGAGAGTACACCTACTTGGGTGCATCATTAAATAAGGTGCCACAGCTATTGTCCCTTGTTATGTTAAAAGGTTAAATTCTAGTAGCTGATCATTATACAAGAGTACAATTTCTTTCAATTAATTATTAGTCTTTCAAATATTGATGCAAGAAAAGTTAGTTACATAACTGTATTTTTAAAAAATGGAGCTTTTGTGTATGCATGCATACATGTATGTATGTAAAATGAGGGTTTGAATTTAGTAAAATACAAGATGTAATCCCCTTCCCATGGAGCTTTATGTGTGGTAACTCCATGCAGAAGCATAAAATCCAAAACTGTCTCTTTCCTAGTGTAAAGCATGGGGATGGTTTCTTAATGGTTTGGACCCCTCCTCTTGTGATTTGGAATCTGCTTATCATTTTATATAAGCAAGTCATTATTCATCCTGTCTTCTTTTTGTTTTACCAACTGCATTCTACTTTGCAGATTTTGTTTCCATCTAAAGATTGAAGCTATTATGGTGATTTCCTGATTCACTATAGCTGAACTTGCCTGTCATGGTTTCTGTAACATGATGATTTTGTTGCACACTTTTCATGGTCCACCCAATCACCAAACTTCATAAAGCCCCTAAGGTCTATTTGCTAAAAGATAGTTTGATTCTTTTATTCTTTTCTTGCATTCCTTCAAGTGTTAAAGCACTTTCTGTATGAATGGTACTGCTTCCCACTTTCTACTGTGCAGGACTCCTATGTGTCCATTTAAAAAAGGATTCAAAAGATGTAATTGCTTAAGTTAGCCACAATGCCATATTAGAAGCCAGGCACTTTTTGTGTGAGTTTTCTATTATTTTAGATTAACTCTGAATGCGTGCACACACACATATGTGGTACCAAAATTACAAAATTAGAACTTAAAACGTTTTATGATTTTTCCCACTAATAAAATTTAATAACTTTAAATTCCCATCTTATATTATTGTTCTATTTATTTCACTCTGTCCTGTTAGTGCATCATAGATGAAGGATTAAATTGAGAATGTGTGAAATTTAGATATATTTTAAGTGATATTGTAATTTTTAAAATAAATCATAAAAGATAAATAATTATTTTGTTTTCTCTGAATAATTTGAATATGTTATTTTAATTTAAGAAAACATATTTCAATATAGTGTGAAATTAATTGGAATAAAAAATCAAAATGGCTCCATTTGTAAAAGAATTTTGAATTTTTTTTTGTTCGATTAAATTATTTCTGTACTTAACACAATTGTAAGAAATAAAGTTATTATTTTAATTTTCTTACAATTGTTCAATACATTTAGGTAAAATATAACTGTTGTCTTTTACTGTTATATAAATGAGTATTATGATGCTCATTCTTTTTTATGGCAACTATTTACACAATTCTATATTATTTAATCCTAATATAAATCCATGCAAAATTTTGCCTCATTTTTAGAAATCTTTTTTATTTTTGATTCTTTTCTTTCTCAAAAAATGCTTATATTTCATTGAAACTAATGTGATTTTAGAAATCAAAGTAGTCATAAATGCATAATTAAGATTTATTCAAGTGTTAAATTTTAGCTAATTTTTAGTAGATTTTTCAGGGACATGTTCATTATGTTTTGAATTATTATTTCATTTGAGAATACTGAGATATATCACTTAGTTTTAATTCCTACAACATTTTTTCTTTCAAAGATTCAGCATATAAGTTAAACTATATTGTAACATCTTACTTCTATTTGAAGTTTAATTTGATAAGCTGAGGGTTCTGATTTTCATGATATTTTTGGACTCCATTATTAACATAAAGTCAATAAAATTTTAATGGTTTTCATCTAAGGACTTCTCATTTTAGTTATGAAATTGTTAGGCTGTTTTTGTTTTTCTTAATATCCCACTTAGGATTTAGCTACTAATTCTAGATAATCAATTATAACAAAAGTATATATTTTGTATTAAGATTAATCTTTTCTTACTGCCAAATTTACTTACAGCTCCTTCAATTCCTACTCCACCTAGCAGTCAGCCTTCTTTTAATATTCATCAAACAAATGATTATTCAACACAATATTCAATTTCTCCTCAACACAAGGCAGATTTGTGGAGTCCTAATTCTGGTGTAATACCTACTCATCTTAGTGAAAAAAGTTCTCACCCTTCTTCACCTGCTGATTGCTCAGTGAACTCCAATCCAATGAAGTAAATAGTTTATTATTAATAGTAGTATTTAATCTGCCTTTTAATGAAACTTATAAAAAAATATTTTTCCATGTATGAGCTTGTTTTATTTTATTTTTTTTTCAACTGTAGTTGTAATTTTCTGATTTTATGTGGATAAAGAAAATTTTTCTGAAAGTTACATATTGTTAAATTATTGTTAAAAAAAGTATTATTTTTATTATGATATACAAAATAAGCAATAATCAAGAAGGGTCAAACTTAATTTTTGTTAGATTTATTTTCTGATTGAATATTGTTAGAATATTTTATTGTGTCAAAATTAACTGGTAGTTTCATTTGAAATGTTTTTAATAAATGCCATTATTTCTTAATGTTAAAAAGGTGTTTAAATTCAATGAAACAACTTATTTTTCATTTTTTCAGATTTAATTTAGGCTTTATCCTTCGTAATTCTGTAATTAAAAAAAATTAACAGAACATAGAGACTTGTAACTTTAAAAATTTTATTTGTAAATCTTGTTAAATGGTGAGAATTAGAATTTCAAAAGTATTTGAATTAGAGGAGTTGTGTTTTTTTAATATTTTTACAATTTTATTCTTATAATTTTCATTTAAATTTCTAATGTTTTACTATTAGAAATTCAATGTCTTTCTTTTAAAATTTTACTTTGATTACCAAATCCAATAAAACATTAATGTATTTTCTAATATTTGTGAACATTAGTGTATTGTTAAGTTTAAGTGATTTTTAAATAGTATGTTACTTTAATCTAATGTCTTTCCTCAAGAAAATCACATCTTGAAATTTGTCATTATATATCACTATATCATATGCAAGATGACTAATAAAATGAAAATAGGCATTCAAATTAGTGTATCATATTGTTTTTCAAAATTTGTTAAACATAGAAGTAAGTCATTATAAAAAGCCATCTATGCTTTCATCATTTGAAACCTTTACAATGAAAAAAAGGCATGGAAGTTGTAAAGCACATAACACAAAACAAAGTAGGCTTATCAGCTACTACTTTAAGTCACTGAATATTAAGTATTTAAAAATATTTCTGTGAAAATATGACATGGCATTGTCATAAATTTCAGCTTAGGAGACTTTTATTTTTCTTTACACCAGGGAGTTGACTGCACCGGCCATTTTCCTTCTAGCAGCCCAGTGCAAGATAGCCTTCATATAATAGTTGTCAAGTCTAAAAGAGTTGATATTGCTCAGAGATGGACAAATGGTCAACTGTCTAAAATTCATTAACTTTCCTGTGGAACATAGGGGGCAGCCAAGCGAGTTAAGATAACCTACTCAATGAAGATAATATTGAAGATAATCATGCCTATTTATAATTCTAAAATTTGCACCAAAGATTTGCCATGGGTGGTACATAGGGATAGGACTATGAATGAGACTGGACCACATTTTCTCCTTAACTTCAGCCTATTAGCCGTTTTGACGTAGGTACTTGTGACTGGCAATTTTGGATGAAATATGATTGTATGGAAGGGCCAAAGAGGGCTATGGAGACAAGCATTCCTGAAGTTTGGAAGACTGAGGCCAATAAAACAAATTTTATGTTTAAAACTCTCAAGTTTTATCTTAAGCCAAGAATATTTCACTGTATACACATGTTGCTGGATAATGTAGATTGAGAGTATTAATAAAAAGTTACACTTATAATTCTTTTTTTCCCATTGAAAAATGGCAAGGTTATTGGTTATTTTATACAGTGTTGTAATGGGATCTTGTGTTCATGACACCAAAGTTACTTTTTTTAAATATCTTTTTGAATTTTATTTCCAGGCAGAAAATATTTCAACATTTATCAAGTAAGATCATTATTTTATTGATAGTATAATTGTCTGCTGAATAGATTTTACAAATTGTGTATGCAGATTGAAAAAATTATTCATGGTGCAAATGTTAAGATTGGTAATTGCATGGAAGAACTGTTAGAACCTATATATCTTTGATATTATCTGACATAAAGTTTTCTAAATTGCTTGTTTAACGATGCCACTTTTTTGTATCATTCCATCTTAACTATTGTCTTTTTTTCTGAAATTGTGTATTCTTTGCATTTGATTTTTAGATTTGAAAATATAAAATTGGAAGTAAATGATGATCCACATCTACAATTTTCTGAAATGCCGGTGTGTGCTGATAGGAAATCTCCAGAATATTCTGGTGTGACCTCAATCAATGCTAGTCCTTTCCAAAAAGAAAATCAAAGTAATATTTCCTTCTCATTACTGTCTTACATTTTACTTTTGATAATTTTTGCTAATAATACTGTTTTCCTTTTCTAGTTTTACCAGATTCAAATATTTTAAGTTGTACTTCTGTAGAAGCAGTGTCTTTAAAAAATTCTGTACCACCTATTCTTCGCAGGGAGCGGAAAAAAGTATCCTTTTCTTGTGTGTATACATGATTATGCAAATTATATACCCCTAAAAATTTCAAAATAAATCTCCACATTTTATTATATCTGATATATTAAAATTTCGCTCAGTAACTATTGATAAATATCTATATCTAGGGGTAATGAAGCTGCAACATTGATAATGCCTCTTATTCCTTTGTACCAAGATAATTTTATTAGGGGTAAAAAAGAAGGAAAAAAATGCATATTCACATGTTTTTAAATGTACCTGAAAAATCTACTACTCTTAAATGGATTATGTATTAAAATTTGTAATTATATCTTCCTAAATTTATAATTTATTTTAATCTATTTTGAAAAAAAATCAAGATTTTAAGGTAATGTAACATAGAAAAGATTCATTATGTAATTGTATTAAACTGTACATGAAATTTACATTATTTTTTTATACATCTTTTTGCTCTAAATTCAATTCTGTTTAATAATTTTGAAATACATTTACTTTCTGATTTATTATTAATTATTATATTATTCATGTTAATTTTTATTATAATGCATGCTTAAAATTCAACTTGTGTAATTTATATTTCTTAGTTAGTGGAAAGTTACTTTGTTACTAGAAATTCCAAATAAAAAAGATTCATAAATTTAAAATTATTTATTAAAATTTTTTTTGTCTTAATGAAATAAATTTGCTTGATTTAAAAAGATGTTTTTCTCTAAAAATTTTTTAACTTTGAGCTACTAAAATGTTTTAGTTTGTATAAATTCTAAAAAGTAAGTTTTGCTTCAAATTCTTGTTACTTAAATGTAAATCAACAATATTTACCCTTAAGAAGTTTATATATATATATATATATATATATATATATATATATATATATATATATATTAATATGTGTGGTGTGTGTTTTAAATATTTATGAAACATTTAGTTGTATATTCAATAATCATATTATATTCTCTAAATAAGTTTTTATCTCACAAATTATTTCAAATTTTGAATTTTTTTTTTAAATTTTTAGTTAGATCTAAGGTATTTAGAATATGTAAAAATAAATTATGTTCATCATGAAATAAATATTAGTTTATGTATTAAAAAAAAATTTAACATTCATCAAATTTTTGTTCATAAAATCAATTAAGTTTAAAAATCATAATAAAAAAATTTCAATTCATCAAATAATTATAATTTTAAGCAAAAGTTTGTACAAAATAGAAAAGTATTCATTGCTATATTGTTTTAAATTAAATACCAGATTGTAGGTTCCTTCATATAATTTATTAATCAAAAATTCCGTAATTTTACAAATATGTATCTGAGATCATTTAAAAATACAATTTCAAAATATTATATGTTTACAACTGCAGAATTTTTTCCCCAAACAATAAATGGAATAATATTTAAAATGACAGTATTGAGATCTCTTGGAAATGTTCAGTATTTCTTATGAGTCTATATGAACTTTGATTTCAATTAATAAACATCTAAGAAATTTTGATTTTATTGTGTAATTTTTTTAGTTGAATTTAATTCATATTAATGGTAAAATAGCAATTCATGAAATGTTCTTTTGAACTAATTTAAAAATCAGTACTAAGTACTTTTTTCTCAAAAGCAATCTTTAAGATCTTAATTTTTTACACATCATGCAAAAAATTATGTAAATATTTTTCATATATTAAATAAATAAAATATATTCAGTAAAATGTTTTTTCTGTGTATTTATGTGAGATATCAATTTCTTTAACTGCTCTTTAGAAGTGTACTCAACCTCTAGCAGACTGTTCAAATGTCATCAAAAATGATCTATGTATAGCTACTTACCCACACTTTTTGCAGTCTAAGAATCCAAACTCTGAGTTTTGTGATAATTTTTCTACTTTTGGTGGGTTAGATTTGGACTACAAGAAGGCTGAAGATCTTATTGGTTTTGGAAATGTTAGTGATATGATGGATATTGAATCAATCATGTCAGTGAATCCTGTAAATAATGTTCAGAACTCACTCTTATCTACAGATATAGATACTTCACTTAGTATTTTGAATTCTGAAACATTTAGGTGTTCTGATTATCGCAATTTATATGACAATACCTTTATTACAAGTCTGAATCAGTTAGTTGGATTGAATCCCACCTCAAAATTCCTTCCAACATCTCAAGTAAGTTTTAAAGTTAATTGAAAGAGTTGCTGTTACATTAATTAGTTTTTCATATATTATTTGTATTGACAAATGTTGATCATTTTCTTTAACTATTTCAATTGATTGTAATATCTCAGCTAAAATACTAAAGAAATTTTTTTAAAAAAAATCTCAGTCTGATGTTTTTACTAATGGAAAGAAACAAATGCAATTTATATTTTATATTCCCTCGTTATTAAAAGACATTAATTTTGTTAGATGATATATTGTTTGCTATATGTGATCTCAGTGCAATAGTTTTAAAAAAATGGAACCATTTACTTTTGTACTTTCATTATATTTACATTTGTTAAGATTCCTTTAATGAATAAATTGATAATTTTGCAAGTTCATTCTTAATTTTAAAATTCAATACTGTATGGTGAAATTCATTATTTAATGTTTACATTTTAACTAAATATTTCATAAATGATATTGATATATTATGCTAACTATTTGAAAAAATTGTGAACTGTTATGTAATGTGTTATGAATGAAAAAAATATAATACAGGGATAGTAAAGCAAAATTATATTTTCAATGCCATTTGGATTTTCTATTTATTATTTATTTGATGTACGGTCCTTGCAAAATTATTTAATTTTTGCAGGTCTTTTCAATTTAATATTTTTTCTCAAAATATCAGCAATGAAGTTTTGACATTAGATCAATATACTAAATTGCAACTATTTTCCTATTTTAATTAAAAAAAATTATACTATTGAGCAATGTAGAATTATTTAATTCATGAACATATTTTTATTCATGTATTAGACAGATAATTGTGTGCATAATTAAATAACTGCATGCTTAATTCATATGCAGTATTATATAATATCACATCATGTGATTTTATGAAAAAAATATCGCTTATATTTCAAATAATTAATTACACTCACAAATAACTTAACAAAAGTCAATTTCTTATAAGCCTACTTAATGATAAAAAAACCCACCTAATATTATTCAGAAAGGAATGCAAAATTGGTATTTATGTAATATTAAACTAAAATGTTTGTTTAAATAATAACTTAAAAATCTAAATGTTTTAAAATATGGAAGTTTAAATTTGCAAATTTTAAAAAGTTTTCAAAATGAGATAATATTGTAGCAAAATGTAAACACAAAATACATAATATATAAAAATACGAACTTGAATATCTTGAACTTAATATTAGGAGGAAAAAGAAAGTAATTCTAACTGTGAGATATCATATATTTAATTATTTGTTTTTGTTAAATGCAATGGTTTTTAGTATCCTCAGTATAGTTTGCACACTTATCTACTATTCAATTGTTTTGATGAATTTAATAAGATTCTTTAAAAGGAAAAGAGAGTGTTTGGGAATTAACTGGTTCCTGAATTAATTCATTAAAAAAACTTATTTTAATATAATTCAGAGTTAAAGAAATTGATTATCATGAAGGAAAAGATAAAAGTTATCTCACTTAAAAATTAAATAAAAATAAATCTTTAAAAACTTTAAAAAAAAACACAAAAATAATTTAATCCACTATGTCTAATAGAATATAAAAATATACTATTAAACTAAATTATTTTGTGTGTGTCTAATGTAACTTACATTTTTATATTCATCTGAATGCGAAACATTTTCTTCCGTATATATAAATATATATATGTATATATATTATCATATTTCGTTAATGGGATGATACTTAATATAACATGTTTCATTGTACATTAGTTTAATCTTGCACTTTATTTCTGCCAATTTTGTAGTCAGAAGTTGCTGTTCATTTATTTTTAATGTTTAATAATTTTTTCATTTAGATAAAAATGTATCTAAATTGTCATTTGCCTACATACTTTTATGGAAAATTTAAATGCATGTTATAATAACAAAATCATTTTAAAGTGTGAATTTTCTTTTTCTTATATATTGTACTGCATAGGTTGTAAATGAATATACTGGAATGTTAAATTAAATTCTAGATATTCAGAATCTTTTTTGCTTTTGATTCAGTAGTTTCTGGATTCAATTACTTCTGAAATTGTGGTTATATATTTTAGTTCAGAATTCTCTTTAAATTATAGATTTTTTTCAAATTAATTCTTTTATATAAAAAAGTACCATGAAATGACTAATAAAATCTGATTATGTATATTTGTTATTTTTAATATGATTAAAATTTGTTTCAATAAATTTTTAAACATGTTTCCGTTAACTAACGTGTTTTTCATTAGGAATTTACAAGTTTTTTCTCTCCTTCACCAGCCGAATGGTAATCGCTCTTGCCTTTGGTTCAACAGTTTGTGGGTTCAAATCCCACCTTGGGCATAGATGTTTGTAGTGGTTCAGAATCCAGTTTAAACCGTAGGTCCCAGTCTAATTAGCCCTTGTGTGCAAAAAATGACCGCTGAGCGACAAACAAACCAACCAACCAGAAACATCATTAATTTACTAGTTTCAAATAAAACATTTTATTTACTTTATTCTTAAAAAACAAAATTTTTAGATAATCATGTTTTTATACTTTTTTAAAAATGATGATAGTTGCTACTGAAGTAAATCTTCTTATAAATATGAATTTAACTATCATTTAAACAAACCAAACTAATCTTTCCTTCACCAATGCAATGCGTCAGATTACTTTCACCTCCAAATAAATGCATTATTTATTTATTTTTTTACATATTTTGCATGTATTAAAGCAGTAAAATCTTCACTACAGTTTTTAAAATTTTCTTAAATTTTTGATTTTGCATTGGGACACAGCAATGATATTTATTATATTAAGCATTTAAATATATTTTTTAGCCTAATTATATTAATTTTCAAATATTGTTATTCTACGATTTTTAAATTATTTACTCTTAAATCTGAATACCTCCTTTTAATAATTTTTATAATGGATGAATTAGTAAATTTAATTTTAATAAATTTATTTTTTAAAGGCTAATAACTTTACTGTGCCTCAAGACACTAATACATATGCTAAAAGTAATAATCAAATCATATCAGGAGAAATGGATGTGACACCTTCAGTTATAAAAAATGTTGACAAGTAAGAAATTTTTTCCCTTCATGTATTTTATTATCATTAAAGTAAAATTTTTAAATCATTTTAAAAATATTTATTTATAACTCAAATTTAACATTGTTTTATTTTAAGCTCATTTCATATTTCTAAAGAAGTACCATATGAAGAATCCAAGACTGATTTACCATTCCAAAATCCAACTGATATAGAAAAAAATGTTTTTTCAAATGTAAGTATTTTTTCAGTTGTTTCAGTCATTTTTAATTATATTTTGTGTGTCAAACGAATATTGGAGTGATTAAAATTAAGCATTATGTATATTCTGTAAGCTGTGACTGGTTACTATATTGAATTAAATTAATTTTATGCTTATTACTTAATCTTATTGCTTGCGATTTTTGTAGGAAGAAACACTTAGCAACCTTCCCTTAGATTTTAAAGAAATGATGGAAATTTATGAAGTTCAACGACTCAGTGACTCAAATGGACAATTTGAAATGAATGATTCAGTAATCAATGTGAGTTCCAATATGTACAAAGATATAGTCCTTTTAAAGTTTGATGCTTTATTTATCAGGATTCTAAATTATGAAATGTTTATATGAATGTATTTTTTACTGTATTGAAAGTGACATTTAATTTATAAGTTAAGGTAAAAAAATTTATTTCCTAAATTTGTTATCAGAATTAATATTTATATAAAATTAATGCTGTTAATCTTATGAAAATCACCATTCATTGTGTTTAAATTTATTCCAATAAAAAATCAATCCAATTTTTTTCAGACCATCTGCTGTATATTGCAGGGTTATCAAAATTTGTATGACAATGCAGCTAAATTTTCAGTACTTTTAAACTATTCTAGAGCCTCACGTATGATTTTTATGCAAAAATATCCCCCAAGTTACAGAACAAAACGGATTTATGATGCCATCTCAATACAATGTGACGTGGATGAAACGTGTTATATTATAGATAATTTAAACCAATTTAAATTTCAATAAACTGGCTTAATTATGATCTCAACTGGAGTGAAAGAAAGTACCACTTTATGCTTAAAAAGTTTTTCTTCTATTATAAAAATAATCAGAATATTACAATTTTAATTTCTATGTAAGTGTTTGTATAATATGGATATATCTAATTTAAAATAAATATATTTTTAAAGTGAACATCAAGCGAGATTTGTACAAATAATATCTCTTAAAATTTCAGTACTTTTAAACTATAAGATGTTTGTAATTTTTATACAAATAGAATTCTGAATTTGTACTATTTATTGAACAATATTCATGATAGAAATTTTATTTTTGACTAATCTTTATTATCCATTTTTGTTTTTGTATAAAAATTGTTTCTATTTTGAAATGCAACTGATCATTTTATTATTTATATTTTTTGCTATAATACTCAGATCCTAATTTGGCTTTTATGAAGTTATATTGTAAAATCACAAAATCAAGCATTAACAATTTGACCTTTTTTATTAAATTTCTGCTATTTCCAGATCAAAATGAGCTGAGCACTTAGATGAAATAATTATTTTATTTGTTGATTCATTGTTTCTTTAAGTTGCATTGCAATCTTGTAATAGTTGATTTCTTCAAAAAATTTTCTATTTTGTAAAGTTTTGTTATAAGTTTTATTTCATGCATTAATTTCCTTTTGTTTGTTTGTTTGTTACATACAAATGTTTCTTTAATATTTTTAATTTTTATAGAATCTGAAGTTTTATTAAATTCACAGGGAATTTATCTATGGAATTTTTCATGTTGATATTTTTTTAGAATATCATTTTTATATTTTTTATCTTAAATATTTCTCTTTAAGTTGGGTTCTAAAATTTATATGAAGAAAATTGCTTTTGTTTTCTTTCTTTTAACATTTTAATTTTTGTTCTTTTATTGAGAGCTTTTTTTCCACATTATATTTTTATTATGTGCTTATTAACTATGAAAATAATTATATGTGTCTCTTAATTTTAATATTTGTTTCAGACCCTTTCTCCCAATTTGGATAAAATCAACAAAAGTCCAAATGAAAACTGGGTTTCTCTTGATGACAATCATTCAAATTATGATTACTTATCAAGCACGGATAGTACAGTTACTGCTAATTCCCCTGTAAGTAATATAATTAGAGTGATAAATTGCATCTTGTAATAAAACTTAATGAAGCAATACATTTCATTTCACTGTAGTAGTTTAATTTGTGGAAAAAAACTGAAGATAATGAACTAGGGCAGAAATGTTAAAATATAAAATTGGTTGACTTAGTGTTCTATACATCATGAAAAAGTTGTTTTTAACTGATTTTTATGATAAATTTTAAAATTATATTTATTTGATATTTCTGTTTTATATTTTATCATAGGATTTTAAAATTATATATATGCTTATTTTTGTTTTTCAAAGTTTTAATGTTTGGGTTTAAAAATAATTAAATAATTAGAAAAAAAAATTTTAAATCTTTTTCTTGGTGCAGAATGTCTATTTTGGATCTTTCGCCATAAAACACAACCAACTATTATAATAAATTTTAAAACTCACTCATGTTTGTGATGTAAGTTATTTTTGTAATACTTTCACAAAATATTTAAACCTCATTAAAGCAATCATTATTGTTTTTTTATTCTAGAATTCAAAATTTTTCTAGATATTATGATTTTTAAAATGATATAGGAATATCTCTGAAATGTATATATACTGTGCAGCTTCATAGGTGCAACTTTTTATCCTAGGTACAGAATTGAAAATTTAAAAGTATAAAGTATTTTAAACTCTATATTTTATTGTAAAATGATATTATAAAATTATATTCTAAATAAAATTTTGGACAACTGGTGTTTTGTAATCATTAATAATGTAATAATTATATTGCTCGAAGCTCATCATTTTCAACAAAGAGTTGCATTAAGCTACCAGGATATAATAATGAGCAGTTCTTATTCTTTTAAAATTTGCTATCCTGCTGTTGCTAAGAAAATAAAAATAACTGATCAAGCACTTTTCTGCAGATTTTGGCTCAGTAGTGTTACTATTATGAAGGATACAATGTCAAATAACTGAAAGGAATAATGAATTGCTGCTTGTTTTGATTGCTGGAAAACAATATTTATGTATAAATTAATTGAACATTTTTTCTTAATTGAAACAGTTGGACATTTGAATTTGGATACTCTAAAAAATTTAAGTGTGGACTGGGAATGCAAATTTGAAAACTTTGCTACTGATTGAATTATTATTGAGCTTGCAGTGATTTATTTCAATAATATTACACTTCTATTTTTTCAAACCATTAATGTATTACAAAAATATTACTTTTTTGTGTTTTGGGGTTGTAAAACATGGATCGGTATTTTTACTGGAGAATCATTATTCCTTCAAATTATGTCTAACTAATTAATGCTGTTAAAATCCCAGTTATTTATTTTTCTAAGCAATTTGAGACAAATGCTTTAATCTTACTATTTATACATTACAGTAATCGATAGTTTCAAATGCTTTCTGCATGAAGTGATACTGCCTTAAAAGCACTTATTGCAGGAAAAAAACAGTGTTTCAGACATTTTGATACATTGAGGTAATTGAAAAAACCACTATAACAAGAAATCTAAGAACATTTATCTAACAACTTTAGTGATAAGAATCTGTGCTTTGATGAATAAAATTACTACTGTCTTGAAATATGATTTTAGAAATTCCTTATGGACTCAGATTTAATTTGCTTGTCAGAATTATGAGTAAATGATTGAGAACATAATGAATGCGGCTAAAAAAGAACTTCAGGATATCAAATTTGTTTGTAAAAAATACAATAATGAAATGCTTCTTCATATTGAAAAAATGTTTTTAAAAAAATTGTAGTTTTTCATGAATAAAAAGTGAATGTAAGAATTGTGCATGAATTTTATTTTGTATGTGTTTCTTATAAAATGCAAATTAAATTTTTTTAAAGAGTATTTTATTTATAAAGAAAGTTGTTTGCTTAGAAGAGATTATTTTAAGATTTGAAATATTTCTATTTTATGAACTTTCAGTTTTTAATTATTTCACCAGTCCTTGCAGACTCGTTAAACAGATGTTATGATACTAGCTATTCTGATACTATTATTATTATTAATTTTATAAAATATAAAATTATGTAGTTCAAATTTTATATAAAAGTACATTAAAATATAGCAGGACTTGTCTTATAATTTCATAATTTTCTAACACATGTTTTTTCATGTTCATACATATGAAATAATATAATAATCTCTCATGTGTATTTATGTACTTGAAAAAAGTAAATAAAAAAACTTAAATTTGCAAAATTATAATCATAGAAAGTTATCTTTGAATTCTGTTAAAATTTTATATTTTTTTTAAGTTAATAAAGTGGAAATTTTCTCATTTTCCTTTTAATATTTATTTTATAAAACTTAGTTTAAATAAACAGAATTATCACCTTCGTTTTATTAGATAAAAATATGAATATATTTTTTTGAAATATATATACATTGATCTGTACTTATTTTTTGTGTTTTATAATATCTTATGAATTTATACTCACTTTTCTAATATCTATTTCAAAATTTTACAGCTACATAGTTTTATATATCCTTTTCTATTGTATCTATTTTAAACATTTTCTTATTAAAAGAGAAAAAATATATTTTTTCTCATTTCAATTAGGAAATGTTCCCATTTGCATTTTTAAAGAACATTGAAGTATGAATTAATTTTTTTTAATTATGTGAATTGTTATGTAAAATTATAATTTTCTAATTGTTTATAGTACCAATATCAAAGTGGAATGAGTCCTTACTTGCCGTACTCCCAAGCACATTCTATTTTCCCTTATTTTCCTTCAGAAAAAGTGAGTGTTTTTTCTGTAATTGTATATATATTTTTTGTTTTAAATTTCCATATGCAAGCTTCATCAATTGAAAATTTTTTTAAATATATTTCAAGAATAAATCTAAGCCTGTGGCTAAGATTGTGACAATGAACTGTCATTGACTGATTGAAATTTGATCATATATCTGTTTTACATATTATATTAATGTCAGTGATTACACAGACAATACATAAAAATAATCCACAAATCATTAGTGAATATCATTAAAAATTAAATAAGGATCGTTAAAAAAATTATATTCTACTTTTAAATAAAGAATTCTGTATAATATCCTCAAAAATTAACTTCCAAGAATTTGATTGTAAGTTTATGTTGAGGGAACATTTCTCAAATACTAAATAACTTTTGTAGAAAGGGGGGGGGTAAAATTTTCAATTTTTAAAAAGTAATTTTTTCATTATGCTTTTAAGACTTCAATACAATATCAATGATTAAATTTTTAACTGAAATGTTTGTAAAATGTTTAGGTGAAAGCAATTGATCAAGATTTAACAGCTAATACTTTAAATGTGATTTATTTAAAAAAATTTATTGTTCTTTTTCTTTGTAATTTCTTTATTTTCTGCTATCATTAAGACACAATTTTGCAACACCAATATTCACCCATAATTTTCTAAAAAATTATTCTAGAACTTTTTATAATATGAAATGAATATGAATAGTGCCATTTCTTATTCAATCGATTAGAATGAAATTGAAAATTAATTTTGTAATAATGAATATAAAAATCATTCAAAATAGAAACGAAATGTCAAGATTATAAAATTATTAAATTTTTTTCTTACTAGTTAATTTTCAAATACAAAATTTTTTTAGACTTAAGTACTTTTTACTTTTTTAAGCAATAAACTTTCTTTTTAGCAAGATCCTCAATGGCATAAGATAATATTTGGAAAAACTACTGATCAAATTGAGCTTACTCGGCAAGCTCATTCACTTATGAATCAAGTGAATCATTATGAACTAACTGATGCAATTTTATTACCTTGCATGTCTTTCTACTAATTTCAGGTTTGCTAATTAACTCTTTCATTGCTTCCTTCATGTAAGTTAATTAATTCTATACATCTAAGGAAAAATAATTAGTGTCTGTTTTGTAGACAGAGTTCATAATTAAAACCAATACTTCACTGCATGAAAAATTTTTCCTTTTCAAACATTGTCATTTTACCCCTTAAAAGCAATAATTTAAATATTTTGATCTGATAAATGGTAAACAAATTATAAAGTTTCTAAGTTTTCTTTTAATTTTATTATTATTATTAATTTCATCCATATTTATATTGGCTTGAATAGCTATTTTTCGAATTGACAATCAAAAGGCTAATTGGTTATTGATCATTATAAATTTAAATTAAGAAACTAGAAAGCAAAATAGTTTTGTAGGGCCAATAGTAGGTTAAATTTTACTTGTAATTCTTGCACCAGTACATGTTCTATGTTAATTTAAATTAAAAGGATAATCATTGAAAAAAAATTGTTCTCTTATTTGGTATTTTTCCAATTCAAATTCCTAAATGTTCCTCTTAGAGTATTTAAAAATTTGCAATAGAAATTACTCAAACTATATTCAATTAAATACAACAAGATAAATAAGATATTCATTATTTTTATAGGTCTTTATATGTGTATGGTTAAATAATATAGTCCTTATGCTTCTAATAACTGGTCCCATTACATTATTATATAAATTAAAATACGTTATTTTTATATCATACTCAAGATATAAAAATTATACATTTTAATTTATTAAAAAACATTTGTGGTTTCCAAGATATTGTTTACTAATTTGATCTGCCAGATCAGTTCACTATCATAAGTAGATACCTGAAAACTTAAGAAATCACACACTCTAAGTTAGAGAATGTTAAGTTATTGATCATTTTAAAAAGGGGGGAAAACTATAAATGAATTTAGATATTTAAATAAATATTATGTTTTCTTGTTGAAATGTATCTTGATAAGCAGTGTCTGTTCAAAATATTATTTTGATTGTTGAAATGAATTTTTTGGTTAAAGAAATTTAATTCAATGTGTAATATAACAAATTAATATTTTTTAATAATTTTAATTTTTGTGTTATTTTTCAAACTGGAAATTACTTTTAACCTGTTTGATCAGACTAAGTTTTAATATTTATGAATCAATCATTAATGTTAAAAAAATTTGGGAGTATTTATATTTATTTATTTATTTATTTTTTAATTTACAAATATCCTTAACTTTTTCCCTCATTTCACTTTTATAACTGTTGGTGTTTCTCCTTTTAGCCCAATTTTATTTTTTGGTATATGGTTATTTTTCATTTACCACTAATTTAATCAAGGAATAACTGAATATTATAAGTCATAGCTATGGTTTGTAATTAATCATGAATTTCTTGCTCAAGATATTTAAAATTTGTATGGCAATAAAAATACCTTCACTCTCTCTTTTTACAGTTTTCTTGCATGTGACGAAAGTAGTTTGGTTATACGGATACACAAATATCTCTGCAGGCATTTGTATGTGAACCTGAAGTATGCCTATGTGTGATGTGCTATTATTCATATTACAACTTACCATCTCCTTCAAATAAATTAATTATAAAAGATCTGTTGTAACATTTCATTGTTATGGTCACAAATATACTTTTATTTGTATTGTTATTAATGTTATATTTTAACATTTTAGTTAAAGGTTTGTAGTATTAAGTTGTTAAATTATATAATGTTTGGTTTCAATGTAACTTTAACTGTGTAAGGAATTTTGACTCGATTTTGCATATAATAAAATAATTTAAAGCTTATTTTAATTTCTAACTCAAGGATTATGTAACCCTTTATAAATTTGTTTTCATAAAACAAAATTAATGTTTTGTAAAAGGAAACAAATTTAACAAAAATAACTTTTTTATAACTAGACTTTTTAGTCATAACTTATGATAAATTTATTTTTGCTAAAAATTAAATGTTTATATTGTGTTCAGTATGTTTAATATTATATTATACATACTTTAAGAAAAAAATCTGCACTGTGTGAATTGTTAGATTTTTTTTTCTTCTCTAATTATGAATAATCAATGAACTTTATTTTTAGCACATTGAACTTTTCATTTACAATTGTTGTAATTTGGAAATTCTTAGTATTTGATAACTTAATTTGGAACACATTCCGATATTGTGGCTTCAAAGGAAAAATTGACTATTTTATATCAACTATATTTCACAAAATATAAAAAGTTCGGATTTTAAATTTTCTTTTGGAATATATGTTCAGCATATTTACTTTAAAAGGTGACTTAAAATTCTTTTATTTTGATCAGTTATATATATATTGAATTTCAAAATAGAATTGCACTTACAAATTTCATTTAAATTATTTGAGACTATTTCATTTACATTATTTTCATTTTTTTAAAGATAAATTCAATTTCATATCTAAGCCTCTTTCCATAAATTGAAATATTAAAAAAAATTTCTTTGATTTTTTTTAAGCTATTTTTCGTGTAAATGGTAGAATTATTGAATTTGCAATCTGTTTTATGCTTGACAGGATAAAATGTTGCATTCAAAATTTTCACTACTTGAAAACTTAAATTTAATAACTGAAAAAAAAAATCCAATTTGGCCACTTTTTTAAAATCTTAAAAGAATTTAAATTGAAGTAGTTTCTATAATAAATACTCGAATTTAATACTCCATTGTAATAAATATCTACTAAAAAGTTTGAAAATATGAAAGTCCTGATTGTTAGTTGATTTATTAAGCAACTTTTAATAAAAGTAAAACACCATTTACTTATAAGATATTACAACTTATAAGTAAATGCAAGAATTTGAAACACTCTAGAATGTGTACCATTCCAGAAATGACTTGTTCTACTTTCAAAATGTGTTAAAAAGTGATTGAATTCTATAAGTAAGTTTAGAGAACACATTGATAAATATTCATGTCTAAAAAATGCTGTAATGTGAAAATCTTAGTACCTCTTACCCATGTAATATTTTTAAAACAGGATTTTTATATGATACTATAAAATTTGCTTAAAAATTAAATAGCTAAGCTAGTTTTGATGTTAATTTATAAGAATATATAAAATTTGTTTCAAAGCATTAAAACTATAGTGTCAGGGTTTTGGTTATTTTTTTAGAGAATTCATCTTAAATATGTAATAAATCTTAAAGTAACAAAAAGCCAGTTTTAAAAATTTATGGAAAATGAAAGTTAATTTGGATCGGCTACAACTTACATGTTAAGGTGACAAATATGATTTGAGCTTAAAATTGTAATGATTTTTTATTTTGAAGGTGTTAAGTATAGTAAAAATCAAAATTCCAATCTTCTGTGGATGATTTTTATTATTAATTTTTTCTCTGATTTCATTATTAAATTTCAATAAAATCTAATGGCTTTTGTTTTAAAAAAAATTTTGGAGGCTTTCCTTGCTTTATGCGTACCTTGCACTTTTTTAATCTTGTGCCAGAAAACCCTACCAAACAAGCATGCTTTTTTTAACTGTTTCAAATTTGTTAGTTGGGTTACAGTGGTTCAGAATTGCTAGAATTTCTTAAAAATAAGTTCATATAATTTATAATAATCATTAAAATGACAGTTTTATTAATAAAGTTATGACTATTAATAAAAGCATTTTTGATTTAACTGATATAGCTTAATCATTCACTGTTGTAGGCTATACGTCGAAATTGTGATTACAAATCTTATCTGTTTTAGTGTTTTAAAAAATTAGTATGAAAAAATATCTCATTATTTTCAATATTTCATTTTTAATTAAAGTTAAGAACCACAATATTTTCCCATTTAAATAGATCATAATTTATCATGTCTATCTCATAAAAGAGGCTTTGATATACATTCAATTATAAACCCAATTTTAATATATCAATGTATTAATTCCTTGATTATGAATTGGAGGAAAATAAACACAAGAATTACATTTTTGTACCAGCGCTGCATGGAATTAATACCATAGATAGACAGGTACTAATAAGAAATGTCATTAAAAAATTTTTGCATTGTGATCAAAATGGATGTAAGGAGAAATTAAATATATAGGAACTCTTTAATATACTTAAAAGAATTACAGGAATGAATTGCGCAATATATATATAATCTGTTGACAAAGCCACCAGGTGCTGGCAATGAATAAATTTTATTTTATAAACTTATAAAATATAAATTTCTAGTATTTGATTTAAATTAAAGGTATCTTTAAATCGAATTTTATTTTACTCTTACTTGTGTGTGATAGAAATTTGCTTAAATATAAGCAATGACGATTTAAATTTTTTCTGGTGAGTTTTTTAAGTGATATGTAAAAGTTATCAAAATATTGTATTATAAGATAAAATTATGTTTACAAATTACTAGTCAATGAAAATTATTTTAAAACCTTAGAAATTATTAATAAATTGTGTAAAGTATTAAATTCATATATGCAAAGTTTGTAAATAAATTATTTTTATATGGTATGACAGTGATGAAATTTCATCATAAAAATTTTTAAGAATATAAATTTTTATATAAGGAGTGTATATTCTTCAATATCTTGTCTTTCTTCACAGAAGTATTAAATTAGACTGAGAATAAATATTTTAGTTCATGCACTGAAATGTTTGTATGTGTACTCTATCAAGATTTGAGATTATTTTTGAAAGATATTTTTCTACATTTTTGTCGCATGAATTGTCATACACATTCCTTTCGTGTGTTGTATGTGATGAAATTTTGTAAATAATCTTGTTAACAGATTATTTAGATACTAGTCTTACCTTTTTAATTAAATACTGTTTATTGTGAAAGAATGAATATTTTAGTCTTTTTAAAGAAATGTGTATTATTTTTAAATTGAACTATGGATTGTTTTTTGTACTTTATAAAATCGTTAATAATAGAAGCTCTAAATTCTTCCATCTGTTGGCAAGAAATTGAATATCAAAATGTTAATATTTTCATCAAAACAAATGCAAACTAGTTTGTTTTATATATGATACAAATATCAATATTCTGTTAAAAAATTCTTGTATGTTTTCATAAGAAAATGATTTCAAATAATGATAATAGTTTTTAATTTGAATGAATGTTTTGTAATCAAACAGAAAACATTTACTGCCTCAAGGATTTATATGTAAAGAACTTTCTTTTTTATAGAAGTTTTTTTCCGTCCTGATTACTTCCTGCATCCTGTTTTGAAATTTTAACTAAACATAAAGTTCCCTGTATTCAATAAACTAAAAATAATTCTTTTTAAGGATCATTTGATATCTTTTTTATCTGAAATTTAACTCTTCTATATGCAAGATATCATCTTGTGAAAATCTGAAAATTGTCTCTTGGATTAGTAAGATTTCATAATTATATCTGCTGCTATTAGTAGAGTTGGAAATTGAAAAATTTATATTATTTCATCCCTAAAATGTTGGTTTTGGAATTCACTGAATCCTATAAACCTATTTTTAAGATTGCTTTAAGAATAACATTAGGATGGCAATTTTTAACTATTTTAGTGAGATGTTGACCAATGACAGAGCAATTATGTGGAAAATAGTGTAAGAGAGTGTTAGTATAATCAAATAATATTTGCAAAATCAGACATTTTAGTTAATTTAAAAAAAATATTAAATGTCCTGAAAAAGAAAACTAATTAGAATTTTACTATGCTTAAAGAAAGTAAAATTGTTTCCAAATACTCTGTAATTTTGAAATGAGACTAGAAATTGTGTACACACCTGAGTTAAGCCATTCTTCTCAATTCTCATATTAACAGTGGAATTAACAGAAGCATTTTTTTTGTGTCTAGCATTAATCCACACCAGTTTTGTAAATCTTTAAAAGATATATTTTACTAAACAGATTTCCACACAATTTCGAAATACAAATTTGAAAGTGCAATTAAGTTTACAGCAAAAGATATTTTTATTAATAAAGTATAAATTTTTATTTTTCTTAAAATTTATATGCATTTAAAGAGGATGTTAAATTTATTGTACAATATTTAAAATTTCTCTTTTGGGTGTTGATATTAATTAAAATGTCCTTATGTCTATTATTCTGAACATATTATTAAATATTGTTTTGAAATTCTAATTTTATGAAAGCATACAAGGAGAAAAGATAATGTTCTTATATTTAGAAAATCCCTAATTTTTAGACTATATTTAATTTACTTTCAAAAATTATTCAAATCAGTTATTGTGACAAAAATGAATGAGAAACTGATAAATGTAATGTGATGTAAGACAGTGCTTTTTACAGATTTAAAATCTGTATTATAAGAATAAACTTATTGTAATTGTTGTAATATTAAGTTTTATACTGACTGCAAATCTATACAGCTGTTGAAATTTTTTTCCATATATTAAAAACCCATACAACAGAAATTTAATTGTCTAAAAAATAGACTTTTTCTTGAATAAAAAAAATTGTTTTTAAAATTACAAAATATTTTTATCACAATATTTAATTTATTTTCTTTAATTATTTTATGCAAAAAATTCCTGTAAAAAATAGCAATAAGTTTTTAAATATTAGTGGAAAAATTGATTTGAATCTAATCTGTTTTGGATGAAAATATAAATTTATTTTGTAAAAACTAGTTGCATCCATTCAAATATATTTTCATTGAATCAGTCATCTTTATTTTATTCCATTAATGTATATTTTTGATAATTTCTTTACAAAGCGAAAACATCTAACATTTTTATGTATTTTAGAATATCAGTTAAGTGAACATATTAAATAATTTTGGAAACTACTATTAAAAAAGTCAGTTAAAAAATAACTTATCTTGTATTTGTATTGTTTTTTCAAAATTTGAAGTATCTTATTTGGATGTTTGAAAAGCATTTAGTGCGATTTTCAAATCTATTTATGTGTGAAATATAATAAAATTCCTGGAAATAATTCTATAAAATTTATGCAAGCATTCAAATTATTATTAATTTTAGAATTTATTACTAGATTTAAATAATTCAAATTTGATTTTGTTAAATGTATTTATAAATTTTGTTTCTACAATAATAGAATGTACTTCAAGAATATACTTATCAATTTCTTTCTTTAAATGTTTACAAAATTCATATATATGTATTGATTTGTAACAGAAGTGAAATTAATGTGTGGCAGCTTATGTAAATACCATTAATTTGTGGATTTAAGAAAAGATAAGAGGGTTTTAATATTTCATGCTCTTTTTTATATAACTAATTCATTTATTTCAATTTTTTTTAAAAAAAATTACTTCTAAAAAAGATAAAAACTTTTTTTACTTTTATTAATGTAATATTTGAAAAAATACAAAAATTAATCTTAGAAAATATTATGTAAAAAACTTATAACTACAGGTCCTTATGTGCATCTGTTATTTGTGATATATGTATCTTTTTCCCTCTTTTAATCATGAATATATTAAACTGAATGCATTTATGTGTTGCACAATTTTTTTTCTTCATGGTCTTGTTCAATTTAAAATGGAAAAAAGATTGGAAAATGTGTGTGCCTTGCATGTTATTGTGATTAAATTTTCCTTGCGTTTGATGCACTTATTGCAGCAATTTTAATTAGTTGTATTATATTGTTTCATATATTATAATGCCCCTAGTCTTATTATGGCAGCAAATTTATGTATTGCACTTCTACTGAAATAACAATCTATTTTAGTGTAAAATTCATAGTTACTAATTGCCTAATTACTAAACTTTGAGTAGTAATTGGCTTTTTGTTGAAAATAAAATTTTATAAAATTCAATTTTAATTTATTTACTTGAAATGCATTAAAGTTTGACACACTTAAATTCACAGTACAATTTTAAGAAAAAACAAATTTTCAAATTTTTGCATTTGAATATGTTAATATTTTTCAACTTGTTACAGTCAACTTTTTAGCATAAAAATAAATTATAAATTTGTTAAATTTAAATAATTAAATAAGTTATTCTAATGATTTCAATTCTGGAATTCAATGATTAATATTGTAATGATAAACATTCAGTGACTATGTAGATTCGCAAAATACAACTTGAAACCAACATATAATTTTAAAAATATTCTTTTCAATGTGAATGTATTAAAACTTTTACATCAGTGGTTTCTGTATTTTTTCATTATAGAGCCCTTTTTATAAAGAGAGATTTTCTGCTTAGACCTTTTATATTTTTGAATATGATGTAGAGTACATCTTAATATTAATTACTGTATATAAAACACTTAGACACGCAACCATTTAATTTTGAGCATATAAAAAAGTTTGATTATCATATTAGTTACTTCTTTACTAATGTAAGTTTTACAAGTAATAATAATGGATATAGATGTCTTTTAATTGTTTAAAGTGTAATGAATGTAGATTTCAATATATTATCTAATCTTTTACAAAAACAGCTCAAGATCAAATGCTGAGAATGTCGAATCTGAATAAAGTAGATTTATGTAATTCCCATTTCCAGAAAAATCAAAATATATGAAAATTAGATTCAGATTTTTCTTTATAATAATTTTGCATATTACTTAAGTTAAGGAAAAATTTAAGTGTGGTTTTTATTATTTTTTTTATCAATTTTCAAAGTTTTAGGGAATCAGTGCAAACAATATCTCTTCAAAAAACATTTTGAACTGTAAGCCAATGTTATAACTTATATTTTTAGTCACTAGTGCAGTTGGCTGGTTTGTTTGTCGCTCAACTGCCATTTTTTGCACACGAGGGCTAATTAGACCCGGACTTACAGTTTAAAGGGGATTCCGAACCACTACAAACATCCATGCCCAAGGTGGGATTCGAACCATGAACCGAAGTCACTATTGCAGAATGCATTGTGTATGAAAAAGAATTCCTTTAGCCCTGATATAACAATAACTATATATAGAGAGAGCTTTAAAAATATTCCGGAAAGTAACGCCTAGTGCAGGGGTTTCAAACCTATGTAGATCAACGTGCCGTTTTTTTCTAAAGGATTGTTTTATGGGGTCATAAACGGGGGCCGTCAAATAATTTGACTTTTCGATCAATGGGAAAATAATAACATTAAATACAACTCCTATTAAATACAACTATTTACTAAGAAAAAAATTACAATTATATGTATCATTCAAATCCCGATACCGATGGCTGAGTGGTTAGCGTTCCTGAGCTGTGGGTCCCGTGTTCGAATCCCGATTTGGGCATGGATGTTTCTTTCCTTCTCTGTATTGTGGTATGAATGTGGTCCACCCTATAAACGGGTTTGTGGTGGTATGGCACGGATAACGCTACTCGCCTCCGTGACTTGGTTCACAGGTGCCCGCTGGGTAACGATAAATGAGTTGCATTTTCTGGCCTTGTGGCATAGGGTTCAACCCTCTTGTGTCCGCCATTGGAAAAAAAAATGTATCATTCAATTTAAAGTAACATTAGTGTGACTTCTGTTGTAGATTAAATGACAATCTCTAGGATTGTAAGATGATACTCTTAGAATGCATGCTGAACTGGAATCATCTGCCATATGATTTCTTATTGAGTTTTTAATGCTATTCATCCCTGAGAAAAATCGCAGTCATGAGTAGATGAAAATATGGTTAAAATAGTATGAGTCAGTCAGAAATAGAATGAGATAGTCGAATTCAATGTTGGAAAATTTCTTTAATTTTTACTTGTATTTTTTTTGTTACAATCAATTAATATTTTTTCCTTGTTTCAATAAATTTTTAAATCCACATTGAACTTGACGGGAAATCAATCAGTTGCATTTCAAATTCTCTAATTTCCAATTAATCAAATTGGGATGAGTTCAGTTTATCAAATTAAATCACTTCAACATACATGATAAACTCGAGCGTTTCCGATAATTTTTTGAACACAGAAAAATCTCGCTGAAAATTCCTTGATTGAAAAATCATAATATCCATGCCCAAGGTGGGATTCGAACCCACGAACTGTTGAACCGAAGTCACTAGTGCAGAATGCATTATGTATGAAAAAGAATTCCTCTAGCCCTGATATAACAATAACTATGTATAGAGAGAGCTTTAAAAATATTCAGGAAAGTAACGCCTAGTGCTATTCAGGAAAGTAACGGAAATAAATTCTTCAATTACTTTTTCTTCATCTGATTTCTCGTGTTTACTAAATCTGATATTTTTATTTCACTTTTTTTAAAAAAAATTTGCAGTTTTTTTTTTTCTTTCTAATAATATTGTTATTGCAAACATAGACGTTTATCGTCAAAAGTGCGAATGAGTTCCATCATGACAATTGTTTATGTCTTAAAGTTCAATTTATTGAAATGTTAGCATGTCTAAAATCATCAATTGTGAAAACCACCATAACATCCAACTGTGGGTATTGATAGTTTTCCCCTCACTTTGCAGCAATTCTGATTTCATCCAAGCAGTCAAATCTGCAATACGTTCTCACTGCTCAACCAGCGAATATTGTTATACAACTGTTGCATATCGAGTTGACTTCATCCAACAAAGCATCAATTTTTGCTTATTTAAAGCTTGCAACGGTGAGGTAAACTATTTGATTAAGCTGTTACATTATCAAGATATGTTAAACCCCTCTTGGCTCATAAGATTTGTTGGCGAGTAACAACAGTAGAATTCAAGAATCAAATGTCCTGTCTGTTTAAAATAGCTAATAAAATCCTTTTTTTTTTTTTTTTTTTTTGGCCTACAATACTTAGAGCATTATTTCTCAGTTGTTACTGAAATAATTTTTTTTAATAAATATTTTCCCAGCAAGCGAACAGCCGTACAAATATCTGAGACCTTCCAAAACAGCGATATAAAAGCTGCAGAGTTAATGTCATTTTTCAATTCGTAGTGTAGTTCACATTCTCCCTATATATATCTTGTTCACATTTTCAATTGTTAATAAAATATTTTATTTTCTCCACTCAAGTTCAAATTCATTTTGTAAAACTTGTAGCAGACGATTCTTGATGCTAATAAAGTTTTTTCAAATGTTAATTCCTTAATTATGTATAATTTATTTTTTAGTTTTATATGGGAGAAAAAAAAATGTTTTTCTTTGTTGATCTAAGTAGGAATTAACTAAATATATTGACATTGTAAAATTTTTCTTTGTTGACCTGAGTTGGAGTTGACTTAAAAAAAAATGTTTTATTACTTGCTTTTGTTAATCTGTTACACTTCCGACCAGTTTTAAGATTCTTTGGTTATATTTCTAAATAAAGGATTGCGTTTGATACCCTGAATTGCTTTATTACCAAAGTAAGGATGTGCATGCTAACCAGGCTTATTTTAAAAACTTCTCTCTTGAAAAGATTCACTAATGCCGAGGAATGACATTTGCAACTGAGTGATTTACCAAGCTCTTATGACAAATTTTGTCAAAATGTTAAATTAGACATAGATTGTTTATTTCTGTCTTTTATTGCATTTGCAATTAATTTCTTTTGCTTTATTTTCCTTTTTTGAAGGCGTGTGATTTATTTCCAAATCCCAATGTTAACAGTGGTATTTAGAACATCGTCAATAATGTTCTAAATACTGATGTTCCAGAATATTAATCACGCCTCTTTTCCGCAACATTGGTCCACAAATTTAGAATTTTGTTACACTTACTTTTTTTCGTCATAACTAGCCATGTTAAATAATAGTTAAAAATCGTAAATATGACGCACAAACTTTTTAAATTACAAGACACAAAATACGTAAGCAAGGTATGCATCATTAACAATTGTAATCCACTACTTAACAAAAGCAAGACCCTAACAAATAAGAACGTTTTCCGCTCGATAACCGATCACTCCGTATTGCAGGCTAACACGCGTATTCGATCGTAATACTTCACAATGAACTTAATTATTTTTAATTAAAACGCAAATCGTTTTGATGTGACGTGTGTCATTGCCTCCTATACTAGTTACTCTATACTTGGAATGATGTTTAAGAGAAAATATCATCATTTTGACATGCAGCCTTCATTAAAGATATTACCATAACTGAAAAAGAACTGAAAGAAAAAAAAATCATTCAGTGGTTAAATTGCAAAGAATGCAGTGAATAAAAAGAAATAGAAGCTTCGTATACCAAAAAAAGTGACTCAATGCAACAATTATCTGCAAAACAATGAATGGCTAATAAGACTGAAGTACTTAGATCAAAAAAAATATTTTTTGTGCATCCAAAAAAAAAGAAAGGAAAAATGTAGCTAAGAAATAAAAAGACAAGTGATGATTATATTTTGCTTGTTTTTCTCTCAATAAAACAAAATTAAGAATCGTTTTTAAATAGGAAATTTATTTTGCATGTGTTCCTTATACAAAGTGTAGAAAATAATTTTTCTAATAGTACTTTATAAAGGAAAAATAATATGGCAAAACAAAATTAGTACTAAGATCCAACTTATTCTTATATTTTAAGAACTAATTTTTCGAATTAGTAAAAACGAGCATCTATTGTGTTACAGGAAGTAAAATTAATTTGCTTCTATTATTTATTTAATATCAATAAAATGTCACTAAGGTTTTGATGAGGCAAATTTTTCAAAAAGACAAGCAGTAAAATACTTTTAGAAATTTTTATTGCAATATTAGCAGTTATTCAGTTAAAATCTTATCAAATGAACTTTGGAATGTTTTTGCACTTAACATTCTTTTAAAAACATTGATAATTTTTTTCAACCTGAAACATAAGATACAATGCTATGCTGGATTTGTTTTACGAAATTCGTGCACAAGTGTCACTTTTGTTGGGTTTCCATTTCCAGAAAATTTTAAGTCTATTATAAAATTTCTTTTTTTAAGTATAATATTAAAAATTCTATTTAAATTTCCATAATAGCATAGGAAAAAGATTCTGCATATCACAGATTTTGCAAGTAACAAATAATTCAATTCCAGCAGCCTCTGAATATATGTTTGACATTAACAAAGAGAAATTTATAACCATCCCCCACAAAGCAGTGGTGAACTAACATGGTTAAATCTGATTACTTTCCACTTAAGGTTATTAATTTTCCAAAAAAGCGTTTGAAACTGAGAACATACTTGTCTTGTTTTTTCATCACTTTTCATTAGCTAAAATTATTTTTGCCATCTAGTTTTTCTTCTCATTTACATTGTTGGTAATTAAGGAAGTATAATGTACATGTTAATTCAAAATAATCTAAATTCGCACTCATTGTGATAAAAATTCGTATATATTTCTCATTAAAAAAAATCTAGTTACTACACATATAATACACGTAATTTAAAAAAAATTGTGAACTTACAATCTGTTTGATAAGTATAGAAAGAGAGCTCAAGAGAAGGAAGACTGAATTCTCCCTTAATATAGTTGAAATACTATATGTTAAACATTGGTTGTAAAAAGATTTTTCTGAAAATGGCAATGGATGTTCCAAAATTGCAAAGTTCAATCATTTATCAAACAGTAAGTATTTGCTCATCAAAGAGAAAAAATTTAAAAATGCATAACTTTCAGCTCAGAGTTTTATATAAAAAAGAACGCAATAATAAAGAAATTAAAATCCAGATTCTTAATTTGGTTTGAATTTTAAAAGTAAATTTAATTTAACATGAAATCATTAATAAGGTTTTACCAATACTAAAAGTTCATTGAAATTATAGCCTTGGATCATATTTGATATCGACTGTAATTTTAGCTATAATTATTTATTAGCTCTTTAGAATTAGAGCTTAAAATTATTTATTGTTTATTTAATAAACTTTTGAAAAACATGCATGCATTAAAAGAATATATATATATATATATATATATATATATATATATATATATATATATATATATACACACACACACACACACAAATCATTATAGAATTGTGTACTTAACATCAAAAAATGAAATTTTTAATTTTATAAACAAATCTTATATAATGCTGTGAACAGACATTACATTTTTAAGTAATGATTAGTTCAAATTTTTTCAAGGCGAAAACTCAATTAACAAAACTTACAAAGGGAGTAATCTTTGATTTATTCCCTTGTATTTAATGTTATTTGAAAAAAATATTTAAATGAATCAATGTATATTTTGTCACAATGTTTGTCTCTTTTCTTAAATGATGATCATGAAGAATTAGTTGATAAAAATAATATCTTATTAGTATTTTATTATAATAAAGAACAGAATAATTTAAAAGGGCTGAAACTAATTTGAATTGTTAATTGCAAATTTTAAAAGAAATGTTTGATATTTATTAAATAAATTTTTTCTTAAACTGACTATTTTAGTCTATTTTCCAAACATTGTTAGCAATATTGTAATTAACAGAATTATTTTTTTAGTAATTATTTTTTTTATTCATCGCTTATAATTAAAAACCATTTTAATATATTTTTTCTACTTACTCTTTAATATGAACTAAGTTAAACACTAGTAATTGCAACTTATACCTATTATTGCAACAAAAAAATTATAATATTTAATATTTGTAACAAATATTTTAGATGATTTGCTCTAGGAAACAATGTGAGTGATGTAAACATAGTTTATGCAGAAACAGCAACTTGAAATAATAGAAAATTTCCGGGAACTATGCACATTTTTTCTTCATCAATAGGATTCACAATGGGAAATATGCAATATTTTCTGAGTATAATCATTTTGGGAATAACTTTTACAGAGATGCCGTTTGTTATGATTTTTCCGTATTTAGTACGAATTTCTACACTTCGTTACGGGGTTACGATGATCTTAACGAAATTACAGAAAATAGATTTCTCTCTCGATCTCTAATAAAAATAATCCTTTTTTGTCATGTACGATTATATTATTATTATTGTATAATAACGATTAAAATTTGTGAAGGTTGCAAATAAATTACTAATTTAGTGTTGAAATTGGATTAAGAAAAATATGAATAATATTCAGACTCAAAATTGTGTTATCAGAGAGAATTTTCTTAAACAGAAATCAGTATGGCTAAGAAAGCTTATAACACAAAATTTGTGATTGTCATTTATTTCTATTTATCATGTCATTTATTTATTCTCAGTTAACAGATCAGTATGCTATGTTAGTTTTAAATAAAAAGAATTTTTCGTCTCAATATCAGTGTTTTCTTTTTCCTGTAATTATATAAGAATCTGTGCTGTAAGGATCTTTGAGGTAAGGCATTTAAATTTAAAAGAGTGGTTTACTTTCTTAATTATTTCTTTTTATATTTATTATGATTAGATGATCCTTTTACTTTTATTTTTTAACATAGGTTACCTTAAAAGTATTAATTTTATGCACATAAGTGTATTCTTAATGTAAACCACGTGTTACTGAAAAAGTTACTGAAATTTTTTGAAAAGGTTACTGAAAGTACTGAAAATGTCTGATTAGTTCTGATTGGGATGCTCAGAGGTTGGCATCTCTGCTTTTACCATAATTTTAAACAATCATGCTTTATATTTTCTTTGTGTTATGTTTAAAAATTTCATTATCAAATGATGGATAGGAATTATAATTTTCATATTTATTATGTAATAATTATTTTATTTAAATATATTATCATCAATATTTTCTGATCTAGTAATTTTAGAAACAGTATTCTTTGTATTCAGAATTAAAATAAATAGTCATAAAATGATAGTCAAATTATATTAATAATCATATCAAATTAAATAAAATAATTATTGATAACTGTTACTATATAAGAAATATGTTATAATAAATCAATTCATATAAAAGTTTATAAAATATCCATTTTGTCCAAAATAGCTTAACACTAATTGATCAAATCTCAACTTTATTTTATTCAATTATTATTTTTACATATTACTTTTCGTTTTTGTCAAGTACATGTGTTTAACAATAATAAAAATAAATGCTTATATAAAATATCTTGATTATTAATCTATAATACAAAAAACAAGGAATTAAATTATACAATTTTTTATTTATTTCTTATTAATCATTACAGTTGTATTCTTGTTAACAAGATATTAGATTATTGTTTTAGTAAAAAAATATATTGTTACAATAGTTGAAATTAATAAATATTTACATCATGATTTTATGATACACTTAAAAGTCACCCAGAAAAGATTTTTCATCAAGACTTCCTAAAAGTTCATCAAAATCATCTAAGGAAAAAAAGGAGCATTTTTTTTATAAATGTATGCATTTCATAATATATTATTTCATAAGTGACAGTGAAAAAAATGTAATAAATAATAAATGTTAACCATATTGAATCTTAAAATTTGTATAACTATTATTTCTCACACTTTAGAAATCTCATATACTTACTGGGGTTGTTTAGTTCTAGACTTACTAGAGCGAAAATGCTGCAACTAGAACCAGAGCCTTGTTGTTTAAATTATATAGAATATAAATGTCAATCTTTTGTAAACATTGTACATGCCTTTTATTCCACTATCAAATACTTTTTTTTCCTTATACATTTGTAAATTGTTTTCTTCTTGCTTTATCCAAAGCGTTTGATTGATCAATCATCTGATGAATGTAGAGTTAAATCATACATGTTATAAGTAGGGAGCTTCATAATAAGAAATTGATTTAAAAATGTGTTTATAATAAATTCAAAATAAAAATCTAGGATTATAAAATTTAAGGCACAAGTTTCACTGCTTATGATTTGAATAATATATATCTTAATAAAAATAATATTCTCATTCAATAATTAGTTGCCCTTATTTTACAATCATGTGAATGATTAATCTCATTATAAATATCTTTCTTCCATTTATAAATTACACACAAATAGAAATATATATTATATATATTTAAATATTTTAAATTAATGAAACAAATAAGCTTACCCATAGCATCATTTTCTAAAGTATGATCATCAGCAGTAGAGGAATTCTGAAGAATTTTCATCCCACTATCATCAGATCTCGAAAGAGGTGAACTAAGATTCAAAGCATTTGTTTTACTAAATGATGAATAACTTAAGTTTTTATTTTGTTTTATTTGTAAAAGAGAGTTTTTACATGAAATAATTGGCTCTGATTTTATATTTTTTAATATGGATGATGCTTTTTCTAATTTTGGTGTTACTGGGCATATACAACTAAGTGGATTAAGAGGCCTTTTCTTAATTAATTCATCCCAGTTTATCACATGTTGAACAGCTCCATTTTTGAGGTATATAGTCACCAAATTTGAGTTCTTTAATAACATAACATTACACATAAATGTAACCTAAAATGGGAAAATGCATATTTTTATTTGATAATGAAAATAAAATGCAAATTTTTTTGGAAAGAAGTTATTCACAAACATACAATCTTAAAATGTTTATACATATTTGTAAAATTATAAAACAATAATATAAATTTATTATATTTATAAGTAATTAAAAACTTTGCAGAGAAGATTAACTATCTTCTGTTATTCTATCAATATTTTAACCTAGTGTGTATCAAAATTTCATGATTAAATATCTTGCTGCTCATAAACAAATATATTTCTTAATAATTTTAAATAATAGCTTATCTCTAAGACATGAAAGATACATTTAAATTTAGATCAGATATTATATTCAACAAAAGTATGCTTTGATAAAAAAAATTAATTTATTCATATGCTGTATCATTAAATACAACTTTAAAAAAAATGTAAACAAAATGTGTGCACACTAGATAGTATATGTAGTGTGAATGAACCAGGAAGGTAAATAAGCTATTATTTAATGCTAATGTAAGATAAAAATATAAAACTTAATTTGTGACCCTCAAAATCAAAAGTAAGTAATTATTATGAAGATAAATAATATCCAAATTATTGCTATAAAAAATCCAATCAATAAGTGAAATTTCATTCAGTAATAAACTGTTTATATAATTCAGGTACTTATCAATTTATTTAATAATATTATTCTACACTACGTTAAAAAATGTTTGTATCTTCTAAAGTTATGATTACAAAGACAAATAATTGGAATTCATTTATATGTAATCATCTAGTTAGATGTATGTATATAAATACATTAAAGGAAACTGGTAAAACAAATTTAAAGATTTGCAAAAAATTAGGAGAATTTTAAAAATTCTTATTTTATTATGTCTTAAATATATTCAAACTTACAATACGCAAATTCCATTTCCTTAACTTTTAAAAGCATTTTATAGCTGAACTTTTATTTAAATATGTTTTAAGGTAAAGCTTTAATATTATTAGTTCTTAGCTAGTGCTTTTAATTAGCTTTGATAATTTTTCTGTAAATGAAAGTGTTCTTTTAAATAGAAGCATGAAATTGAATTAACAAAATTAAAATATATTTAAAAAATTAATTTAAGAAAAAGTCATTTAAATGTTAACATTAGAA
The DNA here is from genome assembly GCA_037975125.1 of Latrodectus hesperus. NCBI lineage: Eukaryota > Metazoa > Arthropoda > Arachnida > Araneae > Theridiidae > Latrodectus > Latrodectus hesperus. The sequence continues at coordinate 30,894,579 of CM075856.1, read as the reverse complement.
AATTAGTTAAATGGTAATTATTAATATTTTTCATAATGATACACTTTAACACACACTTGCTGTTCCCAAAATATTAATTCAATCCAAATAATTCCCACTGGTTTAGTACATCTGATAGGATACAAATATTCGTTAAATATATTCCAAAAATACAATTCTTTAAAATGAAATTTATAACCCTTCTTAAAGAATGAATTTCTAAAACAATATAGACTGAGACACAGATTTTCTTGGCTGTATCTTATTCAATATCACCCTGGAGATCTCTGAATTCAATGCTTGAGGAACAATTTTCCAAAAATAGTTTCAGATGTAGGCATGCGTCGATGACATTGATAATATAGGAAGATCTAAACAAACTGTTATTGAGGCATTCAATCTTGTTGAAGAAATTGTTCTTGTTCTCCAAAGAAATGGGCTTCAGCATCAATGCAGATAAAATCAAATATATGAAGATAAATAAATACACTTTGATTCTTCCACACACCCAAATAATGATTATTCATTTGAAGCTATGGAAAAGCTTTTGAAGCTATTATTGTACCTGGGAAGCATCATTTCTAGAAATCAATAGCCATTTGGTTATAGCAACTAAATATTACTTTGGATTAAAAAGCAATTTGAAAAGTTGATTTTCTACCAAAAAACAATAAATATCAATAAAAAATTTTTACAATTAATGCTAACATATGGGAGTGAGTAATGAGCTCATGCTAAATCTGAAGAGAACAAATTAATGCTGTTTTAAAGGAATATCAGAAGAATTTTTGGTAATGTCAAAGAAAACTGGTGGTACACATTCTTTGCAATTTCGAGATACACAAAAAATCCTATAAATAGCCAGATATTGTCCATGTCATTAAAGCTAATTATATTAGATGGCTAAATCTCTTCTATGTGTCAGACAATAGTGACTTTTTAAACCAGATAGAACTCGAAAGAGAGGTTGATCACACATTAGGTGGTTAGACAGTGTTGAAAAAGATCTCAAAGCAATCAGTTCTAGCAAATAAAAGACAATGTTCTCTTACAGGGCAAACAACGAAAACTTATTGGAACAGCCTTGACTAGTCCATTCTAAAAGAAATTTGAAATAAATATTATAGCAAACTTAAATAGTTTTTTGGCATAAAAATATGAAATATAAAGTAAATTGGAAAAAGATATCAAAAGCAACATGAATATAGTGAGTAGTGCTTAGTTTTAAAAAGATTATATATTAAAAGAAATATTACTTTCATCATTTTGTTTGCAATGACAACTGGGAATGATAATTATGACAAATATTTTTTAAATTGTTTTTTTAAAATGAAATACAATATGTAATTCAATTTACTTTATGTCAATGTTTTAACCACAAATGTTATATACCTTTTCAGAAGAAAATGTAGTTAGATTAAAGCAGTCTTTCCCAAAGTGGGCAATAACGCCCCCTTGTGGGCATTTGAGACCTAGAGGTGGGCAGTAAGGGGCCCAGAAAAAAATGGGGGGCGTTGACGTGGGTTAGGGGGGCGATGGTAGATTTGTAATTTGATTTACTTTATATTTTGAATTTCACTAGAATTAAAACCTACCTACTACACAATAACAGATACTTAGTTTATATTTCTACCCTGTATGATGGTATAAAAACTTAAAATACTTAACATAGATTTCGTAGGATAGCCTACACGCCGTATGCGCGTACGTTGTCAACTGACGAAAAGCATACAGCTGTGTGAATGCATGAATCGCCAAATGTGGCAGGGGAAAAGACTAACTGCTGGTGCACTTACGATGTTGTGCTCCGTAGACATACCGTCCGTTTTCGTTTGGAGAAAACTTCAGCGCTTTTACACATGCGTCAGGTCTGCTTCGAGTTCATCAAAATAGGGTTGAGACAAAAAAGAAATGTTTACTTAACAAGCGTGCTTCTGAAAAACCGGTCAGAGCAAAGAGTCCATCTCAGCATATCGCCCCATTTCAGAATAGAATCGTCGACAGGTGGTGGTTTTGCAATACGAAAACGGACTGTACGTGATAGCAATCAGCTGGTTCATCAATACTTGTCCTAACTTGCTCAGTACGATTGAGCGTTGAAAGAGATAAATGAGTTAGTGCGTGTTTGTCTTATTCCTGTCAGTGCTTGCTGTATTTAAATCCTATATAAAAGCTCGTAATTTTTCTTATATTTTTATTATTGGTTTCGCGCACTATCTTTAAACGAGTATTTAAATTCAACACTTTATTTACATATTTTTGAAAAAAAAGCCATGTAGCAAAAAAAAGAAGAAACAGCAATGCAGTCTAAAATATATTAAATATGGATTCATAGAAAATTCGACAAACCCATCTTTGCCTTTGTGCCTTCTTTGTTCAAAAACATTTTCAAACGAAGCGATAAAGCGTTCAAAACATCAAGATCATTTAAATAAAATGCATCCAGATAAGAAGGACAAAAATGTGGCCTATTTTCAAGATCTGGAAAAGAAACATAATGCTCGAGCCAAGTGTATTTTCAACTTTTTTTGATGGCTGCTAAGCAAGACGATGACGGACTTCGAGCTTCATACAATATCTCTCTGTTAATTGCTCAAACAGGTAAGCCACACATCATCGGAAAAACGTTAATTTTGCCGGCGATGAAAGAAATTATAACTACTGTGCTCCATAAACCGGCGGCAGATATAATTCGAAAAATTCCTTTAAACAATAATTCTGTGCAAAGACAAATTGATGAAATGGCTAAAAAAATTGAAGAGTCATTGTGCAATCATCTGAAGACTTGTCAATTTTCAATTCAGTTGGATGAGTCCACTTTACCAACTAATGAAGCATTGTTGTTGTCTTACGTGAGGTTCATTAAAGATGAAAAAATATGTCAAGAACTTTTATTTGCTAGAAATTTAGAGACAGACACAAAAGGAGAAACCATATTTAGAACACTGGAAAAGTTTTGTGATGAAAAAGGAATTCCCTTGAAGAATATTATATCAGCTGCTACAGATGGTGCTCCAGCTATGACAGGGTGTCAAAAAGGTTTCATGTCATACTTAAAAAACAAAATTCCTGATGTGATTGCTGTACATTGCGTTACACATCGACAGCATTTAGTTGCTAGACATTTAAGTGAACGACTGTTTCAATCATTGCAACATGTCATCAGAGCAGTCAATAAAATCCGAAACAACTCTTTTAATGACAGATTATTTAATCAGCTTTGTGTTGCTAATGATGAAGATTTCAACAGATTGATCTTTTTCACAGAAGTACGTTGGCTATCAAAAGGAGATTGTTTGACTCGTTTTTACAATCTGTTTGAATCTGTCATAGAGTTCTTGGAAAACACAGACACAGCATTGCGCAAAAATCTCATCACATCAAAGAATAATATCGCATACCTGACGGACCTTTATACATTGGTTAACAATATGAATCTCCAACTTCAAGGCGATGACTTAAACTCAATAAAAACAAAAAATATCGTCGCTGCTTTCGTAGCCAAGCTGCTCTTACTCAAGAAGAATATCGGTAGACGTGAGTTCCATAATTTTCCCAATTTATCAGTATCTTGCAACAACGACGACTTGCTCTTCTACTGCCAACATTTGGAAAATCTTCGGAAATATCAGACTAGGTGCTAGATCCTTTTTCAAATGTCAACATAGCAATATCACCCCAGCTTAAGAAGAACTTATAGAGCTGACAACAAACGAGGAAATAAAAATCAAATTTAAAAATGGCTACCAACAATTGTGGCTACAAAAGTCCAATCCGCAGTTGTACCCTGGATTGTGGTCGATCGTTCAACAATTTTTGATACCATTCCCATCGTCATATTTGAGTGAACGTGAATTTAGCGCTGTGACAACACTGCTTACTAAAAAGAGAAATCATTTGCAAGTTACCAAACACTGCGACTTATGACTGTTTTTGAGTAAAATCGAACCTGATATCAAAAAACTTGTTAAAAATCATAAATTCATCTATCCCATTAGATTAGTTTAAAAACTAAAATTGATTACCTATCTATATTGTTTCTTTTAATTTGATTAAAATATATTATTAATATTATAAAGTTGCGTTTTAATTGCTCTCACTGGTAAAAATTTCTAGTTTAGAATGTAAGTTTAAGCACCAGAACCGACTAATATAGCACACTATAACTAAATTAATTAAAGTAATGAAATTGTGGTTTTTAAGTTTTAGGAGTGTACAAAAAATGGGGGGGGCGATGAAAAGTAATTGATTTTCAAAGGGGGCGGTAGAAGAAATAAGTTTGAGAAACACTGGATTAAAGCTAAAATATGGAATATATTATTCCATATTACAGCTAATCATTTCAAATTAAAAAAATAAGTAAAATAAAAGCTTCTTACATTTTGCAAAATGAGTGCTGTTCCACTTTCTGAGCATTCTTTATACAATGTAAGAACCTCTTCTTCAACTTTTCCATTTATTTCTCCTGCACAGAAATTTAAAAATAAGCTAAAAATTTAAAAATAACAAAAATTTATTTAAAAAATATATTAACCTGTATCATCCAAGTATACAGATGTTGATTCTTCAGGATTAAATTTTTTTATGAACACACAAAGGACAGGAACAACTACATGTTTTGGTAATTTTTTCTTTGAAGTCTAAAATGAAATAATATAAAATGCCCAAATAGAAAATACAATACAAAATAATATATTTCATAATATATTATTTTATTTAGTGTTAGTTTTAAGTGAAGATTATATATTATAAAATACACTTTACATTTTCAAATTTTACATCACAATATTAATTAAAAACTAAATAATACATTTTAATTGTTTAATAAATATTCTGACAGAAAGTAAAATAATTTATTGATTTATATAAAAGATTATTTTGTTCACATTAACATTCAAGTTATATTTGTTCAAAAAATTAATAAAACAATTATTGTGCTGAAAATATATCATATATATATTTCCTTATATTGGATACATTTCATGAGTAATACGTTTTCATAATATTGAAAAAAATTTAATTAATAGTTAATTAATTTTTTGACATATTTATAACTATCAATATATGTATTTATCATACTACTTTATACATAAGTATATTAATTACAAAATCAATTCTGAAATTAACTAATAATGGATATAATAACATGATCTCTGTTAAAGTGACACTAAATAAATTACAAAAAAAATGTTTAATTTACAACACAGTCATATGTGTTCATATATTGAAACATTCTTACATTAAAATCAGTATTTTTATGAGGAGGAATATTTATCAGTACAAATAAAAAAATTAAACAAATTTTAATTTTTTTTCAATAAAATTCATTTAGTCAAAAAGTTATTAGTAAATGAAACTTGTAAAAAAAATAATAATAATAAAATTCTCTTCCCTACTGAACTCTGGATCAATCAACTCCTAATTATTAACAAAATTTATTTTCAATTGAACATTTAAAAAAAATAATTGAAATAACTTACATCATCCAACACACGTTGAATACTGAAATTTTTTGCTATAGATAATAAACCAGAATGTGAAGAAACATCTTCTTGGAGTTTTCGCCATGATACTGACTGCAATAAATCTTCGACAGAAAACTGAGAACTTGAAATACTCTAAAAATTTTCAATAAATGTATAACAGTAAGATATAAGCTAAATTAAATGGGTTTGCAGCCATCTGAAAATTAAATCGCACATGACAAGTAAAGCAGGAAGAAGCTATAATGAATGACAGAAAAGCATAGAATACTTTATATAGTAATGTCTTAAATAATTGTAAAATTGAAATTCAACACTTATTGGAATAAATATATAATAAATAATTAATAATATTGTTTCATTTTTATGATGATTTCTTTTAACAAGTCTCGTTTTATGTTTTTTTTTTTTTTTTTTTTTTTTTTTTTTTAAATTTGGAAGAAGTTTTACATTTTCTTTGCACAGGAAACAGAAGATCTGCATTACTTAATTAATTTTTGTAAAACATTTTCTTATTATTTAAGTAATTCCATAAGTTATCGATTTACATACTTTTTAAAATATTTGTTGTAAAAAAGTAAAAAAACTAATAAAATAAAAATCAGTATTTTACAATAATTTTTTTATTATAACTCAATTTAAAGGAAATTTTAAACATAAGATATGATATGCTAACTGATATAAACTCAGTCTTTATTATTATTATTTTTTTTATATTTTTATTACTATAATGAATAATTTTTATCTTTAACTTATCATTTTACTTTCTAATCTAAAACATTTTTAAAAATATATCTTGTTTAAATGAAGTACATAAAAATTAAGCCAACAAATTATGACATTAAAAATTAAATAACTAAACAGTTATAAAAATTATTTTTATAAAAGTCATCATCCCATTTGTTAAAATGTTTTTAATCACTAACTGATGTATATGTAAAAAATAACAAATATATTGATAAGCTTGTTTCAGATAATATATTAGCTAAGAATGTTTAATACTTTCTGATAGTCTAAAAGTTGGAAGAGTTTATGCTTTGCAAAAATAAAAACACATTTATTAAAAATTATGTTAACATCAGTACTACTGAATAGAGTTTTTATATTTTTAAATAATTTAAATGCTCAGAAAAGTGCTAAAACATTATTAATTTCAAATTAATGATGTATGAAATATTTGTTACAAAATTTCTTTGGCACTGATTTGAAGATTTTTTGCTAATCATTTGAAAACTTTTATCACAATTATTATTCTTGGTAATAATTTTTACAGAAAAAAACTGACAATAATTTATTTTAAGATTATACTCAAATCTTAAATATAATTCTTTAAATTAAAAAAAGTATTTTTTTTAAATTATCACATATTTGAGAACTGAAATGCAATTTAGAATTGCTACACACACTAAATACATAAAATATGAAGTACATTTTATGTTTGCATAAAAAAATTAAGTAATCAACTATATAGTATATCTTCATTCATATTCATAATAAAATTAAAATATTTATTCTAAAAATATATATAGTTGTCATTAAAATTTAATGTGTGTAATTCATTAATACTAAAATTTTGGACTTTAAAATAATTTTGAATATAACTTGTTAAACATAAAATTTTAATTTGTCTATATCGGGTTAAATAAAAATAAGTTTTAATGAAAATATTAAGTCTATATTTTAATTCTTAAGAGCAGGGGTCTGCAAAATATGGCCAACAGTAGTTAATGGCTTATTGTTGCTGTGATAAATTAGTTAAAAAGCACAGAATAATAGTCCAGTTTTATTTACTTGTTTGGAAAAACTTAATTACAAGTATCCACTTGTAAAAAATACCAATAAGACTTATGTGTATTATAGAGATTTTTAAATGACATATTGTCTGCAGTTATGGACCAATTTTACTTGTGGTCAATTATCAAAAAGAGATTTAAGGCTCTCATCAGTTAATTTATATCTGTAAACATTCTTTATGCATGTCATAATGGACAATGTTTTCTCACATAATTACTCCCAAAAAACAGAAAACCGTTCACAAGCAAATTTATGCAAATTATCAAATTGTACCAGTAAAAGAATTATAAAATTTCAATAAAGATAAGTTTTGATATTTCACCTTAACTATATCACAGCACTGTAAATAAATAATTTTCATTTGAAGTTCTCCAGAGCTAGGATTTTGATGACATTGAGAGATTTTAAAAACTTTTAATTTCACTCACAATGAAATCAAAAACTGAGAAAAGAACATCAAAAATTACCTTCAAATCACTCAAAAGCATCTATTGTAAAATTGGCAGGAAATTCAGTCGCAGAAATGTGGCAGAATGTTTCACAAGTTCTTAAATATTTTTTATCCTATACCCATCTTTGGCATCTCTGCCATTAGTTGACGAGTAGCCTAATGAAGTGATGATGAAGCATAAAAAGAATTAACATTAGTATCCATAGAAATTCTATCAGAGAAACTTTAAAACAAAGGGCAGTGTCCAAGGCGGTGATTTCCATATCCTTCAGGTGGCAGAAAACAAGCTGAATTCTTTACTCTAATAGGACGTAAATCCTTCTGCAAATATTCATGTCAAGTAAGCAAATGAAAGCAAGCAACTCCAACAGATTGAGGCAGGGAACTGAGAATTTACTACTTTTGCTGAGAAAGACACCCATAACTGCATTACTATACAAAGAGACTCTATTATTTTAATTTACTGCAAATGATTCTTCTGATGTCACTCAGAGGCACAGGAGTCAGGTTGCAATACAAAATTTGACTTTAGGAAGTCTGTCAGCCTCCTTATTTCCAAAAATGTCACATAATATAAGAATCCAATGGAGGGCAAAGCTTTCTCAAGACTTTTTAAGTTAACTTCATTCTACAAGAATGAACTAGTTCATTTTTCCTTATATCTTGAATTTGTAATTGACAAAAAAGCAACTTGAGAATCAATATGAAACACAATATTGTGTTCTGAATAACTTTCCAATTTGCCTACCACAAATGATACAGTTCCTATCTCACAATCAAAATACTTAGTAGCAGTGTAACTAATTCTGAAAATGCTTGAACAGGCTCAAACACCAGTGTTTTTAATAGCACTTTCTGCTGAGTCATCAGTGTACACTTGGAGCCATTTATAAAGAGAATATCTGCAATATATAGTAGTCAGAGCAACACTTTTTAAATCACTCTGTATAGAAAATTGTTTACGAATACTCAAAACAAAATCCAAATAGCTCTCTAATATCACCTGGCTCACGATTTTGTTAAATTCCAATGGGAAAACATGGTGGTTGTGTGTAAGAATATCATAAGAGTCATAAAGATCATGAACTGATGAAAGAAAAGACTTACGGATTTTTAATTTCCCATTTAAGATCTATAATAATTTAGGAAATTATTCCTTCTCAAGATCTTTTTAACAGGATTCAAAATAATTCTTTGGCTCCTTTCACTCAAAGAGTTTAAATTTGTCTGGAGTTCCATTGCAATTATAGGAGTTGATTTAGATCCACCAATGATTTAATACAACATGCTATTTAAGAAAAATTTAAGCCTTTTTTTAACAGAATCTGTGTCAATTATAAAAATCTCATTTCCCTATTCAACAGGTTGGAATAACAAATATAAGCTGTACTTAAGACATACTGAGTTGAGCCTCATATGATACCAACAAAAACTTTTAAAACATAAGAAACACTTTTATGCACTAGTAATTGAAACAGTGCTATTTTCTGTTGGAACAATTTGATATTAGTGTACAAATAGGAAAAAAGATGGTTTTCTCATAGCAATCACAAATTCTGTTTGCTCACATTTTTTTTTCCAAATTATTATAAAGTACTAAATCAATACAAATTAAATTTTATTAATTTCCAATAGGTTTTCAATATTTTTGTGGTTTTGAAGTAACTTTACAAAAAACTTTTGAATATTTAAAAGATAAAAAATTGTCATACTTTTTTTTTAATGTAATTACTCAATTGCAAGCATTTATAAAAGGATAATTTTTTTTTCATGAATTAAATGCTAATGCCAAAAAAGAAAATCCTCACAAAATTTAGAAAAATTACAAATTTGAAATATTTTAGAAAATTGGAACCAATGTAACAAAGATGAATTGTTAATAAAGTCTAACAAAACATTTCATTTCAGATGAAATATTTTTTCTAATGATTTTTAAACTGCAAGTGATAGCTGTAAGCTGAATCCATTTACTTCACAAAGTACCACTTTTTCTGAATACTTAATTATTTGAAAATTTCTTTGGTATTTAATTTAAAGTTTTAATCAATTTTAATGTTCTTATAAAAATTGATGATAAATTATTATTTTAAATTAACACCCTCACACAGATAACTTCATTTTAATTTTCAACTTTTGATTCAGAAACAATATTCTAAAATATTTTAAAAATTTAATTATTAATATTATTCACAGTTTACAATCTACTAAAAGAATTTGATTTTTAAATTGTTAATTTGATAGACCAAGTAGGATCCATTGAATCAATATAACATATATATTTTATTTTTCATATAAAATGACTATTAGTATTGAAATGGATATGACTGTCATAATTTCATTTTTACAGCTTAAAAGTTAATTTTATACAAAGAAATATGTTCAGAATACAAGTAAAAGTAATATTTAAATGTATTACTTCAGATTCAGATGTAGAAAGCTTTTTCAGAACAGGCTCATCATTAGAAACAGATTGAGTGGGCTAAATGGGAAAAAAAGTGAAATATTAAAAACACTAAACTTTTAACAATAAAAGAACAAAATTAGTTATTCCTAAATAAAAAATTATTGTATTTCTAATTTTTTCATAAATATAAAAATCATATAAGCAATAAATCATTTTTAATGAAACAACTAACATCATAAATATTTATAATATAAATAAATTTAAGATAAATAACATTTAACTTGATGTATGGAGAGAGAGATTAAGTTTTTCAAAACAAAATATTATCCCAATTTAATCTAAAACTGAGAAGAGTCACAAGCAATTTAAATGATACATTCTAAAAGAAAGAATAAGTTATGATGCATTAATATGTAAAGATTTTTGTTACTTCTTTATTTTTATATTTTACTGTTTTTAATACAAAAGATTAGCATTTTTTCATTAATTTTGTCAATATAGGAAGATTAAGAAGGAATAAGATAAAACACATTGCACCACTGATTTGATCTAGATTATAACTTTCATTGTAAAATCAATTTAATCATCTTTGTATTCATTGTCAATTTCATACATTTATCTAGCATTATAGTATTTATAGCAATTTAAAATTTTTATTTTCTTTTATTTTGCTAAAAATTTTCGTTTTAATAATTTTTAAAAATATGCAAATATCTAATATTAATTTAAAACTATTTTGAAATAAAATAATAAAAACTATTTCATATAATCTGCTTTATACAATCCTGTATACTATAATATAGAGGGCAAAATATTTACAACCACAGTAAGATAGACAATTTCATTAATTCATTTTTTTTTTTTGGCAAATTATCTGTTTTAAACCCATTCCACTCAATTGCAGATAGTTTCCATATTACGTTCCACATAACTAAATTTGAAGTATATATAAATATGTATATACAATATTTGTAAATCTCAGATAAAAATAATTTTTACTAAAAATATTTCAATAGTAAAAATGGTGAATATATCCAATAATTCATGTCATTACAGACACTTAAAATGCATTCTCTGAAATATATTTCAAAAAATAGGAAAAGAAAAAAATAACAATGGGTTTTAGGTTTCTATCTTTAATTGTTTTAATAGCGGAGTTTCATAACTTTCAAACTTTAAAATACTAATTAATAGATTTCTAAAAATATACCTATCTATCAAATTAAATATTTATCATAAATATATAGGCAGAGAATAAAGAAAGGTAATATATATATATATATATTTCTAAGTACTAAAGATAATAAAAATAGACTAATAAAATATTACATTAGCTTGAAAAGGTTTAAATAATGAATTTCAACTAAAAATCATTGATAAGTAGATTTTGTTTTATATAAAAATGAATTTCAACTAGAATCATAACTGAATCATTAATACTCTTAATTATGTGGCAGACATTAAAATTTTTTTTTAATTTATGGCATAAAAAATATTGATTTCTCTAAGCAGTCGCATAAAAACATTACAGCCATAACTTAACTTATTTTGGTATACAATATCTGAAGTAATAGTTAGAAAGAATGGTAAACATCAATAAAGCTAACATTCCTTCTAAATCCTATAACAATCTTTAATTACTCTTAAGGATACAATAATAATCTCAAAGACCATTAAAAACTACAATAAATAATTACATTAATTATATAACAAATGATAGAATCAAAATCAATCCTCCTTCAAAAAAAGGAAAATAATTTTAAACAAAAATAATAAAATATATATTACGAACATAAGTACATAAAAATAAATAGTTTGCAAACATAAAAATGTAATATGCAATTATTACGGTAATTCAGAAACATACTTCTTCAATGATACATCCAGCTGGTCCAGGAAATTTCCTTTTCCTTGCTTTTGGTGTAAAACCAAGTGTAAATCGATGATTGGCTGTTGAATTCTCATTATTAAACATAGAATCCTCATTAATTGTTTTGTATATAATGTCATTAGAATTTGCCTCATTAGAATCATGAGAAAAAATTTTTCATTAACATCAGATTTGACTTCAGAAGAACAAGCTGTAGTACTAGTTTTACTTTTTCTGTTTATTGATTTAATAATACTAGAAGAAGATTCATAATCTGTTGTCTTTTCACAATTTTCTTTGCCATCATTATCCAAATTTGTAGTGGTCAAACATTTTGCAAATTGAGGTTCTTGTTTAGATGATTCAATTTTAGATATACTCCTAACTGCCTCTGCAAAAAAGTCCTATAAATAAAAATATAATCATGTTAATATATAATTTAAAAAGAAAATATCATAAATATTAGTATTACAGAATGTATTACAGGAGCTTTTCTTAATAATTGGAACAAACACACACACACACACACATATATATATATATATATATATATATAATATATATATATATATATATATATATATATATAGAATAGGTTATGAATAATGTGCATTTATTAATTCAACAAATTATATTAATATAATTTGTTGTAATTAATATAAAAACTAATAATAATAATCTAACAAACTAATATAAATTAAAAAAATATTTAAAACTTCACTGTTATTAAAATACATATAATTTTTATTAGTAATGATTTGAAATTAACAATATAAAAGGATATTTTTCAGAAATCATTCAACTTTTCAAATTCTAAAATATTTTAGCTTAGCTAAAAGATAATTTTTTAAGTTTATGATATATGACTCCATTTATTTTAAGAAGAAATAATTTCTCTCAGGCACAGGTGCCGTATAATCCATGATGCCAAATTCAGTTAATCTGTGGTTTGGGTACCGCTTTCTTGCCAAATGGGCAATAGATGAGCCAAATGTGGTAACCCTGGCTATTTCATCCTAAATGCACTCCTTGTGGTGCATGCTCATTAACAACTCTTTTGTTTCAGTATTCCTATTTGTCGCTAATTATTTTGATATAACCGCAGAATTTAAAACTTGATGCACGACATTTTATTACCGTTGAATTTGCACTGGAGGTAGTGTACGTGAGTTATTTATTTGTTTCTGCGTATTTTTATTTATTAATTTTTTAAAATATGATAATTTTTCTCCATATTGTAGTGCATTTTTGTTATACAATTCGTAAAAAAACCATTGTTTTTGTTTTAGATGCCATACCAACGGTGAAATTCGTTAAAAACACGGATTTCGGTTCGTCGACATAGAAACGACGTTTTTGCGTTGTGTCTCTCGGAGCATTCAAATCCGCGAGACAACACGCAAAATCGCGCCAGTTGGCAACTTTTTGAAAATGCGCCAAGCAGAGGACCCAAAGCACATTTTCACCCCAAATTCTGAGTTAGCGATTTTTCGGCGGATTTTCTAATGTATCTGGCAACCTCGTTTTTTTCACGTCATTCATATGGAGACCTATAAGAATTACGCAGAAAATTCTATTTTGGTAACCCTAGTATTTACGTCATTACGCACGTCAAGATCTTGGCGACATTTCTTCATCGCCAAAAAAATTCAGAATTTGGTATTATGGATTATACGGCACCTGTGCCAAAGTATGGAGTTACAATTGTTTTCATGTGTAAAATATCCGCCTCATAAAATATGTCATATTTATAAATAATTAAGTATAATTTATATAGATTAAATAATTATAATTTAAAAAGTTATGAAACAGATGTAAAAATATTATAATAAAATGAATTAACTTGAATAAATAGAAGTATCCAAAAAAAAAAATCAATAATATCGTTATGTCTTTATGAATAAGAAAGCTTTTATTTCTTAAATATTTTGACACTTAACATCAAATTATATCATCTTACATCATCATCGTCATCAAAAAAGTTATTTACTGTCATATCCAACATGAGAGAAATAAATTAGAAATCAAAAACAGTTAAACATATTATTTAGAAAAAAAATATCATTTAAATTATGCGCAATGTTTCATTCGTTTATATTTGTTTGTTATTACCAATGGAGATACATATACAGTTACATATATTTCTGCCAACCGAAACCACCAAATAATGCCAACCAACTTTATCTTTGAATCATGATCATGTGATGGTGTCTACAACTAAGCTGGTCGTATTTTTAAAGTGATAAAAAAGAAAGTAAAAATACATATTTGTGCTTGTTTTATTCCGTAAAATTTTGTGAAATTTCTACCAATATTGTCTGTTGTCAAACTGTAGATACTTAACAATTATCTTGTCTATAGATAGTCAAAAGATATCAAATAAAATATCATTTTTTCTACTTGTAAATAAGTAAAAAATCATACACACCATAATGAAAGATTTCAAAGGAACTTGACTGTCTCTGAAGATTATTAAATCTAGCTATCATGCATTTATTTTTAAATTATAGCTCCTAAATGAAGATTTATAATTATAAGAAAAATGTTTTCGTAAAATGTCTCTGAAATCACACTTGAGAGAAGTGAAAAAACGAATTTTGAAAGAAAATTGCTACTTGTTGATTGTTCGAATCATTTTTGATTGTTCGATTCATCATCTTTTTCTTAATTTTATTATTTTATAATGAGTAAGAGAAAACATTAACCGCTTTTTAATTCGTTTTAAGTCTGGAGAAATTTTTTTAAGATCAATTAAATCGGAAGAAAGTACTTTAAAGTGGTAGACAAAAGAAAAAATTAAACGTCACTGAGAAATAATTGAAACACACAATACATGCATAGAAAAGCTTATCATAATAACAACAAATTTTATAAGTTATATAAGAAATATGCAAAATTCACATTATTTTAGAAATATCAGTCAAATATTTAATTCATCCAGGCTTTCTAACTGCAAGATTTACACTGAAAGATCCACCTTCAGGTCTATCTTGGAAAAATTAATCTAAAGAAATTTCTATGTTAATGCTCTTACTGTTAAAAATATTGGATAATTATAAAGAAATTTCACAGAAATGAAAAGAAATAATATAAATTGATTTATATGGTTATAGTACATTTAGAAACAAGATTATAAAAATCTATGATTTTCTTGATTATAAAAATCTATGATTTTGTAGATAATCTTAGTCAGCCTCAATTATGTTTCAAGTGTACTCATCTTTCAGAAAATGTTAAATTGCAACTTGGTTTCAGTAAGTGAAATATATAATCAGCAACTTTAAAAAGTAAAGAACTGAATTATTACTGTTATAAATTCGCTTAAGTACATGAAAAGAGTATCAGAACTTAACGAATATTTTTAATATTTATGCTAAAGGAATGAAATAAAATGGGGAAATTAAGAATAAAATTTTTTATACTTAATTCAAATATTCTTATTCCAGGATTTTTTCATTACTTTCCATAATCGTTTCTTCTTCTTTAACAGAAAACTGTATTGTCAAAGAGGTTAAGGGTTTTTCCTGCCATTTAATATCATCGTTTATTAAATTGCGAAAGATTACACATTTGCTAAAACGATCTGATGTTAATGCGTAACAAATGTATTATGTTATTAAACAATATTAGAAAAGAACTTTTAATAAAATAGTATGTAAAAAAAGTTTTGTTAAATACCTTTGCTTCTTCCTTTGCCGATTCTACACGTAATTTAAATCAGGAATTTAAAAAAGCTTGTTGATACAGGAAAAATTGGCAGATCTTCTAAATAATGGAGAATCATAAAGTACAGATAATATACAAAACTTAATTGTAAGTTACCCGAAATTATGGTCATTTTATGGTTATGGAATTAATATTTTATCTAGCCCCTTAAAAAATTATAATCTAAGAAGATTTTATAAAATATAAACGTAGGAGCTTCACTTTTGCTGGTTTGTACAACTTAAGGTAGAAGACGAAGTACTTTTTATACAGATACAAAGGCAACATTTCTAAATAATGGAGATGGTTAGACTAAAATGCAACATTGTTTTTCCTTTAATAGCGACTGATTCACCTCACTTACAAAAAAGTTGTGGTCATTCGACTTCAACCAGAACACATTCTGTGGCTACATTGGAATTTCTAAGGGTAATTTAACAATCACTCTCCTTATTATTATAAATCATTTAGTGGTCAAAACATTTCTGGAGCTGATCTGATTTATCAGATCTTTCAAGGATAAGCCACGTAGAAATCAAGCATGTAGCTAAAAATTGAAATATCTGGATCATAAAGCAAGAGGGAACGTGATAAAACTGGGAATTACCTTGAGAAACTTACATATCTATATAGGTGCATGGGAAGATATCGCTACTGTTGCGGTTTGGTGAGAACAGAAATAGAATGTATAAGAGGAACAAAAATATAACCTAGTAGCTATAATAACTGGTTGATATTAAAATGAGTTGAAGTATCAGTGTTAATAATACAAATAGGGAACAATGTGGGTTGCGACAAATTGGTAGCTACTTAAAAATGTGTGTGAAATGAGACATATCCATGAATTCTTCAGTGTGGTTTTACTACTGGAAGTATTATAGGAGACGTCTAAAAGAAAATTTGTCAGTAGCATATGTCAATAATTGTAAGATCTATTGTACAAATTGAGATTTAGATAATAAGCTCATCTTTTTTTGTCTGAGAAAGTCTCAAGATAATTATTTGTTCAGTAAATAAAGTAGTTTCACAACTTAAGAAAATATTTTAGATTGCTATTATATTAAAATTGGTGTAAAAAAATAAAATAATAACCCTCACTTTACACATATATGTTAGTTTCAAAAGTGTTAATCAAGAATGATAGCTTTAAGAAAACTTTAATTTAAAAATTTCTATATTTGAATAAAAACTTATGGGAAGAAAAGTAGATAATTCTAGTCAAAGCTTTAAATAAAGATGGATCTAGGGATTTACAATCTAATTTCAATTATAGTAATAATTTTAATAATAGAAAGAATGTCAAATTTAAAATAAATGAAATGAAAGAGAATTTCATTTTTTTTTACGTTTTATTTTGGAATATATAAGTATGACACATATTACTGCTTTTTATCAAAGGATACATAAATGCTCACGTGCTTTTTAAACACACAAAATAAAACGAATTTATTAATAATGGAAATAGACTAATACTGATTGATATTTTGGTATAAAACGAATATTTAATCACCCGTTTCTTTACTAATAAAAGTGAAAATAGCGATTTAAATATCAAATGTACGTTTACTCAAGACATGAATAAGCAAATTTTATCTGTGACTTAAAACACTTATATTTTAAATTAGTAAGCGATCGACAAAATTTCATTTGTAGGAATAATTTGAAAATTGACATTCGCTGAATATTTTGTATGGCGAATATGATACCTCAGTAATGAGACTAAATTGTAAGAGAAATCTAAAGGGCAATCAATCGTTTAATTCAAAATCAAACGCAAGCTGTATAACTAAAGCATCAGTTTTTTTTTATGGAAACGTTTTTTAGGCAGTCCGTAAATTCGTAGATGATCGCATGAGACTTGTCTCGCGAGATGCTCAGAGCGTCTTGCGAGAATCGCATCAGACCAAATGACGTCATTGAGGTCTTAGTTACGTCAGAAAAGGGGTAGAGCGCGAGACGTTTCTAGATTTCGAGCAGGTTCGAAATATCTGGCAACTTTCCGTGAGACAGCGCTCTCATTAGTATAAAATTCCATGACTTCAGATACAACGTTTTAGCTACGTCACACTAAGACATCGAGGAGATCACATTTGTCTACTATAAGACGGCGTCTCAATCGGATTGTCTACCGAGTTTGTGGCCTGCCTTAGGAAACCGAATTTGTTCCCCGAAGATTAAGACACGATTGTACGGCAACAAAAGCAGAAAAATAAGATTTAGTATCTAATACTAAAAGTAGGTCGGAAGAAAAACAACATAAATACTCCTTAATAGCAACAATTCTTTCAGAGATTACTGGTTCGAGGTTGCGATTTATACTGTTCGAAAGCGACTTTATCATATGGGTTTGCATGATCGCAGATTTGTGTCTTTATTTCAATGAAAGGACCATTGTGCTATTCGTAGGAAGAGGGGGGGGGCGTAGCATCTCAGATGTAGATGGGAACACTGGAACTCTTCAGATCTTTTCTTCTATACTGTTGAACCAGATAACAGGTGGATTTTTCTTATCTAGAAAGAAACTGGTATATGGAGTAATAATGCATTTATGAATGAAATGATTCTATTTGGTGGAATGATGATCTGTGTTCCGTAATTTCTATTCAACTATTATTCAATGGTGCACCGATCCGTGCACAATCAGGAATAGGCATTAACATCAATATAGGGATGAGACATATCAAATTTTGTAGTCCTTAAGAATATAACAATTTAAGATGTGAATTCGAACTCATAGATGATAATTACAAGCTGCTTTTAGATCAGCTGGTGTAAGATTTTTTTATAAATGAAGGAATCCTTCCATTCTAGAAACCAATAAAACGTAAAATGAGCCTTCAAGATAGAAGGATTGCTTATTGCTTCCAGATACAATTTATAAACATAAGACTGTTCGAAAAGAGTGAAAGAATCTTATCTTTTTTACTGATTTCTTAGCTCGTAAATGGGCGAAATTATTTTTTGTCGGAAGCAATCGTGGACCTAATTATAATTTTTATTTATTAAAGAAAACATCTTTGTACAATATACACATTTTGTGCATTTTTGTTCATTAACAAATATTTTTTTATTATTCCATATTTATTTTTCTTTTCTCGTTTTATAATTCATAAATTGATATCCAGGCAAACTTGCCAATTTTTGTTAGCACAGCTCTTCCAGTAGAAAATGTATACATAACTTCTGTGAGCAACTTGAAGTTTGGATAAATAACACACTTTAATAGTTACTTAGTATCGTTCAAATCGCTATTTTGCATCAGAAATTAAAGTTTCACCTATAGATCTGTTGAAATAAAATAAAATAAAAAAACGAAGTACTGAACGCTTAAAATCACAGGCAGTTATGACCTTTATGGGTAATTCAAATCAGCGCTATCACTAAAACTAATTACAAACGTAATAATCAAAGTTTTGAAATAAAATTTAGTTTTTATTTTAAGTTAGCTAGAAATTATTTTAACAAATTTCTTTCCCTTCTCTATGCAGACGCTTTCAATTCAACCTCGGCAACATTTAGGTAATCAAATAGAAGTTAAGAGTAGAATAAATTTATATTTATATAGTCACTAAATATTTTCTCACCCAGTTTTATTTCAAAATCATAATTGTTTAGAGCTGCATCTGAAAACTTATACGAATTATAAACTAAAAGTTTTAAATATTTGTTACAAGATTAAACTATGCAAAATTTGATTACAACCCAACATTTCTGTTAACAATTCAGATACAATAAATATAGGGATGAAATAACATTGAGAGAACAGTATAACTCCTTGACAGATTCCAACCACTTAAAGTGAAAGATTTAATAAAACATGATTAGTTTCTGGGAGTAAAAATTCTTCTATTATTTACCTTTGATGCAAAGATAATTGTTTTATTTGTTGTTGTTGTTGCATACCCTCGAGGTCAGCAGCGCTAGAAGGTCTATGAACGCGTACACCTTCAAAAAGTCCAGCACCACAAGTGGGTTTCCATCAGATCTCTCCCGGAGAGACCAAGGCATTCATGAATAGGGAAGGGTTGCAGCCTCCGTTAGTCCATAAGACTGGAGCGCCCAAAGGAAGAGGATTGACTCATGGAGGAAGGAATATAAGTATGTTCCTTCCTCCATGGATTGACTAAGCTCCGTAGCCCCAGGCTTCAGCTGAGCAAATTGGAGTGGCCTTCACGCCTTGGGTGACCCTACCAGGAGAAGAATCTGCCGACGTTGTTTTGTGATGTATGAACTCGAGATGTGTCACTTTCACTATCAATTCCACGAAATCGACATTAAAATGAGCCATGTTATGTTATTTAATTTTTCCTTTTAATTCCGAAGAGATCTGAAATTCGCCTTCAGAGTACTAGGAGTGTTAATGATCCCACAAAAAAAGTTTATCCATTGGGAAGTTAGTAAGAAGAACCATAAGGTCATACGAACAAATATCATGCAATTTATTAGTAGGCGTAAAATTAATTATTAGTTTCTTACTAATTATCCATGTATTCTTTAATGTTATAGTATTTTTTAAGATATTTAAGTAAAATGAAATATTTATCCATATAAGTATTACAAAACAGGTAATGTATTGGAATTTTATTGGATTCTAATAAAATTTTGGATTTGAATAAATACTAGGAATATTAATGTTAATATTTTTAATTTTAAGTTTTTTAGGAAAAACTAGACATTTTTTTTGTAAATAGTTAGTTTAGAGTTTTTTTTTTTTTAAATTTGATATTTCATCATTTAAAGTTAGAATTAGAATTTTTTATGAAAAAAATATCATTATTGTTTGAGGCGTTATCAAGAGAATAATTATAAATTGTTTCTGAAGCTTTTTTTAGATAAAATTTGTAAGATATTTTAAATTTAAAAATTTTCTTATAAAAGTACCATTTTTATTGTAAAAAATATTTCATTGAAATCGAGTATGAATTAAAATTTTTAAACATAAATTTAACTATATGAGTGATAAATATATACTTGTTACTTTACTTTTGCGCTGTGTGAACTGCCAATCCTATACTTTATTTCTATTAGTGTTTATTTATATTATCATACCATATTTCTAATTTGCTCTATATATCATGATATACGAAATTACATTATAGTATGCTCTATATAATATATATTGAATAATAACTCTTAGGATACTATAATACTTCAAGTATATTTATATAATGTTTCAGATTTCGAATAAATTTTTATAATCTAAACATAATTAAAATTTTGTGCAATAGAGTGTAGAAAATTCATCTATAGTGCAGTTTGTTTTATTTATAAACGCAATTAAAAACTAGACTAATAAAGAATTAAGGATTGGAAACATCAGAATGAGATGACGTCAAATACCCCACCTAGATTTTACCGTCATCCGCCCAAGGTACCTCCTCAGTAGATAAACCATATTGATATTGTAATCGCTAGGGATTGGCAATCAGGTGGCGAGAAGAGATCGAGATTTGGCGATGTAAGCAAAAAGGGTAGTCAAGAGTATATCCCCTTAAATTTTTTTACAACTAAAATTTGCTTTACTTTTTATATTTTAAGTAAGAATTATACCTATTTATTTCCGTATATCTTGTCCTGTTTAATGACATCAGTAATTCTAAAGGGATTTTTCTCATTTATGTAAAATATTTTTATCTTTCCGATTCCTCTTCGTGAAAATAAAAAATGAATAGTTGGAGATTTTATCATAAAATTTACAAATAGTCATAAATGTAATTCTAAGATTCTTTTAATTGTTCAAAAAATAAAAGTTAGCATACAATTCTTGTACGTAAGCAAGCATTCTAGCCTACACCCATGTGAGATTATTGCGTGATGATTTTATTCACATTTTGTTTCCTTTCCTGAATGTTTCAAGCGTCATTTCAAAAGAACTATAATCATAATAGGGTAGTCCTTTGAGGATGCCGGATAAAAAATTTTTTTGTGGTCAGCAAGACGGATGTCAACGCTGCAGACTTTGAGAACCACCTGAAAGACATGAGAGCATTTTCACTACCAAAAACCAGCAACCATGGTAGTAAGGACAGAATATTCATCCACGGGAGTTGAAACAATGCACTCACGTCTTCATACGGCTGACGCTGTAGAACCTCCATTAAAATCACCCTACGATGGGCTGTTCTCGGTCTCGGGGAGGCCTGATCAGCCTTGCACCAGAGACACCAGGAAGACTTTCTGGCCCTGTTGAAAAGAAAGGGACCTAATGTGGCCACACAAAAAAAATGAAAGATCAGTCTTGTATCCTAGGGATACTGAGCTGGTGCTACCAACGAGGTTTTTTTCCCGAAGTATCAAGAGTGGGTAGGCGGATCTTTCCAAATTGCATCTAATTCCATCTTTTTAATAGTGGAGATTTCCGAAAACGTTAGAATAGCGTTGCCTTGCAAGATGTCAGCAGTGGCAGACTTGGCCAAGCGAACAGCAATTTCTTTACCACTCAATCCAACATGGAAAGGAACCCATTGAAAATGTATAGTAGAAAGTTGTGTCACAAGTTCTAAAATATTCAAACTTGTCATATCCCCAATGGTCGTCCAATGAGACAGGTGCTGTATAGAGGCACGACTGTCCGTTAGTATCCAAATGTCTCTGAAAACAAGTTCGAAGGTCGTGTCTATATCATTCAATCCCTCATCGATAGCCATAAGTTCCGATCTAAAAACCGAACAATAGTTAGCATTTCTAACTCTCATGTCAATTGTATCATCAGATGATTCAATATGCACACCGCTCTCAGAAATACCGCCGTACAACAAACAGATTTTAATCTCAGTGGACAGAGTGAAACCGGCCTACATCTTCTGCGAACAGGAACCATCAAACCTTTTCAGCAGTCAAAGCACTCCTTCACAACCACGCAGCAAGAACACAAAAGACTTACCTCCTAAGACTATAGCATCGGACCGAAACCGACGTACCCGGTCGGTACGCCGTGTGCACTTTATAGCACAATCAAAAGTAACCTTCACACTGGGAAGGGGGTACTGTGGTGGCCATGCCATGCATCACCGCAACTCCCGACTTGGCGTGCCAACATAAGGCGGCATGGAAAAACTAGTTTTACTTAACTTATTTATATGTAAATTACTTAGCAGACTTGACTGGAAACTGTAATTGTAACGGCATTGTTGCGACAATATATAATCTTAACGTGTGTAGGTATCCGGAAGCCCGCCCTTCAGCACTTACTTCGCATTAAAGATTGTTCAATTTTATGGATTAATCTTTATTCATTTTGACAAGCTACAGTAATTTGTTGGAGATGGTAATTCAGGCTTCCTACACTAAATCTCTGCAATAATATACTTAATAAATTTTAAGAAATATCATTCAAATAAGCATGAAAACAAATTGCAACTGGCAGCAATGATAAAATATTTTAAATTTTAATTTAACAAATTTAAGAACTTATGCACAAAACAGCCTTTTAACTTTTGAAATTTTTTTACAATATTTTATTACCAATAATGTGAACACAAAACACTTCTCTACTGACATTCCTTAAAGGAAGCATTCATTTTACTATAAACATGTAATAGATAAATAAAATTAAAAAACTTTTGTTATAGTATTTTTTAGAAAAACTGTAACCAATTTATAGTGTCTATCATAAAGCAAATATAAAAATGTTCACATAAATTATAATTTAAAATTAGACTAAAACAAACGTATATTTGAAAAAATTTATTAATATATCAACAAAATAGTTTTAATTTATATACATTTTACAATACGCAATGATCGACCATGATATTCTACTTGTAAAAGAACATGAAGTCACTGAGGATCTATTTCAAATACATAAATGTAGAATAATAAACAAAATACTAAAATGATGAGGTGATGATCAAGACAATGATTGGCAAGACTGTGCAGCATATTCTGTACCAATCAGTCCCCTGCACAAGAGACTGAATTCATTGACAGTTTCTTTTAATTTCCTTTTATTTGTCCTTTCTCTAAAATAACAAAAATTAAGATAAATGTTTTTCATTAGACATTATTCAAGGCATTTAGTTAAGAAACTACAGTAATTTGGAAATTTTTTAAAGGGGAAAAGAACATTTGAATGTTATACAACCGAAAGTAGCAATTAAAATATTCAAAAGTCTTGATAACTTACTTCAATACCATACGAGCAAACTCTTCTTTTTGGCGTTGATTAACCCTAGGTGAAGGGAAGCCTTCTTGTTGCGTGAAAGGTCCCATCCAACGGCATAAATTATCAAAATATTTTTTATTAAGTGCCATTAAGATGTCTGGCATTAACTCCACATTATATCGAGGTGATTCACCACCAATTACCTAAAAATAATAATTTGAATAATTATTTCTAAAAATCTCAATAACTTTAATTTAGTGTGCTTAATTAATGGTTTTTTACAAAATTGGTAAAACAAGTAAGCTTTTACTGATGCTAAAATTATTATCATTTACTTCTGTAAAAATTATATCTATAAGTAAATAAACAAAACATAAATGTTACCATTTAAGGCTTTCATAGCTAAAATTTATCAATATATAAAACCTTTAAATTTTATAAAGTAAACACAAAATATTTGTTTTTTTTAAAAATATCTCACAAAGACATAAAAATACTGAAGTGGTTTCTATCAACAAATGTTAATACTACATTCAATATCAATCTAATGATTATATGAAAATTATATATATATAAATAAATACACATAACTATACAGAGTTTATAATGAATGTATGTAATATTTAAAATGGTAGATTCAGTAGAACAAAACATTTCCTATTTTCAAATATTCAAATATATGTACAAATGAATATAAAAATTCAACTAAATAATGATGTTTATTATGATCTAGTATTAAATATGTAACATTTTATTTATTACAAAATTCCTAAACCATGTATATCATAGAGTTTAGATGCTTACATACATTACATTGTATGTAAATGTTTATTATATTTTAAGGAATAAATTATTTTATACAATTTTTTCTCATGAGATTTGAATATTAACTAACAATATAAATGTTCATTATTAAAATTGATGAAGTTACAGTTACAATAAGAAATATCAATCAAGTTTACCAGGAAGTGCTAAATGTTAATGAATGTGAAAATGTGTATATTTTTTCAAATTTCAAACTATAAAAGAAGATTTGGAAACTGTTTCAAACTATAGAATGAAAATTATAATTTAATAACAATCATTTAAGTGTTGCAAAATCTAATGTAAATTAAAGTTATAAAAGAAGATTAAACTCAAAGAGAAGAATAATTATATGTAGTATATAGTTTTCAGATTATTAATATTAATACATGCATAAATAATCCCAATGCAATTTCAACAGTGGCTGGGATCAAACTTGGGAATTCATGCTCCCTAAATAGTTGCCCTACCACTAGGCCATAATGAACAATATTTATTCTTTGGTTAATTTTTTAAATATAAGAATAAATTTGTCTACAACAAAAGTATTCAGTATCACAGTACATCATCAAAATTGTTATTTTAAGCAAGTCTATTTTGATAAAATATTGTTATTTTGTTACATGTAATGTTGCTGGATAAGATAGATATATGAGGTACAGTTATGTTTCAAAAGGAAACTTTAAGAAAATGATGCAGTTTTTAATTTAACAAATTTTTCCTAACCATCCATTCAAAATTTGAATTATAGAAAAATAAAAAAATATATCTTTTAGGTTCATATGATTCATTACTAGCAATTGTAATGAATCATATGAACCTAAAAAATAGTTGGGTACACTGAAACTTCATTCATTGAATTGTATACATATCAAAATCATAATAGAACAGTCATAGAAAATAAATAAAGTAGAATTTATCAGCTAAACTTTCTTTTGTATGCGTTCAAAATAGAAATATTTAGCTCCATTTAAATTTTTTCTATATACATATATAATATTCTTAACATAAATTTCAAATAATTACTAGTTCAAGCAGTATAACTGCTGAATAAGACTACATATAAACATAATTGATGCTACTAAGAAACTTGGAGAGATGATCTGAAAGTCAATTTCCACTAAAAGAAAAAAACTGATATGTGGAATTTGACATCAAAAGTTCTCGTTTAATATTTAACTAAAAATAATTATTATACAGAAAAAATATTAAATCTTGATATTATATTGAAGTTTCCCAAAATTTTCAAGATAAAAGTGCAGTAAAAGTTTTCAAAGTAATACAATTCAAATCAGATTAAAATTTAAAGATGTATCTACACAGTAGATACATCTTTAAAAAATTTTATTTAAAAAAGTATATGTATAACCAAATAAAGAAATTTAAGAAATATACCTTTAAAACTTGGTTTACTAACATTTCACCTTCAGTATTTACAACATTGAGCATACTAGGAACTTCTCGACTGTGAGTGATAAAATCTGCCTGGAAAAATATTTTTTCTCATTTATTCATAATAGTCATTTTTTATAACCTCAAAAAATATTACATATTTTGTTATTTAAAGAAAGTAGAAAACAATATAGTAAACAGATGTGCAATAATTTAAAAACAAAAATTTAATAATAAATATATTTTCAATTGAAATAAGAGCAGATATATTTTACAAAAAATTTCAAGTCAAATAGAATGCAAATGATTAGAAATGCATTGTGACTATGCATTGCACAATGCTATGAAAGGGGACACTGGAATTTGTTTGCCTTGATTATATAGCAGATAAGATAATAATTACTTATTTACATGTCTTTAAGTTTTGCACAAGCATTTTTTTTTAACTAGAGATGCCATTACACCATTATTGGAGACAATAAAAGCAGCTTTCAAAGTTTGAGAGGGGAAGAATCAAAGGATTGATGGAAATCCAGGGGTCAGTTTGATGAATAGCTAGCAATATAGGCTGTTTGTGTTTGAATCGGTTGACAAAAAAGAGACCTGTTACATCACAACCAAATTGAGGATGCCCTTGACATACTAATAAGAAAAAAGATCACATTGTGGCATACATGTATAGTGCCAACTGTCCTGTTGTGTGCTTTCAATATACAGACAGCACCCTCACTATAGACTTCTGTGTCTGTTCATAACAATGCATGTGCCTGGCTGAAGGTCAGTTGCTATCATGGGGCCCATTATGTATAATGACATTGACATTCGTTTCCTATCACATGTTTGATATTTATAAACGTTTGACTGAAACAAAATAGAATCAGGTAATCTTCAACAAATCCAGATTAAATTAGAATGATGAACAGGTGTGATAGTATGGGGTATTATATATGACACTGTCATCCCTAATATTGATTTATGACATAGAAGGGCCTAGAGGTAAGTTCATGACATTTTTCAGTCACATGGGTTGCCTCTCATAACAGGAATCACAAGAGCCATCATTCAACATAACAATGCTCACTCATATACAGCAAGTGTTCCCAGGATTGCCTGTGTTACATTTCCATCTTTCCTTGGATAACCCAATCTTAAAATTTGTTACTCATTGATAATATTTGAGATAATTTAGGGAGGCAAATTGGTCAGTCTATGTTTTAACAAATAAAAGGTGTGTTTACAGCAACTGCGGTGCAAAATGTCGCAGAACGTCACACAGGATATTTATGCTAGAAGTCACTCAACAGAGCACCAAAACCTCCATTTATTTGCAATTTTCCTACAACTAATCATCATGTTTTGGTAATCACTTACTTATACACATATAATATATAAGTAACTATGATGTACATGGTACACATGTATCAACATTGTACTTACATAAGTCAAAATTTATTTTATATTGACAACTCTTTCTTGGTGTGCAAATTTTTATGGCAAAATGTGTATAGTTTGAAAATTTATTCTATTGAGGGTACATATTACACTCTAATTAATTAATCATTAAAAAATAATACTGCATTCATATCAGAATGTTAAAATAAATATCACACTTTATTTTCCTTTGTTTTGTTTCTTCTAATCTATGTTCTACCATTGCCAAGTGAATTCTTATGAAAAGTGAACTGCTAGATTTTGTTATTGTCAGATAGAACTCCTTAAGGCTCAGAGGAGGGAAAAAATATTGATTTTCTATTATTATAAGATAAAGTATACATTACAATGAAAGTAAATATTTTAGACAAGTTTTATTTCAGCCAATTAGAGATATTACGTATAAAATATAAAACAAGTAATAATATGATGAATTCCTGATTTTGTTCAGATAATCTATTTCTTTCTACTTCAGTTGCTGATCAACTCTAAAATCTAGAATAGAATTTGGTATATTCAGCAAGATTTTACAGACCTTATTATATTTTTTGGGTCAATATTTTTTGTAATACCAGAGAACTGAACAGCTGTTTTCAAAGAAAATATATACGCTGATGGATTAATGCAATAGTTTGGAAAATACTTTATGGTAAACAAAATAACCATAATGAAAGGATGCATACAGTCATTTACAAAATGTATGAGTAAAACAGAGTATGATGTTCAAAAAATGCTTATATTTCAAATAGAGAAACAAATTTAGCTTACTACAGTGCTAATAAATTTTCTAATGTATAAAAAATTAAAAATATAACCAGGATTTAAGAAGAAGCAATTGTAATGAATTAAAATTAATAAAATCTAAGATTACTAGTAAAATAAATGAACACTTTTGCATCACTACTAAAACAAGAACTTTATATTTTATTTGAAATTTATGTATTTCTTGTAAAATGCTTTTTAATTCTTGAATTAATAACAAGAAAATACAATCTGTGTGTACAAAATATTAATTTCATATACATATGCTGCAAAATATAATAAATTTTTTATAATCTAATATTCATTCAATTTTTTTAATTTTCCACATAAAATTAAAAAATATTCACAAATTTTTATTTGATAGTATTTTTTATTTTCTATTGAAAGAGATACCAATAGTTTTGAAACCAAAAAAATTAAAATGTGTAAAAATAGAATTAAAGTATTAAACTTACATATTTTCAAGATGTTGTAGACACTTAAAAGAAAATAATTTGTTTGATGAATGAAGCAGACATATATGCAAACATGTTTGAATAAATGCTCTAAGATGACCATTTATAAAACATTTTAAAAATATATTTCCATTGAAAAATTTTGAATTTATTCAGAAGAAATTATATTTTATCAATATACTATTTAGTTGTTAATTGTAAGTGGTTTTTCTTTCCTTTCTTTTTTATAAAATTTTTAAATGTGTTATAATAATTGTAAAGTATATTTCAATATAATTTTTTATTTAACATAGAGTATCTACATCATAATCTAGTTTTCCTTAACACTTTTTTTATCACAATTTTATGGTTTATTATGACATACATACAACTCTGTTCTAAAATCAAATTGTAGTCATTTTTAATTCTTTCTTTTATTTTTTTACATATAATAGGTGCAACATTCCATTTATTATTACAATTTTTAAACTATCAAATACATTGCACTTTTCAATTTAATAACTTGGATGATCAGACATGAGCTCAAGTTGTTGTTTTATAGCATTCAATTATTCAAAAAAATAAAATGACATATCAACATCAGCAGAACTTTATTCCAAATTTCAAAGTAGCAAATTAGATATATATTTTTTAAAAAAGCGGAAAAATTTAAAATATTTAGCTTTTTAAAAGTTATTTATGATTGAGGTTTAATAAATAAAAGGTAAAAAGGAAGCGAGTATATTAAAAATACATACAAGTCTATAAGTATTAATTGTAAATTTAAGAAAAATTAAATAATTCATTTTATAGCTTTTAAATGACTGAAATTTACAAATTCATAACTTTATCAGATGAATTTAGTATTGCTTTTTAATTTTAGTATTTGAATTAGAAAATTTAATTGAAATGATATTTTTATAAAAGCAGCAACAGAAGTGATTTGAAATAAAAAAATATCATTAAAAATATATAAATAATTTTAATAAGATTAAAAATACAGTAAGTAAAATAAAATAAAAAAAACTGCAGATAAAGAATGAATAAAAAATATTGGCATAATTATATTGGCTCTAATTATAATATATCTTAACTTACAAAATTAAAGGAAATATTACATTTTTTAAAATATAACAGATTAATATAACACAAGCAATATTGAATTTTAACATATTATAACACAATGTTAAAATAATATAAGTTTTGAATATAGAAATATTGCCATTTTTTTTAAATACTACCTAATTTAATGCAAAGAGAAAGTAATATAAATATGATTTCACAAACCAATGTTGAAACAACAATGACAATCTTAAACTTCAACATCTTATGCAAAAGAATGAATAAATGAATTTTGTACTCTTTTGTTATCACAGAAGAAAATTTAGTTTTTTCCAAAAATGATTAATATTTTCTAGAAATGAATAAAATGTATCTCATTAAATTAATAATTATTTATACTAATTTGAAATGAAATTGTAAAACAAGAATTTTTTGAGTTAGTAGAATTATCAGAAAAATTTATGATACAAAATAATAATGGATCATTTTATTAATTAGAATTTTTGAATGTTTATTAATTTAGAAAATGAATATTCATGTAAAAGTATAGGACAAATCAGAAGATCCACAGATTTTTGAAATTTTGATAATAAAGCTTGATAAAGAATATTCCAAGTTTAAAAAAAATAAAGAAAGTGCTTACCAAAAACCCAGCTGCTGCTTTTACAGTTGGCTTCTCTGGCAAATTTAAAGCTGCAATACCGAATTGAAAAAGGACTAGAGGATTCACAGTTTCATTTTTGATGTATATAATTGCCTTTCTGATAATTTGATTTAAGAGTTGTAGGTAGGCTTCGATGACTGTTGTACTTTCACGGAAATCTTTCATTGACAACTGAATGGTGTGTTCAGAAATCTGTGCAAAATAATCGTTGAGAATGGGTCTTTGGTCTTCATTATTTGCAAAGACAATCATAACTAGTTTTGTTATATCAAGTATAGATGAATGAGGGCATTGTTTGTACATTTTCATCATGAGATGTAAAATATCTGGTAGAAATATGCTGCAATCTTCTGAGAGAACTGAAATCGCTCGTTTCAAAGCATCACATAAGGCCTGAAAAATTATTAAAAGGACTAATTACATAATTATACAACAGCATTAAAAATAAAAAAATGAAAACAGTATGCACCAACCATTTGGCTGCAAACATGTTAAATATATTTATCAAATTCTCATGAGTTATATCGACAAATGAGTGGTTAAATATTCAAATTAGTTATACAAGTGCAGATCATTTCCTGGCAATTAATTTTACAAAGTAAACCAAAGTTTATTTATTTTATGTTTGATACTTTCATCTGTGATTAACAAATGCATATAAAAAGATCAGCTATTGTAAATATAATCAAATTTAGCTGTACATAGCTGTATATCAAAAATACTTAATAATTTATGTTTACAGCATATAATTAACTAATTTTTATAACTGAATGCCTTCTTTATAATCATGTATGCAATTTTTAATATTTACTTATTTTGATCTTTTAGAGTACTGATTTTTTAATTTTGATCTTAGAGATTTTTTTAAAGTTCGATTTTTATTTCACAAAAAGATTTTATGCCTTATTTTTCTAAAAATGTTCTAAAAATTTGATTTAAATGAAATTTAGAAGTTTTTAGATATTTTGGAAGATTCATAGTTTATTTTACTCATTTAAAAAATTAACAGCATTAAATTTTATTTTGAATTTTCATGTGAAATATTTAATATCTCAAAATACAGAAAATAAAATATAGAATATTATTGACTATCATCTTTGTTGACATCCTAGGGTTTATTTTGCTGCATAATGCTCCTCCAGACAATTGTCCCTGACTTTAATTCTCCAGCTGGAGACTTTTAATGCTTTAAGGTCATTCAAGACATCATGAAGCCACCTTTTCTTTGGTATACCTGTTGACCTATTACAAATGGGCTTTCCATAGAAGATATTAACCACTTGATTATCAGGTGATGTACTCAATGCATACAAGTCATGAAAAACTGTGCTATGATAAATTTATTTTTATGAGTGATAAGAGATTCCAATTCATTATTAATTCTACTCTTTCAACAATAATTATTTAACTGCAATTAATAAATAATAGTGTCAAAGTTCCTAACGAGCATATATCACTATAGGATATAATTGATTTGCACACTTTTAGTTTAACTACCATTGGGATAAATTTATTTTTCAACAAATACTGATAAGAAAAACAACAGTACTTCTTCAAGATTCTTGTCAAATAGTATTTGAAAAATTAATAATTGTACCCAAATACATAAAATTATCAAATTTTGAATTTCAAGTTATCAACTGTAAGATAATTGCTGCAAATGAAATAAATTTAGTTTTCTCCACGTACTTTGTTCATTAAGAAAAAGGCAACGATACCAGCTATCTCTGTCAAATTTTGGCTGTCTTAACAAATGTTTTTTGATTTCATCAGCAAATACACAAATTTGAGTTGTTTCACTAGTAATAAAAACACAAAGATTCAACTTTTTAATAAAATTATTAGAAATTCAAAATTATTAAAGCTGATAATACAAATACCTGTCGGCGCTTGCATTGATATCGAAAATTTCTGAAAAATCATTCTGGTTTAGAATGATGCTACAGATTCACTTAAAATATCTTGAACTAATTTAACTAATTTGATTGATATTTTTTGCTCAGCTAAAGAATTAATCATTTTGGATACATCCACCTTATTAAAAGCCTACTTGAAATCTATAAAGAGAGCAAACAGAATGATATTTTTTCACAAAATTTGCAACTATGTCTTAATAATATGAATTTGACCAACAATAAAGCAGTTCGTTCTAAGACCAGATTGGTCTAGAACCTTATTGACTACCATAACTCAGAATATATTAGAGATTTGTATAAGCCATATAAGTAAGGGAATATTGGACATAATTTGAAATAAATAGCAAGTGAATTGCAAACATTCAATAAGATTAGATAAAGATTAAAATATGAGAATATAGAATAGAACTTATTATATATAGATAAATATTTACAAGAAAAAAATTTAGAAAATTGCAAATTAGTTGTAATTTGGGATTTATTTGAGAAGATATGAAAAATAAGTACTGAATTTTTTTACAGACCACATTATTTTTTATAAAATTAAATTTACTTTACTTAATTTTTAAATTCTTCAAAATTAATAAAAACATACAAAAATTATGATGCAAAATAATACTTCAGACATAATTTTATACTACAAAGAATACATAATTTAGAATAAACAAAATTAAAAAGATTCAAATATGAAATAAAAATTAAAGAATCATGAATTATGTACTTTTTTACTATATCTTTGCAAAGATAAAAACTTTAAAGCATAAAAAATTCTTTTTAAAAATTATTATTCCACAAATAAATTCCTAAAAATAAACTGTCTCAAGAAATTAATCAGTTAAGTATATATTTTCTTGCAATAGAGCAGCATATTTCAGAGTACATTTTAAAATTATAATAATATGGTTAAAATTAAATGCCATAGGACACTAAAATTACCTCAACAATTTTTTCTTCTTTCACTTCAAATGTATCCCTATGGGCTCTAAAGACAGCTAATAATTTTTCAAAAACGCAAAGAATGGGCTGTGGCAACCTTGAGTTCTCCTCACGAATTTGTGCCAACTCAGGAGATATTGTGTCATCTTCTGGTTCTTTCTCCCAATGTGTGTCCAGATTTGCAAAAATCATTGATAACATATGAAGAATATTAATTATAGCTGTTTGATGAAAGGTCTTCATCTATAAAATTGCAGATAATTTTTATTTTTAACAAAATGCATAGTAAGCTATCAAATATCGTAAACTATATAATATCAAAAAACTTACAGTTTGTCCTTGTAAATGTTGATCTAATTCAGCAAATATTGGTTCTAAAAGTGGTTGTAAATATTTTAAGATATAGGTATATGGCATGATTGAAAGCACCCTACCAACAGTACACATGATTCTAACTTTTTCTCTTGGCCTTATAATATTATCTTTTAAAGCTTCCTGTAATGAATAAAATAATCATGCTATTATAGGTAAGTTGTTCGTTATTATTAGATTAATTGCTATAGGACGAATTCAGTCACTATATTTTCATTATTCAAAAAATTTGTTCATGTGATTTTAATACAATTATTAAAAATATCTTAATAAAACTGCAATGAATCAAATATTACTTTCACAACAAAAGAAACGACTTTCACAATAATGGTAAGATAAATTGTAACTCTAACTAAAATAGTTAAATCAAGCTAATTGAAGCTGAGAATCTTTGAATTCCTAATTTAGGAGCAATCATATTATTATTATTATTTTCATTTTCAAAACATGTCTGCTTATTGGAATATTTAATTACATGATAATCAGTGTAATAAGGAAAAATATTGTTGGTTTTACAAATAGTAACAGTTTTATTTTTCCATTTTTATTATTAAAATCCTTTTGGAATTTGACTTCATAATTGTTTACAACAGCTTTCTAATGTTATAATTATTGGCTTAGATTTAATCAATTAAAATCTTTAAAAACTAAAAATCACAAATGAATGGTAATTTGTTGTTCTCTAGATTGTAAGAGAAACAAGTCCTTTAAAGAATTATTTAAATTAATTACTTAACTGGAGATTAAAAATATGATGTTATTCATTAATGATTCTAAGAAATCAACTTTTATTTGCAGAAGAATTTGAATGCTGCATGTAGACATAATAGGTTAAGTAAAAAGCCCCATGAAAATATCTTTATTGTGATTTATTACTATTTTGGAGATTTCATATTTCCACTGTTAAGACATTGAAAATATAAGAAATATTTTAAAATAATAACTAAACATATGATGTTTTATAAATCAAAACATGTAATTATTTGGGATGAAAAAAAGAAATTTTAAGATATAAATGTGGAATATGTTAAATTGGTGTTTCACTGTATACAGAGAAAATTAGCAGCTCTTTTAAATAAATCCACCTTTTTCAATTGCTAAGAATGTATGTATATATATTGAATGTATCATATAAAAACACTACAGATTAAATCTCTAAGATATTAAGTACATCAATATAACTAAATGTTAAAAAATGGTTAGCAAAAATGGTAAAAATTTTAACCATTTTTGCATGAAAAAACTTAAAAGAAAATATTAACTTTAAAATTACAAATCAATGCTGAAAAAATACTTGGTAACATACTAGTATATTTTATCTCAACTATATATATATTGCCTGACATTGAAAATGCAACATCAAGGAGTGATAAGAAAATTATGCAAATTTCAGGATAGATGCACCTTACTGAGTTAAGAAAAGGATGTGAAATGCACAGCTCTCCAGCGCATGTAGGATAAGATATAAGAAAAGGAACTTGCAGAATGGGTAATATTCATGCACTTATTGCTTCTTGAAAAATAATGTGAAAGCTTTTCTTGTCACAAAGGATGCCTGTAATTGTAATAAACGCCAGGCCATTGTCGATGGAGTCAGTTCCAACAGACAGACGAGTTTATGAGGGATAAAGTGATTGAACTATAAAAGGCAGGTCAGTCCTTACAGCAAATTGCAGCTACAGACAACTGGCCGTGTTCACAGTGCACCAGCTGTGGCAAAGATGGTTGGAACAAGGAACTATAGAATGTTTGTGGGGTGCCTGTGAGGCCAGAATGACGTCAGCACACGAGGATCCAACACGTCTGACAGGAGGTGGTGGCAGTCTTGTAGAGCATGTCTACCAAAATTCAGCAGATTGTGTAAGGCAACCTGGATGCTACCATATAGAACAGAACCATTTGTAGTTGATTGGTTTCTAGTGGCCTGTGCTCATGACGTCTGTTAAGACCACCATAGACACCAACAACTGGAATGGTGCTGGATAAAAGCAATGTGAACAACTGAGTGGCTTCTAAGATGAGTCACGCTTTTGTTTCTTCAGTGATAGTCACTACATACAAGTGTGGCATTGGCATGAAGATAAATCCAACCCTGCAGCAATTGTGGAACAGCCCACAGCTTGGTAACACAGCATTATGGTTTGGGGTGCCATTGCATACAATAATAGATCACCTCTAGTTCATATTCACAACACTATTACAACCCAACATTATGTGAGGACACCCAATGTTACATGAAAATGCCCCTCACAAAATCCTATTCTGTAACCTCAAAGTGGTATAAGGGTGTACAGAGGTATCACAAGTGATGTACGTCTGGAACCTAAACCAAGTTTAGGTTCCTGGTAGGGTCACCCATGGCAAGAGGGCTGTGCTAATACACCTGGCTAATACAGAAAGGTAACCCAATCCAAGATGTTGGGCTGCGTGCCGATGGATGAATGGCACCAGGGTTACGGTGTCGCTAATGGGCCCCTCGAGGAACCAGGCAAAACCTCTTTGTATGCTTGCCTTCCACCTGTACAGGGAGGCTATGCAGGTGGTGACTTTATATTTCCTCCCAGTTCCTAGGGCACTTATGGATGACGAAAATAAAAAAATATAAATGATGAAAAAGGATTGAATACATCTCCTGGTGTTATCCAACCAGCCGGCAAAACAGTTCCTAAGGAACAGAATCCTCGCAAAAAGGAGAGCACTGGCAATCTGGCTGTTGGAGGAAGTGGAGTTGCTACAAGGCAGCACACAGACACCACAGTTGGAGAGCCAGTTCTCACAAAAACACAAAGATGCAATCTAAGGCATCGCAACAAAGCAAGGGAGAGGTGGAGACTGCTAAGAAGGTGGGTGGCACCAAAAGACTTAGGTCTGAGGTGTCAACCCCTTTTCCCAGTAACACTGCTTCTAAAAAGTCCAGGGACGATCATCAACCAGGTTGATTTTTGCTCAGGCTGTTAAAAGCCATAAAGCAGCTTTTGTAAAGGATGGTTTCCCAACCATTAAACTCAACAAGGAGGATGTTGACTCCATACAGCTGGAGATTCTGACCAGGACAGATGAGGTCCCCCTAGGAAATCATCTGCCTAGGGTTCGAGGCTTTAGCTTAGTGTCTGGGGCACTAATTCTCCTATGTGATGAACTTGAAACTGTGGAATGGATTAAAAAATCCTTCCATGGTAATAATAGTCTATTTGGTGATGAGGGGCTCAGTGTTCTGGATCACAGTGATCTACCTAAACCAGTAAAGGTGGCCTTTAAGACAAAGGACACTCATACCAAGGATCCTGCCATCTTTCTGAAACGGCTTAATAGATTCAACCCGGAGTTGAAGTCTTTACAATGGCGTGTTCTGCAGAAATCTGTAGAGACACATTCTATTATATGGATCTTCAAGGTTGAAATTGAAGCCTCAGAAGCCATTAAAAAACCAAATTATGGTGCCTATACTGGTTTGGATTGGGGAACCTTAAAAATTCTCAGGGACTCAAACCAGAAGGATGTGCAGAGCATTGAAGATATGGAAGTTGTACAAGGTGCAACTTCCTCTCAAGTAAGTAAATCCTCTCCTACTTCTAGTAAGGAAAGTGAATTACCTAACATTGAAGAACTGGTTTTAGATTCTGGTTCTGATATAACCGTGCAACCTAGCTCTCCTCTATCTGAGAGTGAGATAGAAAAGGTTTTGCAGAAAACTCAAGTAAGTCCCCTACTTATGGAGACTTGGGGAGCAGTGCTTCTTCTTAGCTTCTTTGGGTGCCACAATGGTAAATATCATCAAAGTAGCACAGATCAATCTTTCTCATAGTCGATCAGCTTCAGCTTTTCTTAGCAAGAAGATGACTAGAGGGGAGGTTGACATTGTTTTAATTCAAGAGCCATGGACTTGCAATGGTTCTGTTTTGGGCCTACATGTTCAGGGTTTTAACATATTTTATAATAAATGTTGTTTGAGACCAACAGCATGTATTGCTATTAGCAACAAATTAAATGTCCTCATGCTGGTCAATTACCTAAATGGGGATAATGTTGCTGTAAAAGTATCCTGTTTATTGCAAGGATTATTATCCTTCATTTTGGAGAAGAACTTGAATTGCTTTAGCTGTTTTATTAGATATTGAAGGTGCCTAATAACAAATCTGCTTAATAACAGATTTGTCAGTGCCTCATTTTTAGGTGAAAACATGATGATGATCCAAGCCAAAGCTGGTAGTCCACAGGGAGGGGTTCTTTCACCCATCTTATGGTACTGTGTTGTAGATTCCCTTTTAGAGGTATTAAAAAACCAGGCATAACCACCATTGGATATGCAGATGATTTAGTTATAATCGTCAGAGTTAAGATTGGCGAAACAATCTCTAGCATCATGTCCAACACCCTCAAACAAGTTGGGACTTGGAGTAAAAAAAAGAAGGTCTTTCTGTAAATCCTCAAAAAACCACTATGGTAGCCTTTACAAAGAAAAAGAATCTTAATTTGAAAAAGATAACTTTTTTTGGTTATGAATTAACTTGCTCCAAGGAAGTTAAATTCTTAGGAGTATTTTTTGACATGAACTTAAGTTGGAACAAGCACTTCAACTTTTGTATTGAAAGAGCAAAAAAAGCTTTCTGGTCATGTAGAAATGCATTTGGAAGAACTTGGGGTTTAAATCCCAAAGTTATTCATTGGATTTACACTATGATCATTTGTCCCATTGTTACCTATGGCTCAGTGGTCTGGTAGCCTAAAATCAAAATGAAACTGCTAAAGCAGCATTAACAAAATTTCAAAGGATGCTTTGTGTAGCTATCTCTGGGTGTATTCGAACAACTCCCACATCTATACTGGAGCTTCTGCTTGGAATGCACCCTCTTTATATGTGTATTGAAGCAAAAGCAATACTTAGCATGAAGAAGCTTAAAAATACAGGTCAGTGGAAGGACTACTCTAGCTTTTTATCTTGGGGGAACCTCAATGCTGAATGACGTAACTAGTCATCCTTTTATAAGTATGCCTACTGATTACACAATTGTTAAGTATGCTTTTGATAAGCCTGATACAATCAAATTTCCCTTGAGAGAAGACTGGAATAATGATGCCATCAGTGAAAATTGTATTTACTGGTATACTGATGGCTCAAAAATGAATTCCAACACTGGGGCTGGTATTTGTTGTCCAGCTAATGGCACAAAGTTATCATTTCCTTTGGGTAAATATTCAACTGTATTCCAAGCAGAAGTCTTTGAAATTCTTATGTGCAGCAGCATATGCTTGGACATAAACTATTCTCATAGAATAATTATCTGCTCTGACAGTCAAGCTGCATTACTAGCTCTACAGAAGTCTACTGTAACTACTGTTCTTGTCTGGGAATGTTATTTCACTCTGTGTAAATTGGCTAATAATAGCCCCATCACTTTAATGTGGGTGCCTGGGCACTCTGGTGTTCCTGGCAATGAATTAGCTGATGAGCTGGCAAGGACTGGATCAACAACCGACTTTTTTGGTCCTGAACCAGTGCTAGGTATTTCAAAAGAATAGATCAGAAAGAATGTCTTTGATCTCTTCAACAACAGTTTATGAACTGGTACAATGCCAATGATCAAAGACAAGCAAGGCTATTAAATAGCACATGCCTTAGTAAAAGGCAAAAAGAATTATTAAAGCTCAATAATAGAAGCAGTCTAAGGAAAGCAGTGGGACTACTTACAGGAGACAGACACCTTAAAAGACATCTCACCATAATGGGAGTTTCAGATGAGCCCACTTGCAGAGGTTGTCATTATATGGAAGAAACTTCCAATACACACCTTATGTGAATGTGAAACTTTTTCTGCACATAGATCTGAAGACCTGGGTCAACACTCAATTGAACCTTGGATGTTACAGGAAATTCCTGTAAAATATCTGCTGAATTTTGCTTCAGCCACTGGTCTCTTCAAATAGGTCTTTCTGAGGGGTATAGTACAATAGACATATGGTTGCGGTGCTAGGTTAGTTTAAAACCACCCTATCTTAAATCTACATGAGAATGCCACCTGCACTCTTGTTGACTTTGTGAATCGCCATCAATGGTGGTTCTACCATTGAAGTGTTTTACTGACCCAACTCAGTTTTCGCTCTGTATTATGCATATCATTTTGAAATACAGATAATTTATTGTTTGTTGCTGTCTCTCACTGTTTGTCGAGTTTTGTCTGGCAACTCCTGGGTATTGCATTTTTACTGTCAGGCACTATAAATGCAACACCAGCTTACTAATCATATCTTTAAACTAAGACAATTTAATAATAAATATTTTTTATAATAACATGTGATTTTACAATATAATTTTAAGTTGTAAAGCATAATAAGAAAATATTAAAAAATATAGAAAGAACAAAAAAAGGCAAATTATATACCAGGCAAGATTGCAATATTTGTTCAGAAAAAGGATGCATTGAAGAGTAACAGTCTCTTGTAATATCTTTCAAAGCAAATGTAGCAGAAATAGCGAATTCAGAATTTTTCAACCCCATTAAAAGTAAAGGAATAACACATCCAAGGATATCTGGATGAGTATTAATCCATTCAGCATATGCTCCTATAAGAATTTCATACATTTGAGTAACTCTCAGACAGTTTGAGATTAATTTTTATAATATAAATATTCAAATATTTTCTATATAAGATAATTAGGATACACATAAATATTATCAAAATGCTAATATCATCAGTCTTTTTTTTGAAACTTTTATTTATTATTTATAGTACATTTCCTTAATTAAAAATATTAATGTGGAAGTGTTTTTGCAGAGAAGGAAAGTTTTATTTATTGGAAAATGAAATTTGAAAAATTGATTTGGCTGATTTTTTTTTATTTATTTATGGTCTTGTTATTTTTTACACATCAAATACAAATTTTAAGGCCAAAGAATATTGAAGTAGTCAAAATTTGTAAACCTGATTAAGACAAAATTTACTAGCACAATTTAGAATTTAAAATTATACATATTAAATCCAAATTCTTTCAATAAACAAGAAATAATTTAAAACTTGCCAACAAGAAAATCTTTTCAGGTTTCATCAATTGAAAAATTCAGTTAGTACTAATTATTTTTTACCTGCAATATATTCTTAAAACAAATATTGAATTCATTACATA
This sequence comes from Latrodectus hesperus, assembly GCA_037975125.1. Taxonomy (NCBI): domain Eukaryota; kingdom Metazoa; phylum Arthropoda; class Arachnida; order Araneae; family Theridiidae; genus Latrodectus; species Latrodectus hesperus. Next base: position 30,853,893 of record CM075856.1, on the reverse strand, counting down.
GTGTTTTTTCAACATTATTATTTTCAAGAAAGTAAATATATAATAGTTTTGCACATTTCTACATCAATAGCTATAATTTTTATGGGTGTGCTTAGTAATGTATTTGTCATTTTCTCAATTCAAATAATAATTAAACTCGTTTAATCTTAATTTTCTTATTTTATTATTTTTTTAATTCCTAAATTAGAGCTCATGTCGTGATTTTTTGCAAAAAAGTTATGTCTTGAGAGTAAGAAGTCACTTAATGATTTTCATTTCTACTTCTTGTTCTTACTTGCAGGTTTTTAAGTTAATGTGAGAAAATGTCTCTATAAGTATACTAAATGTGATTTCAGGCTTTCACCAATATTTTTGTGTATTTTCAACAATATGTATCCTTATCAATAATGAGATTCTTTAGCTTTAAAGGTAACAAGGCTGTTAGAATTTTTCAGGAACTTCCAAAAATAATACGTTAACATTCTTTTAATAACCTGAAAATTTCGAGAATCAATAAATCAACTAGAAAAAAATTGAGTTGTTTGGTTGATAGATAGTGCTTACTAATACTATTAGCACAAAACAACAATCGAATTTGACACTAAGTGAAACTGTAGCCTTAACAGCTTAAGGTCTTTCAAAATGTTTAAAAAATGCATAGAAGAATAAATTTTTTTAAATATATACACGAAAAAAGTTTCTGAAAATAACCATGTATTTTATATAAAATTAGTAATAACTTATAACTTTCACATAAACTGTTTTAATCCAACATATAATTATTAGAAGAATGTAACAGAAAGAATTTAAAAAAATCTTGAATTCACATTGGCATAAAATACAATATTCTATTTCAGTGATGATTTAATAACAAATTTAATTTCATTGCATTCAAACCTTTTTGTGTAGTAATATAATAAATAAAAGAAAAATTCAATTATTTTCTTAACTTCCAATACTAGAAAGATTAAATATTATTTAATCAACTAAAACATCTACATAATTAACATTATTGATATCATGTAGTATCTATCACTTTCACTGCTCACAATAAATAAATATAAAAGACAAGCTTTCCAATTTGGGCGTTTCCTTTTTATGATAGTAATAATAGTAAGTGCAAGTAAGATAATCTTAACTTTAAAATCATGTGAACAGTTTATAAATATAGAAAACAGAATTGTTAAAACTGGTAAATATAACACACTTGATATGCAGTCAGACGGTCAATTCTTATTTTAAATCAAACATAAAATTTGTATTAATCAAAATACTTTTTCATGCCAATTCATTCATCATTAATTTTATAATTTTTGGAGCACTTACTTTCACATGAATGCATTTTTTAAAAGAGAAAGATCAACAAATTATTATGTTTATAAGAAACAAATGTTTTAACTGCTAGAGTTTAAAACTAAGATAACATATTAATGTAAAAATCTTTTATCTAAGAAGGATAATTTTCCCACAATGTATACAGTAATTTCAATAGATTAAATAATAATTTAAGACAAAATAATACCTATTGCTTCCATTGTAGCAGATATCACTCTAACGTGTTGAAGAGGAATATTTTGTAAGTGGGCCATAAATATAGGAATATAAGAAGATTCTTTTATATCTACACTTTCTGCAACTTCTTTAAATGCGAAAAGGCAAGCTTCTAAATACTGCAATAAATGTAATAAATTATGAACTCGAATAAACTTTACACGAGAAAAAATGACAATAATATCCATGATAATTGAAGAGAAAGTCCAAATTTCTATTTTACATTCTAAATTAAAATAATAAATAAACACCCCCTTTTCTCTTGTAAGTATGAATAAATAGAACTTAATCTAATTGCTTACATTCTTAAATAAATATTACTCCATTAAAATGCATATGAGAATGCTTATAGAAAGATTTAAATTATGAAAATATATTTTAGCAGCAAGATTTGGATACATATATCAGTTTGTGAGCATGGAAATAAATAAACTAAGACACACAATCATACACATTTCATTGACAAAAATAAACAAATATACTTAATAGTAAATTGTGATTTTTAAATTGTTAAATCAAAAATGAAATGATATTAGAGTTAAATGAAAAAAATAAAGGCTTAAAATCAGTGACTTAACTAATGAACTAGAGATCAAGAGTAATAATTTTATTTATTTAGTAGAGAGGCTTATAAATATCAAAACAAAGAAATAAAAATGAGAGGTGATAATAAAGAATTATGATTTTTTAATTGATTACAAATCTGATGATGCTGTAGGATAAAATTTAAATTAAAATGAATTAAATATATGCAAAACATCATACACAAAATGACAATGTTAGATCAAAATTGTTGTATTGTGACTGGTAAAAGAAAGGAATATTTCAGTTTCCATAACGTTTCATGAATATGTTATTGGCTAGCTAATCTAGAGATATCAGTATCAAACAAGTTTATGTATAATATACATTAATATGTAATTCAAATTGCACCAACAAAATCGGGCACTTCTCAAATGCTATTTATTATACAATGACATTTCATGATATTCATTGCTATACTGAATGATATAAAATATAATTATTTTCGTTTTATTCCTTTATTAAACGATAAAATCATAAAACTTTTTTGCTCCACTATAGCTAATAATAATAATGAGGTTAAATATAATAGTTATTATTTAACCTCAATAGCAGCTGCAGAATAATATAGTAAACAAAGGATCACCCAGCATCTTAAGAAAAATTAATGTGAAAAATCATTTGGTTTCTCTTTGAATTTTATTGCCTAGCAATATGCTAAAGATCTGAGAAAGATGAATTCACCAAAAGTTTATTTTTATATTCTAATAAACATAACCAAAAAGACATATTTCATACAAAATAATATTGAATTTGTAGAAAAGGACAAAAGCACTATTGTCATGATTTATCAAGAAAAACGAACAGTTTAGTGAAATGGAAAACTGCCTATCTATTGTTTTGTTTTTCTTTTGAAAAAAAATTGTATTTTCTAGATTAAAAGTCTGCAAATATACAAAATCTTGCTCATAAAAAATAGAATTTGTATACTGATAAATTTGTACACACTAGGTTGGATCAACAATATCTTCTAACAATTCACATAGAAGATTTGTTATAATTTATAATCATAATGGTTGTATTTAAATAGGTTAAAAATAAAAACAAAAAATTTAAAACATGAAATATTTTACCTGCCACTGAGAAGGATCGTTCAAGGCAGTTCTTGTTGCTACATTTAAGTGAGCCATTAAATTAGCTAGAGCTACTTGTCTCAAAATATTATAACAATACATCTGAAAAATAAAAATAGCGAGCATAATGTAATTAAAATAATTGGCTAAAAGTAATAATAACAAAATTAAAAAATACTAACCACAGAATCACCAATGTCTTGGCGATAACAGCGGAATGCTTCCTTCTCATCTATACATCAAACAAAAATTTTAAAATTAGACAAAATTTTCACTTCATGATTGGAAACTTAATACATTTTATGTAAAAAATCATAAGAATTGCTGCTCATGTAATACAATCAAAATTTTTATAGCAATTATTAATGCACATAATAGTATAAGTAAAATATAATAATTTAATTTTAAATAGAATTAAATGTTTCATTTATATTTAATACAGAGTTGAAATCAATAGTAAAGAAATTAAATATTGATTTCCAAATCATTTGTCAACCACAGATCAAATAATAGAAAATGAATCATTTAAATTCAATCTAATATCAAGGATAAGAAATTTCATATGTCTAAATTTTGTAAGTATAAATATTATGTTTATACAAGACACACCAATTAATATAAATCACAGAAATCAGCCATCAATTATTTATAAAGGTTGATGTTACTATTAATAATTCAAAATATTTAAGCTGTACTTTGGACAAACTTGTTTCTCAAAACTAAAACAAGAGGTTTAAAAATATTTTATAAGATGTAATAAAATGAGAATGAAAATAAAAACAAAATCTTAGAACTAAAATTGAAATAAAATGCTTTATTTCATTTGCAAGATCTGTGTGTGTGTGATGTGGGATCCTTAAAAACAGTAAATCTTATTTTGGATTTTTTGCACACATAGCAAAACTAACCATGATTACAAGGAAACAAATTAATCTTAGTAATTTTGAATAAATTATTTGAAAACTGCAATTGAAGTGGCAGCTACAATTTATCAAGTTCAGTGAATAGACAAACTCTAATTCACAAGTTCTTTTAACACAAGATCATTTTTAGTATAACTAAAAGTGAAAATATAGCTCTGAAAATACATATTTATAGATCTTTAATACAACAGGACAACAGTAGTATAAACTTTTTTCAATTAGGATTTGGAAATTAGCTTTTAATATATGAAAATTTTCTAGATAATATATAAAGGAACTAATTCTCATACGAGAATTATTGTACCAGTTAAGCTTGGAAAATCATTTTAAGAAACTGACAGAGATGAAATTCTTAACAGAGTTTTATTTCAAGAAAATTAAAATAAATAAATAAAAATTATAAGAGAATTACCACACATAGGAAGCTATCAATGCTGATTTCATGCAGGAAAATCAACCAAAAATCAGATTTTGGAAAAGACATTAGAGTTTAACCTCTTTGCGACGGGCGGTGCATATATGCACTTCACACGGACAAAAGTGAGGGCAGGAGGTGCATATATGCATTTCGTACGGACGAAAGTGAGGGCCGGGCAGTGCATATATGCATTTTAAGCTGGAACAAGTTTTAATAATCACTAGATGGCACTATGTGTCCATTACATTTAAACTGAACGTAGTTTTAGTGTTCTGACCTTCATTTTTTTCGTATTCCTGCTTTTTTTGGTATTTTGATTATCAGCTGTGGGTGGGGAGAGAGGAAATCTCAATGTAAACAAACACAGCTCGGCTCTTCAACTATCCACATGATTTAAGCATTCTCACTTCTGATAGCTCTCCGAACACTTTTTTTATTTTGTTTTCACTACTATTGGAAGTCTTTTAGGGTTTTAGCGTCAGTTTCATTACAGTTTTTACTGCTTTCGGTTATATTTGCTCACTTTTCTTGTTATTTCGAAAATTCTCAACTCCAGATTATTATGGCGAGGATTATCTGGTAGGCATTTTCCTACCCTTAATTTGAACAAAAAGGGAGAAAAAAGTCGCAGAAAGTGTATTGTTTGCTCACAAACCGTGATGAAAGAAAAGAAAACACAACAAAGATTTTATACTTGCAAATCATGCAATGACGGACTTTGCGTTTCTCCGTGATTTGAGATTTTCCATACTTAGTCTTCATTTTAAATTTTGTTATTTTTTCTTGTAAATAGCCCTAGCTTAGTTTTTATTAATTTGCAAATATGTTGAAGTGTTTTGTCAATTAAAATTTTGGAAAAACTAGAATTGCACTGTCGAAAATTATTTCTCAAAGTAAGCAACTTTTATATATATATATATATTTTCATATAAATTGAAGGAAAAACATTATTAAAGTCTAGTTTTAATGTTATAAGATAAGTTATGTGATAATCTAAAATGCTACCAAAAATCACAGTGATAGGACTTTAACTTTATCATTTACGAATTTTTTCTAAAGTTAGGCCTAGCGGAGAAAAAACCCCGTCCTGTAAGATCATTCCTTTCACTTCAGTTTCGTCCTGAACACACGTCTTAAACAAAGGCGCCCGTTGTGAAAAGGATATATATATATATATATATATATATATATATTCAAAACCAAAGAAGAGTTTAAACCGTCTTGAAAAGGTTAACATTGAAATTCGCCATCTATCTTTTTATTGGCTTCAAAGGCTGCTTTTGATAGCATTAATGGAAATTATTAACTTAAAACAATGAATAATTTTGGGTTACTATCAAAACTTGTTAAATTGATAAGACTAACATTGAAAGATACAAAGAGTACGATAAAATTTCAGGGAACTTTGTCAGAAAATCTCGATACATAAGACAGTGTTCGACAGAGTAATTCTTTATTCTGTTTTGTTAATACTGCACTTGAGAGTTATTCGAGACTCGGGAATAGATGTCAATGGGCATATATTTTCTAGATGAGTACAACTTCTTGTATATGCAGATGATATTGATATAATTGCTCTATCTTTTCTCTTTTTGAAAGAAGCATTTCTAGCCCTTGAGGTGGCTACAAAACCAATGGGCTTAGTTATTAACAAAGGGAAGGCAAAATACATGCTTTTCTCTGGCAGCAGGTTGGTTTGGTTTGTTTGTCGCTCAACGGTCAATTTTTGCACACGAGGGCTAATTAGACCGGGACTTACGGTTTAAAGTGGATTTCGAACCACTACAAACATCCATGCCCAAGGTGGGATTCGAACCCACGAACTGTTGAACCGAAGGCAAGAGCGCTAACCATTCGGCTGCCAGCTCGGCTCTCTGGCAGCAGACTTCCAGACCCTTATCTTATATAAATTTGAAACAGTTAAGCATTTCACTTACTTAGGTTCAGTTATTACTATTGACAACAGAATATAACCTGAAATAAAAAAAACTGTTTTTGCCAAATAGGACCTTTTTTAACCTAAGGAGATTCTTCACATTTAGGTTTTTTTCTAGAAATACAAAGTTTTTGATTTACAAAATTCTTCTGAGGCCTGTTTTATCCTATGCTTCCGAGACCTGGACTTTGACTAAATTGGAGGAAAATGCTGTTATAGTATTTGAAAGGAAGATTTTGAGGAGTATTCTTGGTGGTGTAGAGGAAAACAATAACTGGAGAAGGAGATTTAACTCAGAATTATATAAAATATATATAAACCAATTATTATATTGATAATATATAGATTAAATAGAATGAACTTGATGACAAGAAGTAGATTTTCTTATAAGTCACAGTGGCCAACCCCAATTTTAACAACTAATTAACAGATTTAACAACCAACTCCCAGATTATTCTCACTAATTTTCTGAAATAACAAAGTAATCTACACAGAAAAATTTTCCTAAATGGAAAATCAAATTACTGAAAATATTTCAAAAATTTTTTTATCAGCATTGTAATAGTATAAATACAAATTTAATGTATTTCAGTTACTTAATTTTATCAAAGCATTTAAGTAACTCCATTGCAATCACCATAATATAAAAGTTTACAGCAACTGACAATCATATGTTAATTAAAATAAGAAGCGAAATTTTGCCAGAATATTAATATTGGTAAATTGTTTTTATGAAGTAGTCTCTTCATGAAACATCAAATGTTGTCTGGTTTTAAAAAATATATAAATTAAATAGATCTGATACTAATAAAAGTTGATATATTTTAATAAAAAAACATCTATATACCAAGATTTGAAAAAATTATAGAAATTAATAATTAAATTATATGATATATAAATTAATGATGAAATTTGTTTAATGACATAGACTTTTTATTATTTAAAATTTCCTTAATCTGAAGGCACTAAAATTTGTTTAAAAATTGTAGAGTTATAATTTTAATTTCTTATATAGTATAATGATATAAAATTAATCATAATTGGAGAATCAATATATTTTTGCATTTAATCGATTAAGATATTTCAGCATTACAAACATAATATGAAACTAAAAAAAACGTGGTAAAATAAGTTGAAAATATAAAATAAAACTTATAAATAAAATAAAAATACTTAATAAAAAAATTTATAAAAAATAAAATAAAAATACTAGATCTCCTAAGAAAACTAGCTCACAATAAAAAAAAGAGAGAGACAGAACACTTATAAATACAACATAATTAGCTGCAATTAATATATTACAAATAAAAATTGTTTTTTTGTAATAACAAATATGATAAATGAAATAAATAACCTACTAAATGAAATTTATATTTAGAGAGATAATCAGATTTCAACTTTCACAGTAAAATATAGAATAAAATAGAGAAAATCTATATTACCAGGCTTCCACCTCTTATATACGTCATCAGGAGGATACCTTAATTTCACAAGGTAAGCATCTAATAAAGCTTGAAAAATAGGGTAAAAAATAAGTAAGAGACTTTCAAATCGTTCACTAGTTGACACAATAGTATCCTGTAAAAACAAAAAATATCAAATTATTTGTATTTTCAAAATTGTTAATTATTTTTTAAAAAATACGTATTTTTTGGTCTAGTTACATGTGTTTTTAATAATACACAAAAAGTAGTATTCAGTTTTGAAAAAATAATTCAAAACTTTGAGTTAAAGCAAAATTAGGAACATAATAAATTTACATGAGAATTTTTTTCTTTAAAATTAGAGTGGAAGAAAATACAACTTGGTAAATTATTGAAGTATGTTTTCACAAAATATAAGGAGTAACATTTTGCAAGAAAATAAAGAGAGAATATTTGACTAAAAGAAATAAGTTTTATAACAAACAAAATAAAATTTCTCTATGTAAAGAATTTGTGAAACTTACCTTGTTTCAATCATGTGGTTGAAGAAATTTGATTAAGTCATTCATATAATTATTGTGAAAATTCAAAATGACACAGAGAATATTATGAATGAATTGAATGATAAATTTTTTATTGGATACATTTGATTTTATTGTCTATCTGAATTAAATATTTAATGCATTATAAGAACTAATTAATTTTTTCAAGAAGCAGAAACATCACACAAATGAAGGAAACTCTCTGGTAGTACAAAGTTTATGAAATTGAAAACTAAAAATTGAACTGTTTCAATGAAAGTAATAGATTTTATTTAATGGTATAGTTCTGTTTTGGAATTCTTCTAAAGTAAATTTTTTTAACATATGTAATCTTATAATCAAATTAAGCAAACTTCAGTTAAGCACATTAACATAGTACTTGTTTTATATGGTATATAACTTTTAGCATTATATAACACAAGACTTTCTTATTGGGGTGATGCTATTTTCCTCCACAAAGAGATAACACTTTTCTAAATATAAACATAATTTTCAATGATGAATAACAATTTAAAATAAACTTTACTTACTTGAAGAGCATACCAAAATCCAAATGCTAATTCACTACATAGCTCATCAACAGGATATTGTCCAGGAGTAGAGCTGCATTGCTGATAAAACATTGAAGAAAAATCGTAATTAAAATATAAATATATATTCTTGTTAAAGTATAAAAAGCACAAAAATAAATATATTGTAAAAATTTAATAATAATTTAATTTTTATACAATGAAGAAAACATTATTCGTATAATATTTACAAAAATAAAGATAATATGCACAGATTAAAGGTAATTCAGAGATATCCTAATTACACACAGAAAATCTCTCAAAGCTATGAAAAATATTTTAAAAATATGGTAAATGTTAGACAAAATATTGACAGTTTTCAATTGAAAAATAATATTTTTGTAAGCATGTGATTATATTTACCAGGATAAAACTTATTAGTTTCATTATTACATCTTTTTTTTCAGGTCGATTGAGAATGGTGTCTAATAGCAATTGACAATGATTTTCAGCAACACAAATAATTAAACCATATATCATAGAACATTTCTCCTATAAATAAAATTTTTAAATTATTTAATTGATAAGAATAATATAGTTTTTTGACATTTTGTCAAATGAGATAAAGACATACTATATCATGATCTTGATTAGATTTTTCTAGAAGTGTATCAAATTTCGTAAAATGCTCAATTATCTCAAGAACTAAGTTTGGATATCTGAAAATATATGAACAATCAAATAAAAAAACTGCTATGTTACACAAACACAAATCTTATGAAATTACATAAAGAAGCCAATGGAATGCATAAAATAAATAAATACAGATATTTTTATTAAAAATATCATTTATATTAGAGTGCACAATCTTAATAATAAAAAGAACACTCACGTAATTTATTGCTATATCAAAAAAAAAAAATATCTGACTTAATTTTAACAATATAAATACATTTGTTTTATATTATGCAATATAATAATACTTTTAAAAACATATAAATGAGATATAACATAGGTACAACATCTAATGATGAAAAAATCTAGAACCCATGACATTAAGATAATGCATTTTAAAGTTTAAACAGAAAAACATATATTTTAAAATTCATGTTATAAAATAAGGTTAATGAATTAGATTCAATTTCGCTAAATTTAAAACTTGAATAAAGAAATCCATATTTTGAATTTAAATATGAAAAATTAAGTTTAAACTTAACCAAAAACCAGCTAATGATTGAACAATACGAGTATTTTGCATTTAATGTGAACATTTCACATAAATAAAAGAATGAAAAGATTTACAGTTGCAGTAAATTGAAAATAATTATTACTTATTGTATTTAGTAATGTCTGAAATCAAAAGAAAAACATTCTACAAGAGTTTTTTTCTATATCACAACAATAAAGGTATTTGCAATCTATTAAATGAAATAACTATGTTATGCTATAGAAGTAAATCCTGCGAATAGATAAACAAAAATAAAATTATATTTTTACTCATAAACTTACTTTTTCTTAACAAAAATATAGTTAAAATTTCATTATATCAAAAGATTTTTACTTGTGATATAAAATCATTTCTTAAATAATAAAATTTAATCAATTAAAAACTTAAGTTTTGAAGAAAACTTACTTGGAAGATTCAGGGTGATTAGCAATATTTCCTAATGTTTCTATAGCTGTTTGGCAAATTTCATCTCTATATACAGAATCAAAAGTGAGAAGTAAAAGATTTTTATAATCTAAAATAGCTGGTCCTAATAATGACCAACTAGAGTAGCATTTCAGTGCCATTTCACACAAATCAACAGGAGCTGTGGTTTTGGACAGAATGCTTTGTACAAAATCCATGACTAAATTTAGAGAGCTTATCAAAGCATTTCGCACAGTACCAATTTTTCCTTGAGGCAAATGTGTTGTCTGAAACTGAAAGCATGCAAGTTTAGAATTACAAAAACATTTATTAAGTTAATAGATTTATAATTTTTAAAAAGAAAATAGTTTGTGTTTAATACAGAAACGAATACAAATTATTATATGCTGATTTAAATTTTATTTTTTAATATATTACAAATACTCTCTACGATTTTCTATCTAGTGAGTATAATTGAAAACGTATCACAATATTAAAAAGCATAATTAGAATAAAATTCTAATATGCATATCTAAAAAAATCATGAATATTTATATAGTATTATATTAACTTTACAGCATTACTTTTTCATACGTAGATAAAAATGAGGAAAGTTTCAATTATGTTTTTCAATAATGAATCTTAGAATACATTTCCATTCTTGAGCAATGTTTTTCATTCATTTTATATTTTAAACAATATATTATGCATTGTTATTTTAAAGAAGAATATTACATTCAAATCAATTTTTTTTCTTAATCTTAATTGACATTATAGTTTAAATAGTCATATATTAAAAGCTTAATGACCTACATACAAAAAGTTAAGAAATATAATAAGATATATTTTTATTAATTAAGAGGCAATTGTGCATTAGTTACATAAAAGTAACAGAAAGATTCTTCAAATTATAAGAAATTATTAATTAAAGCTAAATTTTTCATTTATATTACTATTTTGCATTAATAATAAATAATTTGTTTTGCATAAAAAACAAAACTTTGTCAATGAGCATGTATCAGTTTTGCTTTTGTATACCATTTATACATGCAAATAGGTTGAAAATTACATAAAAATATATTTCCTAAAAATTTATACATAAAAGTAGAATTTTCCCAAAGAAAAAAATTAACCATACAAAATTTTATTAATTCATTCAGTAACCATACTTATAAAAATAAGTTTTAAAATTTACTTTTTGCAATAACTAGGATAAGATTTCACGAATATTTGTTTGAAATAATATACTCAGAGAATTCTTACCTCTTCACATATTACTGTTAATAACTCTAATAAAACCAAAGCTATTACTTGAGGCTATAAGAAATATTTAAATATATATACATATTTATAAGTCATAAAATGTAAAAAACAAAGATTTTATATATATATATTTAAATAATTTAAATTTTTTTGCAATAACATAAGAACATTTATAGATAAATATGCAATTTTCTGAAAATTTAAACAGTAAATTTTTAACAAATAACATTTAATAATTTTGTATTGGTTTATATGTATTATTTATTTCCACATTAAATATTATTTCTGATTTATTTCTACGTTATTGTAAATAAAATTTTACTATTTATTTTCACATATTTAATAAATGTTTGAAAATTATCCAGTTTTTTTGTTACTCTAAATATAGTTTAACAATCAACAATTTCATTATTGTTATTTACTTAAATATATCATTGTTTTTTGCATGGTAGTTGTATTTTAATAAATAAATTCATTTAGACAGACTACAAATATGGTCTCACCAGATTAATAGAATGCATTTCTTTCAATTGATGAAAATAAATTTTAAAATAGATATTTCTTTTAAAATACTGAACATGGGCTTACAACAGCTAAGTAATCAGACTATGATCAAAGTAAAAGGAAAATGTTTAATAATAAATTTTATTAAAACATAAACTTTTGCTTTATGTAATTCATTCTAATATATAACATAAATATATCAATATGTGTGTGAAATTTATAGTAACATTACAAAATACTTTAAACAAAATTGATGATTGAAATTTACTAAATAACGTTAAATGCAAGTATTTTGTGCACAATATATTAAATTTAACACATTTAATAGACATAGAGAATACAAAATTATACAGATTTTATAAAATAATTGTCAATGAAAAACTTCTTGTTTCGCTTCATGCATTGTTACATAAAGAAATCAATCAAGCAACAATAACTCTCTATGGCATTTCACATTATAATCATAGAAAACAATTCTTAAATCAAAATTTGTTTAAAATTTGTTATTGAAAATTTTATTGAAAACATTAATAAAAACAATGAATAATCTATTAAATGTTCTACCATTTGAAACAAGATGAATAAAGAATATGATTATCAATAAATATAAAACCATATGTATTTTATAAAATAGCTTGAACAGGGAAATTATTCATGTTTGAGAGTAATTTAAAACCAATAAACCACTGAAAAACTTTGGTTATATTTTATTAATTAAATTTTTTCCTTTATGTTAATAAATCTCATATAATTAATTGAATACGCAAAATACTTAAGACACAAAAAAGAATGCTAAATAAGTAATGCTTGTTTATCAATATATATAAAAAATATTTTTAAGTAATGTTTAATTTATTTTTCATTATTAAAAATATTCAAAAGACAGTAAAATTATCTAAGCAATAATCGAAAAAACTAAAATCTAACATTTATAGATAAGTTAAAAATTAAAATTGATGCCAATGAATTTTCTGATTTCTGTATCCAATAATTATAATTATTATTAAGATAACAATTAAAAACAGTTACTAAAATACTACTTACACTAGCATTAGGAATGTTTTGTGGCTGAAATCCTTTTATTAAATCAGCTATAGCAGTGGGCCAAAAATCAGCAATAGTTTGAATAATGAAAGATGACATCTATAAAAAAATATATTATGCAACTAACTATATCAGCAGAATGAAATGATTATTCATTAATTACTAATAAATTTATTTTCCATTTAAATTTCACCATACAGATTAAAAATTTCAGAATGTGTGTGTGTGTGAATCTAAAAAATATAATACTTAATAAATTTTTAATTTAGTAGTTATATCAGTGAACATGAAGTTGTCTTTTGATATTTTAACTTAGCTTATATTAATGTTTATTTTTTTCAAATTTGAGTAAAATAATATAAATTTATATCATTAATAAAAAGTTATGTTTAGCCTGATTCGTGATGTTGTCTTCTATTAGAAATTTTTCAACTTTTAGGCTTGGTTAAGAAATATTATCCTTAAAATTTTTAATTTTTGGGAAAATCTTTTTAATGAAAAACAAAAATAAATAAATAAAAATCTAGATGAAAAAAGTGGACAGTTTGATTTATATAACTAAAAAAATGGTGTAATTAGTATACAGACATTATCAGTGGATTAATATTAATTTTTTCATTAAAAGCGAGAAACATTATCCATTAATTGCATTGTATAATGTATACATAAAATTTTTCATAACTAGTAGAAACAAATTAAAATAAAAGTACTAGAATCTTAATAAAGTATAATAATAAATTTTCATTTACATAAATAAATATTCTACTTATCTTGTTACATTTATTTACAAAATAATAGACATCTCCAATTAAATGGCAAGAAATCAGAAGCAAAGATAATTTTTTTAAAAAATTGAAACTATCCACCTTTAGTAAAAAGATGTGAATTTCAACAGAAATAGAAGTCTTCTCTGTTTAACTATTTCACATTGAATATTAAATATATTGAAAATACTATAGAATTGTTAAAAGCACAAGAAAGGTTTTAGGAACCACTGACCTTGATATATGGTTAATAATAAGGGAGTACTCATAAATTTAGTATTGTAATAAAATGATTATATTCTTCAAAAAGCAAATTTGATTATTTAAATTTAGTTCAATTTTTTATTGCATATTATTTTTTGTTTTTTATTATTCTATGAAAATTAAAAATATGTAATGAAATATAATATCATTTATAATGCTATTTTTTATAGTTTAAAATATTGTATCTCTGAATAAAATAAACTAATTTTTCATCATTTTTTCAGTCTTAACAATTTTATTAATTATTTACATACATACATTAAAATATCACAATATAGATTAAATGAATTATTTAAACTGTTGCAACAAACATATGTTAATCATAATAAGCTTAAATTAAATAATACAAGAAGAGCAATTGAATATTACTTGAACTTTGAAGACCATAAAATTAGAAGAATTTAATATGAGAATTAAAATGGAACTAAATAAAATTTTTCAAAAGCTTTCAAAAGCCAACTTAAGAAATTTTCACAAATAAGAATTCCAATACAAGTTCTATCCTTTTTGCAAGAAAGCTTAAAAATAATTGCTGATAGATATATTTTGGCAGTTAATAACTAAATTCAATTTCATGAGGTGAAAACATAGACAAGTATTCAATATTTTAATCAAACTTTATGTAAATATTTCATTTATACTTTACACATGAGGGCATAGTGTATTTAATAAGGTTTAGAAATTGATTGGTTGGTTTATTGCTCATCAGTTATTTTATAGCAGTTAATTTTTCACACAAGGGCTAATTAAACTGAAATCTGCAATTAAAAATGGATTTTGAACAACTACACATATCCAAGTTTGAGTTGGAATTTGAATCTGTGAGCTGTTGAATAAAAGATCTTAGTGCAAATCACTGAATTTGATTAGAGAATAATAAAATGACGATAATAAATATTCATAGTGGAAATCACTGAATTTTTAATTCTCAGTGTAAATCATTGAATTTAGCTAGAGAGTATCAAAATGATGATTACAAATATTCATGGATTTATTATATGATCAATTAAAAAACATAGACAAACAGCAAAATTTTTTATTTAAATATTTTGATTAAATTGTAGGGCAAGAAGTTAAGAATCACCAGTTCAATTTATTGTGATGTATCAGTAACAGTTTATACAGTAAAAATATTTTGAAAAGAATTCATAAAGCATGACTGTAGCTGTGAATTTTTACAAAATATTTAATATGTCTAAAATAAACATTTAAAAAGTTAATTGAATTAGTTTTGCAATTGATTCTGAGTAAAGAAAATTTATTTAACATCATTATAATTGCATATTAATAACAATGTATACTTTACTTTTAATAAATATAGCTCTTTAACATTTTTCTATACAAAATAAGGTTTATTTTGTTGCTTAATAGTAATCTTATTGCACATAATTTGAGCTAATTGGATATGGATTAAAAATTGGATTCCAAAACACAACAGCCACGCTTAAAGTGAGATCAATAACATGAACTGTTGGACTCAAGGCTTGACTGCTAAAACTCTTGAGACAAATGGGATAATTTTACAAAATTGTATTGCATTCCAAAGATTATATTGATTAATAAATTATTTTCTATAATAGTAAAATTTTATATGACAATTATTTACATCAGAACAACAGGGAAACAGGCAAAAGTTTAAATATATTAGATAATTCATAAATTTTCTTCAACATCATGAATTGGATAACATGAATGATAGAATTAATTTAGCAATAATCTATTAGATAATTTTCTTTTATATAGATTATAGATCAATTTAATAGATAATGGCAATTTTTAGTACTTTTAAAAATAATATAAGTTTAAATGCTATTTGGAAATTTATTACTATGATCTTGTTTCAATTTTCATGAAATAATTTTGAAAGTCATTTGTATTAATAGAAAACTATATTTCTTTTATTTCAAAGTAATCAATATGAATAAAAATATAAAGAAATATTTAGGTTTCTTTCCAAAACTTAACAAGTAGATGCTTATTATCAATACCAATAGGGTTAAACTTACATATAATTGTAACTACAATTGAAAAGTTCACAAAAAGGAAAAATTTTATAATTAATAATGGGAATTCTCAAAATGTTTTCCAATAAAGAAAGGCGAGGTAGATATAGTGCGCTTTCTTTTATTGCAGGGTGCTGATCTTAGAGTAGTTAATAATAATTCTCAACCCCCAATTGATATAGCAATCGAAAAAAAGCAGATCAATATAATAAATGTGATAGCCAAAATGATGCCACACCTTTTGGAGAATATAAAAATAGACAGTAAAGAAAGCTCAGCAATGAACGATTGGGCTGTGAAAACGAAAGAAAACAATGAGTCTTTGAAGAAAATATACTTACAGCAATGCATAACCTAGTTAAAACAATCCTTTGGCCACCAGTATATTTGAATAGAGCATTTAGTAATCGATCTCTGAGTGGTGCATAGAGATCGGGAGGCAATTCATTCCAGTTTTTTGATATTTTTACATGCAGTGTGCTAGCTCCATAAAACTGCACTTCAGGAGCCTATATAAATCATAATGAAACATGCTTAAATACAAAAACTTCAAGCATATTTATGAATTTTCTATTTGTAAATTTTAAAACAAAATTTAGAAAAGAAAAATGTTTTTTTTTCATAAGATAGTAAATATTTTACAAAGAAAAAGTACTATAAAAACTGCCTTGTGGATTTTAATTGTAATACTTGAATAATCTAAAATTATTTAACCATATTTTTAAAACAAATTTGAAAAAATCATCAGAATGTATGACTTTCACAATAGTTATACTTCAATTACAAAGATATTAAATTTATATTGATTAACTGTCTTTCGTTATAATAAATTTAGATAGTATTCTTAATATTTTTTTCTGAGTAGGCTACATTTCAAAAGTTTTCGATGTAGAGCATATTGTTTTAGAAAAATTAAATTTGCCATTTAACCAATTTAATAGCCATTTCATGTTACTTTAAAAACCAGTTTTTATTTTTACTTTATCCATTTTCATAATGTTGTCTTAGGCTTTATTTAATTTTTGAAGACTTGCACTTAGCATATCAAAAAGAAAAAGACAATAACCATGTAATTTGCACACTTTTCAATCAATAAATGAAATATTTGGAGTTTGCTATACTATTTGTTGAACAATATGAGACATACGCTGCTCTATTGTTGTAAAATGCAAAATTAAATTTTGCATTTCACTTTTGCCATGATATTATTATTATTATTTTATTTACAATGCAGATGATGATTTACAGACATTATTCTTACATCATACAGAGATAAAATATGTATATATATATATCTTATTTCATACAGAACATAAAAAAAACTGGTATAAGTAGGATACAAAATATAAAGCAAACATGGGAACTGAGTAATTAAAACAAAAAAAAATTAAAAAGATAAAATGTTTAAAGAGTCTCTGGTTTACAAGTAACAGGAATGGACATAGTTCCTTTTAAAGGGCAGAGCATACAGGAAGATGAAAGCATTCATTGCTACACCACTATGGCAAAGGGGGCAGGTAGGGTAGAAACTATCCAAATTTAGTAAAGATGAGCATACCTGCAGTCATGCTCGGTTATGAGACAAAAAACAGTTACAGTATAGCTTTAAGAATAAACAGGAGATTAAGAATGGAATTCCCACATGATTTTTTGTGTACATTCTTTCAGTAATGGTATATGCATTTTTTTTTATCTTAAGTACTTAATTATTGTTGAAGATGTGGATTTATATTTAATCAAGTTTACACTGGGCCTGCTTAATAAAACAACCTTTTTGAATAGCTTAGTGATACCATTATTTTAAAGGGTATTTTACAAATACAATACTTATATAAATATGGCTTAAAATAAAAAAAAATCTTGTGAATGCAAAAAACAAAGAATATTAAAAAATGATTAACAAAATACTTGCAAAGTTCAGCAATATTAATATTTAAGTTTATTTAAGTTATTAAATATATTTTTCTTTTTCATAAAATAATTTTAAAGAATTTGGTTTGATTTGACATTTAGATTACTCGTTGCACACAAGAGTTAATCCAACTAGACATACAATTTAAAGTAGACTCTAAGCCACTACAAACATCCCTGCAAGAGGTTGAAGTCAAATTCACAATTTATTGTTTTAAAGTAGCAACAATTACGCTGGAAATTTGATGGATAATATGAAAAAGCAGTGGAGGAGAATTTTCAAGCCTTATTGATGATTAAATGATTGATAAACTATTGATGAAATTTATACGAGGTCAACCAAATTTAAAGTTACACTTTTAATACAATAGATAAAATGCATTTTAAGCAATTTAGAGGTATGCTAAACTTATGTAATCAAGATATAAAGTGCTTTATGACCAAACATCTGATGATAAATATTACAAAAAGTAAATAAATTGAAATTATTTCTTTTCTTTATGAATTACACAAAGAAATAAAATGTTTATTAGAAACCAAACTCTTATTCATGAAGGCTTAAGGTGCTTAAGGTGATTATGCTTAAGATGAAAGTGATTACCAAGCAGCAGATACATGAAATTAAAAACTATTCCATTTCTTAAAAAAGATTGAAATCAGTTCAAACTCTATTTAGTTAATAGCAACACTTACTTTCCTTCCCATATTATTAAAATAGTAGACTAAAATATATACAATAGAGTAAAACTGACAAAAACTTCAATGATCAATAAATACAATATATGTAATTAATGATAGCAAAATCATTTTTGAATGACTATTTGACTTTAATTTTGACTGTGATATTTATGCCTCACATTTGACATCCCATGACATAAGCAAATAATGAATTGCTAAATAAGTTCCAATTTTAACAATTGGTAACAGGTGTAGTCCCACTAACATACTTTACCCCTTTGTTGTTTGTAACTATAATCTAATCTAATTACATAAGACAATACTTTTATCCAATAATCAAACTGAAAACTAAGCAGATATTCACGTTTATAAACTAAACCCACAGAGGGATATTACATCACAATTGGTATAAACAAACACATAGTCAATCATTACAGCAATCTTTAATTGCATCAAGGAAGATCAAAACTTAGATTGGTTCTTTCATTAATCAAAATTTCATGACACTAACATTAAGTAAATAAGAATAAATGATATCTTCTCAAATAATGGTCATTACTATTAATGGTTGATTTTGGTATTCTGATGTAAGAACTGGTGTTGGGACTTGATCTTGAGATATCATGCAGCACATAGTTCATTAATGATGTTCTACTGTTTTAATGCTGATGAGTTTTAACTATTAATCCCAATGATCTGACAATGGAAAACAATATCAGAGATTCTTCGTAATTTGGCTTCAATCCCAAATGTGAATTTAAAAATTGAATCGGCAAAGGTGGCATATAATCCATGATTCCAAATTCAGAGATTGGTGAATATTTGCAGATTTTCTTATGTATCTGGCAACCTCGTTTTTATTACATCATACATATGGAGACCTATAAGAATTATGCAGAAAATTCTATTTTGGAAACCCTAGTATTTACGTCATTGTACACGTTACAATACATCATCATGGCAACATTTCATCGCCAAAAAATTCAGAATTTGAAATCATGGATTATACGGCACCTGTGCCATTGAAACTAAATTACTTAATTTTTATTTCAATTTTTATATATTTTTCTTAATAATTTTTATTTTACATTACTAATATATAGTAAAGGTTATGTGCTCTTATATGTGGTTCATTTATGAGTCTATATTAAAATCAAATACATGTTGTATATTTTCAAATAACAAACTAAACTAAAAATGTATAGTTAAAAAACTGAAACTCAAAATATATAGTTAAAGAATTATATCTCTATGAAATATAATTTTTTTTAAAATATATATTTTTATAGATAAACACGTAAACTAACAGGATACTTTTTGTTAAAGGCACGCCACACATTTTTGGTGTCATATTGGTGGAATTATTACTACATCAGAGCAATTCAATTTTTTTTTTATGTTTTAGCTACAAAAAACATATAAATAGAAATAGCTATATTAAAAAATACATTTTTTCTATATTTTTAATTTTTAAAATGTTATACGAGCACAAATTTAGGAAGGAGCTAATTACATACAAAAAGAATATAAAAATTTATAAAGACTAATATTAAAAACAAGTAATAAAAATTAAGAATATCATGTACAATAGCAGAAAACATCTCTTCTTTTGTATGCATACACCACCACATGAATTCGATTAAACATGAATAAAAATGCTTACAGGTATTGTTCCTGGTATTATTTTCCTCTTTCGTACTATCTCATATTCACTCAATTGATTATGAATGACACTTAATCCAGATCAAAGAATTTATACAAATAGCTTACCATGAAATGTTTGTTATTCGGCAGCTTAAAGACCAAAAGATGTAAATCCCAGTTATCATCCTTTTAAAAAAAAGTACCACTAAAAGGTATATAAAATGACTTTTTTATAGCTAATAATAAAATATTTATGAATAAATATGCTACCACTATAATTAATGTTAAATAAATACAATTTTACTAGTGATCTTTCTCCCATATATACACATAATTATTTCTTTAATCATTGAAATAGAAAGTAAAACATATCTAATTAATTAGAAATGAAAAAACATTACATTATAAAAACATTAATATTAAAATAGAATATATAATGATACAATTTTCCACCTTTTCAAATTGCAAAAACTCCCAAGCAAATTCCCAGGCTTCTTTAGAATTTTGAGCAAGGATAAGAAACTGATTTGCTTGAACCTGACTGTCAGCATCATTATAAAAATGAAGAATAGTCTGCAAAATACAATTCATTAAGATTATTAAGAAAAATCAATTGAATTAATTTTTATTTATTGAAATGAATATTATAATGTTTATACATAACATCATACATTTTATAGGTAAATTCAAAAAATGTAAAATTTATTTGAGATACAAACAATTCATAACTAAATATTAAAAATAATACTATACACATAAGGCATTTTTATGCCTTATATAATATATTTAGACATAAAAAGCCTTATGTGATGCCTCAATTCTATGAACAGCAGCATTTTATGAGAATGTTTTTATTGAAAGCTACTTGTTGTAACTGTAAATGAAAATTTTTATAAATCAGATGACTTTCATAAGTAAATTGAAGTTATCAATTCCAGAATCTGAAATTTATGTGTACTATTCATTAAACAATATATTCTAGGAGTGGCCAAACTTCTTGTTATTTTTCAAAATTTGAAATTTTTTGCGAGCAGCAATTAAATACATATTTAAAAGGTATGCAAAAATGTATTAGAAATTTTTCTTACAGAAATTATATTTATTGAAAACATATAAATAAAAGTACAAAATATGTGTACTGTACTTAAATATTAAAAAACAAACACATTTATTTTACTTCTCTTGACAATTCTTTAAAATTTGGTGACACCACTTTTTTGTAATTCTTTGAGAAGCTGGTTAGTTAATACTGCTTGGTGTTTGGATTTCAAGAATTTTAAAATGGAATGAAATGATTCACAGAAATATGTTATTCTAAATATTGAATTAATTCAACAAGCAGCTTTTTTTTAAATTCAAAATACCTCGATTCTGATGAAATTTCCAAAATTCAATAATCAGCATTGACTTATATTTTAATTGTACAGTTTGATCTTCTTGCATCACTATTAATTCAAAATTTACAAATGCTTTTTGGGTCATAATTATATTGGAAATGGAAAACTCACTTTGAATAATGTTAATTTCAAATGGATTCAGAAAATACTCAAGAGATGATTTAAAATATTTCAAAGTCTTATCTTAGTCTTGAAATCTATTTTGAAATTCCATCAATATTTCCTCTTGATTTTTTATACACTTGTTTTTTTCTTGTTTAATATTGGAACAAATTTTTTTAAC
This sequence comes from Latrodectus hesperus, assembly GCA_037975125.1. Classification (NCBI taxonomy): domain Eukaryota; kingdom Metazoa; phylum Arthropoda; class Arachnida; order Araneae; family Theridiidae; genus Latrodectus; species Latrodectus hesperus. Next base: position 30,831,568 of record CM075856.1, on the reverse strand, counting down.
TCGAAAAAAATGACAAATTTTTTATTTTTAATATCTTTTTAAAAGTTTTATTATAGTTTGAAGACTAAATATACACTGAGGTCAGATATTATTTTATCTTTCACCTACACTTGTAACTTTACTGTTTGCAAATGTTACATGACATCAGTGAAAAACATTCAATCTTGTAATCATTTGTCATCGTCTAATTCTGAATAGTTTATTTCCTTTTATTTTAGAAATGCATTTATCGGATCAAACAAATCTACAAATTGATTTGATATGTTGTAGCTAGATAACCATCTAACAATGCAAAAGATGTTAATGTCATTTGGAAGGTCTTCTTCCTTTAATTCTTGAAAATTTTTTAACTGGGGATGATTTTTTTGTCTTGATGCAAATGTAATTTACAATGTGTAACATTGTTTTTATAACATCAAGGTATTTTACATATTTTGAAACAAGATGTTCTTGATGAATTAGGCAATGAATTGTGGAATTTGAGAATTATCTCTTGAGAGCCCAATAAGACCGATTTTTTAACCCAGCATTGCCAGAGCTCCAAACAGCTACAATGGTGAAGTGGCTGCTGTGCAATTAGCATTTGAAGAGATCAGAAAGGGTAATGAGAACAACATAGTATTTTTATAGACTCTCAGACCACCATCAGGTCTCTCTCTTCAATTGCTCCTAGCAGTATTGGGTCTGTTTATCTCTGTCAAATGGCAATTAGTTCTCTACTGGAAGAAGGACGACAAATTGTGCTGCAATGGATACCCAGCCACTGTGGTATCGCTGGAAATGACGCAGCTGATAAATTGGCAAAGGCTGGCTCAGATCTACAACAGCCTTCTCCAGCCTTGGAGTACCATACTGTTAAAAGGCTTATTAAGTCAAACATAGCCTCCTATCGTAGAAATGTTTACAAGATGTGCATAAAGGGGAAAGCATGGGCTTTATTACTAAGAAAGCCTATTCCGTGTAACCTCCACAGAGCTGTGGGAGTGGCAAATTTTCGTCTTAAAACTGGGCATGATTATCTGCAAAAACACCTTCACCGTTTGGGTTTGAAGGACTCTCCAACCTGCCCTTTTTGTGGACTCGAGGACATGACTGGTGACCACCTTTTCACTTGCCCTGGACTTTCGGACGTCGCAGTTAGAAATTCTGCGGAAGATGACTTTTCATTCACCTCAAGATTGTATTGGGCTGCCCGACAGAGACTGATGGTTGAAAAACCAAGGTCGGGCGTAGGATAAAAAAAAAAGTTTTTCTTAATAAACTCTCTCTTTCTTCACCATCATTCCACCACAGTGGTAGAGCCCAACTTTGGGCTAGTTTCGGACATGTATGATAGTGCGCATCAGATATCATTCAGGAAAGTATTTGCAGCACAGCCTAGTTTTTAATTTTTTTAAATATTGTTTTCATTCATTATATTCAACTATAGAAACAAGGGAAAGTTGATGGCATGGTTAGTTAAGGCTTCATTTTCATAATTAGAAGGGTAGGGAGTTTGAGTCCTTACTTAATCAAAGATCCATCATTTTCATTAAAGACAGTTGGGGCATGCTAAATATGTTGTGGTTGCAATGTCTTCCAAGTGGAAGTGGCTGATCAAGTATTCAGGGGTCTTCTGCTTGTTCCCTGCCTTTAATTTACAAAGACTCCCACTTAACTGCTTCCATCTTAATTGGTAGAGACTAACTCAGGGTTAGGTGTATAGAAATATACTAGAGCAACAACAAAAACAATAATTTTTATTAAATTTCTAAATATAATTTTTTCCCTCATATTTGGTTTTTCTCATGTTGAAATTTTATAAAAGAGGTACCCTTAAGGGATTTTTAAAGAACCTTGGTTCTTTTTTAAAACTCCCTGAATTTATTTAATGATCAAAAACACAATTGTTTGATTAGGAAAAAAAATGTATTATAAATTACAAAAAATTTGTGAAGTCTGAATACTTAAAATTCAAAATAAAATTTATTTTTTTTATCCTATGCAAAGCCTTGGCCAATCGGCCATGTGATGCCTTGTTGACCAGTAAAGATGCAAAGAACTGAAGAGGAAATATTTCCAATGTCTATATCTAAGATAAAATTATTGAGGATACCAATCAATATTATAAAACTAGATAAATTTTTGAAAACATCTTTAATCCATTGGAAATTTTGAAATATATTTATTTAACATTGCATATCAGTGAAAAAATTAGAAATATATGTAAAATTCTCTTTCTTCAACAATTTTCAATCAAATACAAAAAAGCTTACGCTACAGATAAATATATGTATTACATCCATAGTTAAAATTGATGACACACAAGGGAATTAATGATAATAAATATATACTTATTAAAAACTATAGAACAAATATGAGTTATAGTCTGAATTAAATAAATTACTATGCATCTTGATTATATTTCACAATTTTTTTAAACTGAAACTTGTTTTATTAAAACTAAAAAATTAGAATCTTTTAAAATTTTTTGTAAAATTATTTTTATGCAATAAGACATTGGTATTACATATTTTATATCAAGGTCATCCTAAATTAGTGTTTTAATATGTTTATTATTGAGATAACTGATTTAAAATTACCAATTTAATAAATAAATTACCAGAAAATAATTTTTTTCATAATTACATATTTGACTTTTACATTTTATTATATTAATAGTTCAATAAATCCTTAATGTAAAACAGTTTATCTTAATTTTTGTATCTAATTTATAATTACTAAATAATTAGTAACAAAAAATTTTTTAAAATGCTCTCACAAAATAAATGATAGAATTATTTCAATTAATAAATATTCTAAAATAAGTCCAATAAAAAAATAGAAATGATTTCTTTATTTTAAAATAATTTTAACATACCATTTATTATGTTTAAAATACATAAAAATATTTATTTTAAAATAAAATGCATAAAAATATTTATTTTAAAATAAAATGCATAAAAATATTTATATTAAAATAATTCTTACAAACCATTTATTATGTTTAAAATATATGCAGGCTATTATTTTATTAGAAAGAGAAGTATACCTTGAAATAAATTTAATTACTAGTTTAAATAATAAATAAAACATAAATAAAAAAATTGTATTTTTTCACGTAAATAAAAAATTGTATTTTAATACAGGAAAATTTTACTATCCTTCACCCATCATTAATCATTCAGTCTCAATACAGGCTTTAAAGCAATTTAAGATGCCCCTAAAATTTGTTTTTTTCTTGTCATTTAGTACTATGCCACGATTAAGAAAACTTTTCTACACAATTTTTTGCTACAGTAATATTTAAACTTTTGTTTTCGTTTTCTACTGCATTTTCATAGCATTTATAGATGTTCATCATCAAAAAAAGAATAGGGCATCTTAAAGTGCAGTTTTACCTTCACTATCAAACAAAATAAACTCAAATAATAATTGTTTCTATGATATATTAGAAGAATAGTTAAATAATTTCAATAAATGAAGATAAAATTAATATATTTTATAAATAAAGTAATAAAAGGCTCAAAAACACTAAATTAAAAGATTCACATTTTCTGTTTATGAAACACAAATTTAAAAAAAAAGTAAGGAAATTATTAGAAGACAATACATTTGATACAACATTTCCTTAAATTTTTTTATGATGGATAATCATTTTAAATTATTAATTTTTATCACGGATAATCATCATTAAATAATCATAGTTCTATTTACAGCTAAGGTCATGAAGAATTATAAACCATCTGTTTTTGATGTACATTTTGTATAACATAAAAATGATTTTTCAAGAGAGATTAAAAATGGCTAATCAGAATTGGTTGGCTTTAAAACTCTTGAAGCTGGCCCTCCATAAGAATTTTTGAAACCATTCGACCAAGAGAGAACAATGGTCACTTGGTTCTTTCTTGGTGATTTGGCATGGTGCAATTAAATAGAAAAAATTCTAACACACACAATGACTCTTATTACATCAATATTCATAGGTTATGCTTTTTATTATATTTCCAGTAAATTTATGATATCTTATCACTACCATAAAAACAATGTAATATTCATGTCTACTATGATAGGAGTTTGGCTTAAAAGCAAGAGATAATTTAATTAATAATTTTATTAACAATAAGAATGTGGTAATAATTCTATAAATAAAGGCAAACCAAAATTGATAATCCATCTATTAATATCCATCAAATGTTTACAGAAATGTTTGATGTTATGAAATGTCAAAGAATTTTTAAATTTGCAGCAACTTTTCACATCAAAGCATTTAAATCTACCATATGCATTACAAATATTTTTATGTAAAGGATTTGTAAATCATCAAGAATAAAAATTTCAAAACTTTATTTCAGTGTTCTAATTAATGTCTTTAAATAAATATAAGACTTTTAATGTTAAATTAAAATTTTATGCTTTTTGCTTAATTAAGATTTTTAAATTTAACAGGAAATATTTAGAAATAACTTTCAAACCGTTAAAACTATTACATAATTTATTTTGTAAACATTTTATTTGATATATTCTTAAACATAAATTATGATAAAATAGTTATTCTGTAAACGCACATGTCTATTTATGCGTTTAAGAATTGCATGCTATAATTTTCATACATGTCACATCTACAAAATATAGTTAATCGTGTTAAAATATATGTCATAAAAATACACGTGCACCCTTGAAAACTTCTGGGGGAAAACCACTGACCTGTTCGATATTTCCCACACTGAACTGATTAATAACATCACTCATTTTGATGCAATCAAATAACATTCATATGAAAATTAGAAATTTCACTTTCACTATTTATTTATACTATCTTATTAAAAGGCTTATAAATTTGTTTAAAACATCTGATAAAAGCGTAAAAAAATGTGTTATAAATGTCTTAAACTAAGTTAAATGAAAGAAACTCCGCCAATTTCATTTAACAGATTGTTGATTGACATTCATCAACTAAAAATGTAATAACTGAAACAACCGCATTGTCAACTTCTTTACACCACCATTTTGGTTTTGCTTTGTAAATGTAAACAAAAAAATATATATAAATAAATGAAAACTTTCCATCAAAAATTAATGTGGCGCCATCTGTATTTCATAAATAAAACAATAAACTGAAACAGTTTATGAAAAATTATTAAATAACATTAAAATAAGTTTTTTTTTTAACTTTAATTCACTATTTTAAAATAATAAATATGACAAAAAATATGCTGCGAATTTTATTTTATTCTGATGTTTTTTTATGGAATTTTACAGCTGTATCAAACATATATGAATGAAAATTCAATGAAAGGAACGATGCGCAATCTTGTTTTGTATACTGCATCAGTTCTATGACCGTCAGCTCCGTTAGGTGTCAATGACCTTTAGTTCAGTGATCAGTGATCAGCATAGAAGAGTAGAAACGGATCGTGGAAGTACAGTTAGATACGCATTTGTCTGTTGCAAATAATGGATTTCAAATAGTGAAATTTGATGACAAGCTTCCTAAAGATATGTAAAACGCACCTAAAGTGAAATATTTGGATTTCTTTGAAAATTTCATTCATAATTTGCTTCTGCTAAAGGTATCAACAAATAGCAGGTAAGTTCGAGTTCACTTCCTATAGAAAAAATTAATTCACACTGTTTATTCAAATTGCTCTTAATAGTCCACGAGAATTAAAATAACTTAAATGTTATTTCCTGCTTACTTCCTTATTTTGAGTGTAAAATTAAGTAAATTTTTTTTCAAAATTTTATTGAAAATATTAAGCCGGCAAGTGTGATATATCCGAGTTTTTATATCAGACGGTGTTTGTTTTATTAGTCTGGTGTGAATGACCTTCGTCGAGTTCGTTATTCTCATCACGTTTGCTTCTAATAAGAGAGCTTAGATAAGGTATTTAAATATTTTTTTTTAAATTGTAGTGTTTTTATTTACATATATGTTTTCATTATGTCAATATATATATTTTATATATTATCTTTTTAAGCTATATTTATTTGAAAAATAAATGTTATATAACCTTTATAAATTAATTTGTAATTATTATAACAAGAATTCTTTTTTTATAAATTTCAAAGGTTAATTTTTTTAGTGATTAGATTTTTGCATAATAATTTAAGATACGTCAGTAACATTCATTGAAAAGCAGTAAGAATTGGTTTGTTTTTAGGTTTTTAAATATAATATTTAACTATCGGCAATTTTGAAAATTTAATTTTTCATACGATTTTCAAAATATGTAATGAAAAAAAAAACAAATAAAAATGTCTAGTTATTTTATATATTAATATCATAATGTCCTCCCTATTTATTTTCTGGAATGAGAATGTCGTTATTTTCAAAAACTACACAGATAAGATAATTAGATCACACTTGTACGATAAGCAACGTAATTATAAAGATTCCTTAATTTTTCTTGTTTAAAAAGTGAAATATTAAGTATTTTGTGCATAATCATTTGGGAGTATTATGTCTGTGAAATAAAAAGGGAATGGATGCAAGATAATTTTAATTTGGTAAATAAAGCTGGAGTCGCGCAGGCGAGTTTGAAATGCATAAATTATTTCTTAATTTTTTTAAATCATTAAATATTTTTTATATGGGTGAGGCGCATTTTTGTTTACCTTTATTTATAATCAAATTTAAATGTAGTTCTGAAAGATAATAATTCTTCTCTTTGAGATTCATTTACTTTAAAATTAGTTTCGATGTACTAAAATTAAATTGTTCCTTATATATTTTTATTTTTTCATAAAAAATTAGAGCTATTTGTGTATTTATATTTTAATAATTATTGTGTGTTATTAAATCATATTTTATTTTCAACGGAAAAAAACAATTTTGTATCAAACGGGAAAATAACATATTTTATGGTTTATTTTAATATAAAATTATAGGCAGATAAAAGAAAAGTACTATAGCTTGTTTACTCATCCTTAAAAAAGTCAAATATTAAAACCTAAACACAAGTGAAATTAAAATTTTTATTGATTTTATAATAATATTATAATCATATTATAAAATAAAAATTTTAACACTTCACTGGTGTTTAGGTTTCAATATATGATTTTTAGGGATGAGTAAACTAGCTATAGTACTTATTATTTAGTTATTTCCTTTACTGTATTGGTCATGAAATGTTGAAGTACGCATAGCTACAGATTTTTAATATTTTTATATAGAAATCGTATACTTTTTAAAAATGTTGATAGCTTTAATAATTTCAATTTTGCATGACAATTATAAGTATGTTTTGAAGAAAATTATATGAACGTAAAGAAATAAATTTTAAGCTACTTTTTTTCGGTGAAAAATATTTGACCATTTCTATATAAATAGAGTTCAGATAGTAAACATGTAAAGTGAGCTTAAATTATTGCTTATTTTTTCGTATGTACTAGGGAAAGAAATATGAATAATTTCTCCAATCAAAATTGTCTTTTTAGTTAATAAATTCTTTCATTTTTTAATAAATGATAAAATTAATTAATTAGAATTAAAATAAATGCTTACAGTTAATATGGACGTGACTTAAAAGAATGCAGAAATCTGTTAATGAATAAGTAGAAAACGCGGTAATTTATTGGTAAATAATAAAGAATTATTAAATTAGGTAAGGTATTATAAGCTTATGGTAAATTTTCTCATTTTCTTTCACTGCGCACAAGACAGATGTTAAATGTTTTCTGACCATTTCTATATAAATAGAGTTCAGATTTAATTGAATACTGGAGATAATCAGTCCGTGAATTCATTTGAGGCAAAGATTCTCGAAGTCGATTAACTGCAATTAACCAATTTCTGATTATTCTTCCTGGTATCTGACGAATAAATACTAAACTATGGATTTAATTCCTCTCATTTTTTAGTAGCCTTAAAAAAAATTCATGCAGCTGCTTCGTTGCAAAAAAATGCAAACAAGCTGTTATCATTGCTTGTCGGAGGCCATGACAGATAAGAGAAAAACTCTGTAGATAATGGAACATTCCTGACATTTAAAAATAACATACCTAAAAAAATATTTTTAAATATCTTCACTTATGATTTTTTTTACTGTACATGCTAAATGAATGCAAATTTTTATAAAGGGAAAATTCATATGTTGATTATTTTATCTCTATTTAATTACGTAAAGTAATTAAAATTGTTAAAAAAGAATATTTTTTATTTTCATGATTATATAAAAATTTATAAGCGGTTTATTTATCATGTGTGTCTTCATTCATTTGCCAAATTAAACAACTACTTTTTTGAGCGCATTACAATTTTGTGTCATTTAAATTGTGAGAAGATATCCTATGAATTTAATATCTATGGTTGTGTGTAGGCACTAAAATCGTTAATCTTGTCTTTTAAGTATAAAATAAAAATTACGCTATATCGCTAAACATTTGATAATTTGAATACAACATTTAGGACAACAGGTAATCTTGATGATTTTGAAAATTTTTACAAAAGGAAAAGATTTTGATTAAAAAATTACATTTTTATGACTAGTAAAAATCATGAATGAACTTTCCCTCATCACCATCGACATTCAGGCATTCGATGGTGAATTTCGCCTTATTTGCTGCCGATCCAAGAATACGATTTGAAAGCATAAAAGTACGATGAGTGAAACGTTATGTGACGTCATGGATATTTTAAACCAATGAGAATAGTAATAAAGTAGCGTAATCATGATCTCAATTGGGACGGAGGTAAACAATTACTTTCTTTACAAAAAAGAAAAAAATCTCATTGGTGAAAGAGAGAAACGCAAATTTAACATTGTTCCTCATTAAACACTATTCTGACGCTTTTTTGAAACAGTGATGCAAATTGCATTAAATGTTAACGACTTCATGGAGAAAGAGAGAAGCAGTAGCATTTTAACATCAGTCACTCTGAATTTATTCAGATGTAATTTTTAACTTGAGACACTGTCATCTTTCGCTTCGTAAATAATATAGTTAACATCAGTCGTCATCTTTTGATACAACTGCACCATTTTTTAAAATTTGTTGTCGCCATACTTTTCCCCTAAAAGTGGCATGGCTGACAAGATGATTGGAATGATTGCCTGCGAAAAGTGTTGTGCGAAATGGACGTAAAATGAAAAATAAAATGTATCATTTTCTTATAAGAACTAACACGAGTCAACCGTTATTAAAAAGTAAACTTAAGATAAATAAGAGTAAATAATTGTTTTAAAAACTTTTTAATTATAATATTATTATAATTTATAATAGTGATTTTTAATTAATTCTATTTTACCCAGCTAACAAATGATAAGAGAATTATTTGAATATTGATTTACAAGTATATATCATCTAAAATTTTGTGAAAACTTTATTCATTCAACTGAATAATTTAAACAAATAATGGGTTGTATTCCATGTAGAGATGATTAGCAAAACGGAATGAAAATATCTTATATTTATAAATTTTTGGATTTAATATGGTATAGGAACGTCTTGTGTGGTATGCGTAATACAACTAGATAAAATGTAAATAAGTACTGATGTAATGTTACAATGTAAACATTGGCATGTAAAAAAGTGCTAATAATTTTATTTTACTATACTTCTTAGAGATAGTGCATAAGTTCCTGGTTAGTTGTCGTTGGAAGATATCAATTCCTTATTGAAAGCTCTGAAATTATTGTGCAGGCCAAAGTATATGCTGCAATTCATTTACTTATTCATCAACGTATGATTGGATAATTACCGCTGCTTGAACTGGAGCACAACGTCCTGGAAGAGTAGAAATAAAACGTACTCAAACTAGAAACAAAGTTTGCCTCATAAGATGGACATGTCAGTCAGCCATGCTTCTGTGGCGGTTTAAAGTTCCTGACATTTTACACTTTTGACAAAAATCTGATACTAAACAACTTAATTTAAGCAATTTCATAGAACTATAGTATATACTTTTTATTTTAAAACTAGTATCAAAGATATTTTATTGCTTACAAAAAGAAAAGCACGTACTTAAATAGCACTTTATTTTATGTATGTTTTTAATATTATGATAACCATCGATATTACCGAGAATCAAAAGAGGCAAACTGTTAAATCTTTTGCAAAGGCAAGTATAGATACTATATAATTTTGCCCTAACTCAATAATTTCAAATATGAAATTTTCATAATTCAAACATTAGAGCAAAACTGCGGAGATTTAGTCTTACCTTAAATATAAATTTTAATTTAAAAGGGTGTATTCTGGTATACTTTGGAATTCTTATTATACAAAATATTTTTTGGAGTATCTTGATAGATTTCTTCAGAACAACAAAAGCCAAGAGAGCTTTCAAATATGAATACACAATCACCAGCATGAAATTATTCATATACATATAACCCATAAAAAACTTTCAAGTTTTGTTTCTGTAATGCTTCTTATAATTTCATTTTATAATTAACTTTCTAATGTTACTTGAATTAAAAATAATTAAATTGCTTACATATTAAAAACATTCCAACATTGTGTATCTTTCGAAATTACCATTTTTAAAGAAAACGATTATTAAAATACAAAGACACACCATGAAATTGGCTTAAAGCTGAGGGCAGGGCCTAACTAAAAGACTTATAATTCATTGCTAGTTTACTAGGAGTGTATTAATATTCTGCAGTCCACTAGTATTCTATCTTTAAACAATTGTTACCATCGTATTCCATCGTATTTTAAAATCATTTGAATATTATTTTTTTGCTCAGTTGTGTTTTTCATGGTATTTTTTAATTATTTAAAACTGCCAAATAAAAAAGTAAGAGTGGCCTTTAATTTCTCGTCAATTTGACACCAGATTTATTATGGTAATATACGTTTGTTTGGAAAATTTGAGTCATGTTTTAATTGTGTATCATTGCATAGTGTTTTGGTGCTATTTTATTATTTCAAAACGCCCAAAAAATATTTGGCGACAAAAAATGGCGTAGTTTCACCAAGGAACTACCTAAAATATATTTTTCTCCAAAGTAATGTGTAACTAATACTTATAACTATTCCAAAGTACAAATTTGTGTACATTTTTTGAGAATATTTTAATATCAAATTTAGGATTTATATATTAAATGAATATTTTCCCATTGTCACAAGCTTTATAATATTGATATAGATGTATAAAGATAGAAAGAGCAAGGGCCTTTGATGTTTGATAAACGGATAATTTTAATTAATATATATTCCTTGAATATTTTGTCGACCATCAGAACATTTTTTGATAAGGAAATCATTAGTCAAGACTAAAAGTAAAATAGCATTTTTAAAAATCTGTTATTTAGTATTATTTATCATTTGAATGGTTCTTAAAAATATTTGAAAATAAATATTCTTTAAATGTTTCAATTTCATTGTTTTAAATGTTAGTTCATTGAACAAACTTTTAAGGATGAAACGTTCAGTAATGGTCAGGACAAAATGATTTACGTCTTTGAATTAAAAATTTTAATTTTGCTTACTTTTATGAGTAAAATAATAAATTTTTAAATTTTGCATGTTGAAATGTATTTAAAAAATTCTTAATTCTTATAAATTAATAAATTAGAGTAAAATTCTCGGGATTCGAAACCTCTACCTTCCGATAATGACAACGACACTCCAATCAACCATGTCGTAACAGACAGACTTATTAACAGGCAGATTAATTGTTGATAGAAATCTATCAACTGTTAATCTGCTTTGTTTGATTAAAAAATGCTATCCATTTAATTAAAAAATTAAATGGATGTATTTTGGTAACGGACTTACTAATGGTAACAGTTTTGTCCTGAGATAACGAACATTTTAACAGTTGAAGGATGTTGTAAGACTCTTGAATATCAGCCTCGTTCTTGCCTTCTTGGAAGAATTTTCATAGATAGCAGACCATAATCACGTGTCACAAGAAAGAAAATCCTTCACATTTATTCCGTTTAGAACTGAGAAGTTCCGCCTTTGATTCGAAATGCCCAGATTCCGCACCAAATCATTGAGTTCATTTTGACGAATAAAACGGGGTTTACTCGAAGTCTCAGGCCTAAGTTTGGGTCAAAATTGTCTTTTTTTTCCAGCTATATCAGTTTGGATGCGTCTTCAGTGTCACTCACCTCTTGAATGTCAGTAATTTTCCAATTCAATGGTGGAGTTGGTAAGCCTTCACCATGTGGAACAAGTCGGAGCACAGATGGCATATTAGGATATTCAATTTTATGTATTTGCTTTTTTAAATATCCTTCTGTGTTCGTTTGACAGAAGTAGCAGTCATCCAAATGATTTGAAAGTTCCCGCCACTCCATAGGGATAGCAAATGGCAGAGAGCTTCTGTTGCCTTTCATCCACTGACCAAGAGCCACATTACATCTTACACAGCACACGTGAGGAGTCCAACTTTTATAATGGTCACCAACTTTATACCCGAAATACAGAAAATAAACTTTTTTCACTTCTTGTGATTTTAATATATGTAACAAAACGTCCATAAATGTAACAAAATTTATCAGGCTTAGTTTTTAAACATCTACGCTGAGTATTTGCCATTTTCGGTATGAACTAATATTAAAGCACACAACTACACTTAACAAAGAATTTTACTATTCTGGGAAGCCGAAATGACTTTGGCAGGGTTACAATGTCGCCAACAGGGGTTGGCGCGGGCATTCGGTGCGAAATCATGAAAAATAGTGGACGCTTCCATTTTGTGTTATATAAAAATGAGACGTGGTGGGACTTTTTTACTTGCAGTTATTTAAATAACAAGATAAATTAATTATAAAAATAATAATTTGGTTGTTGTTAGCGAACCAGTGTAGACCAGTGTTATTGTTGCTAGTTCGCTGTAGTGGCTATTCATGGGTAACGTCACGACATCACCTATCAGGTAGTTGTTAATGTCTGTCACGTGTGACGTCTGCTGGTGCTCCATTTCAAGCTTTTCGACAGAAAGCACTAATATTTTTCCGTCATTAATAAAGAAGAGTGCTATATTCTTTCCGTAATATCGTATTTACCGTGCGGGGAATACTTGCGAATTCCGGATCAGTTGTTAAAATTAGATGAGACTGTGTCTTGTTCAAAAATTATTTCCAGGTTTGGGTTGGATTTCCATTACCATGTACTACGTTTTTGTTTTTATTAACACTAGAATTATTAGGACGATTCTGCCTCAAATTTCAAGGGAAAACGGATAGTGATTATAATAATGTCCCATAATTGGGAAATTTGATATAACGGAAGTTGTTTTGACCGTATAGACGAATTTTTTCCTGTTATGATCAGGATTACATTTTCATATGCAACTATCGAATTTAAAAGGTCTTCTAAAGTTATTTGTAATAGGATTGAGAAACATTAGAGAAAATTTTGTTATTTCTCTTGTTCATGCGTTATAATAGTAAGAGTTCTCTTTACTATTAAATTAGTTTTGATTTCAAATCTCAAGGAAAACGTACGCATACTGAATGATATATTTATCCAGATTATATACATCTGTCATATTTTTGTTATAGTTTTTAGTCGTATATTATAGGTACTAATTGTTTATTGTGAACTGTAACTCAAAGATCTTCATTCTTATACAAAACTACTATTTGTTTTAAGTTATAATATTATTACGAACTTTAACTATAAGATTCCAGAACTTTTTGTTTGAATACCAAAATATATTTAAAATTTATAAATAATTTAGAATATTTATAATTTAATACATGAATTCAACATGAGCAAAAATAATAGCAAATATAATTAGAAATAATTTGCGCTTACTTTTCACCGTAATGTAATATAAAAATACTGAAATATGTTAATAAAATCTAAGAACTGTTTTATTTATTTTAAATTATGAGAAAAGTATCACCTGTAATAGAGCCTTCCTATTGGCATCCCTATCTTTGAAGATATCATTGAATTAGGGAGGAAAAGTTCATAGTACGAACAATTCTTTGAAACTTATACAGAATTCACATTCCTTTTATGTTATATAATATTTTTTAAGAACTTTAGGAATCCTGAATCTCATATTCGAATGCAAAAAATATTATTTTTAAATCTATAAAAATTATTTAGGACGTAATAATTTACATGAATTTAACATACGCAGAAAAATAACAGCAAATAAAATTAGAAATATTTTGAGTTTAATTTTCACCTTAATGTAACATAAAATGTTGAACTATATTAATAAAGTCGAAGAATATTTATTTTAAACTACGAGAAAAATATCACTGTAGTTGAGCCTTGCTATTAACATTCTTATCTCTGAAGAAAACATTGAACTTGAGAGGAAAAAGTTCATGGCACGAAGAATTCTTCGAAACTTCCATAAAACTTGAGAGTCATAGAACTTTGATTTGAGTTGTATTTTAATGCAATGCTAAAGTACAAATAACAATATCATAAATGACTGGTAATCTAATAAAAGCTGGAAAGTAATCTTTCGTTTCCATGAAAAAATGAAGTCACAATATTTTTGTATTATGTTAAAAAAAAAAGTCTCTCTTTCATTGCTTTTTATATTTGTATTTAAGTACTGTATTTGCTTTCACATCGCAAATAACAAATAAATGATGTAAATACAAATATAAGTACCTTTTAATGGTTATATTAAGAATGTTATAAAAGAAAACTTATGTTTAGAGATTTATATTAGGCGATGTTATCGCGTTAGATTTCATCAAATTGATATTTTGTAACTAATTTGTTTAAATTAATTAAAAGAAATTGCATTACATTTTAATAACTCCTTTGCGTTATGATGTTAAAAAGTGTTGAATTGTATCTTTGAATTGATATTTAAAATACTTTCATATTGATAAAGTTACTTTTTTCAAATTTCATTAAGCTAAGATTTAAAAAAGTTTTGTGGCTCAACATGGCATCAAGACTTGTAATTTTTTTATTCTATTTTGTTTATTTGATTCATAAAAGAACCGTGAGTTCTAAATATTAATGACCTATGACGTGATTTCTAAGATTAGTTGTAATAAGCATTTTAACGCTTTATTGATTCGAATTCATTAAAATACTTTTTTTAAATGTTAATAAATTTCCGAAATGATTTTTACTACTTGAATACATTTCTATCTACATAAATATTTTTTTTGATAAAGTAATTAAACATATATATTTTGCTTATAATACAATGAACAGCCTTCAAAATAAATGAAATTTTCAGTGTCATCAGAAGGACATAAATTAATCTCTCTCTCTCTCTCTCTCTCTCTCTATATATATATATATATATATATATATATACTATATATATATATATATATATATATATATATATATATATATATATATATATATATATATATATATATATATATATATATATATATATATATATATCATTAATTTAGTTATTTATTTCCAATTAGGAAAAGTACGCAGCGTGCATGTATTGAAGGCCATCTCTTTGTTTGGATGATCCTCTTGGCAGCAAGTGAAATCCTTTTACGTATTACTCCACCCCATCGTGGGAAACCATTGAAAAATTGGGGCCTCATATGTATCCTATTAATTCGATAGTAAGTATTCATTAATGTTCTTAGAATCTCTGGTTTTCTTGGAAATTTTAGGGGCGTAGATGCCATATTATTCTTGTGAACATATTTGAATTTGGTGAATTTTTTATGGATTTTCTCCTTTTTCTGATTACTTGGATTTCTTATTACATCTGAAATATCAAAAATAATAAGTGTATCCAACAACATTTATGTTTTGGCTACCCTACATCATCACGGGGCAATTTAGAATACTGTAAATTCGCTTTTCATCAAAATTCTTGAGCAGATAATTTAAGTAAATTTTTTTTAAAGATCCTGTATTTGATTTATGTTTTTCGTTATTAATCATATGCAATTTACTCATTTAGGAAAAAACGATAACGTAGCAATTTGGCGAAATAATTTAATATATTTGTCAACTTGGCGAAATATTTTAATCGCCAAAAAAATTAAAAGATATATTAAAAGAATTATACGGCATTTTTGTGCAATTTTATATATAATATTGTACCACGCTTCGGGGTTCGTGTTGATTGATAGAGGATAAAATAATCTCTTAAAAATCACAAGACTTTCATTCGTAGCAAATTCAACAAGATATAGGAAATTCCAGCAGTAGGAATCTCAATTACACAGCTCAAATTCAGCTTATACAACAGGAAACAGCTTCCAATCACAGAAATCTCTAATACCTCCGACAAACAGCAGCTCGTATTCACTAGACTGCCATTGAAGACTGATCGTCTTCAACCCTCTGGGTCTTCACTCTCTTTTTGTAACTTGTGGAAATCTGAATGCCAGCTAAAGAATAGTTTTCCCTCATTCATCACTCGTTGCTTGGAATGCTTTAAGTGGATAGTTCATTAATGGTGAAAAAGAAAAATTTTAATAGTATAAAGAAGAATCACAACGATCCGTTGGATGCAGTACGAGTCTGCATTTATTCTGTTTATGATAGCATCCGATGTGAAGTAAGCTGCCATAGGCCAAGGTTTTTGGAAGGTTTTTGGCTATCTTGCTTAGTACTGATCTTAAAGCTTCGGTGATGAATTTTTCCAGAAATATCTATTTCTTGCTAAGTCGATGAGAATTTTTCTAAAAAAAGTTGCCAAATCATCATGCCGTTTTTAACGTACAATACGCCTAAATTGCCCAATATTTGAGTATTTCAGATCTGTCTGAGATGTTTAAAATCAAATACAAATAATGTTTATAAATCTGTAAAAATATTCTTTGCTTTTTTCTCTCTTTCATCATAAATAATAAATAAGGATAGTATCTATAGAAAATATTTCTATTATTCTCTTCATTTTTCTTAATTATACTTCAGTTTTAAATTGAATTTTTTTACAGTAAAAGATATGTTGTTTATTAGGTAATTACATCTCTTGCAGAATTACGATTACTTACGTTTCGTATTATATATATATATATATATATATATATATATATATATATATATATATATATATATATATATATATATATATACCACCTCTGCTGGTTTTAAGTTACTGGACAAAATCAAATGTCTTCTTATTTTAAAATTTGATAACGTGGTTGATATCTCTTGAGCCAATAATATTATTTAATATACTGAGTAAATTTATAAATATGTAAACTTCTGTCAAAATTAATATAAGACTAAATAATTGCTTTAAATAAGTTGCCTAATGAGGCCATAATGGCCTGGTTATAAAAAGTATAATTTTCGTTACTGAATGGTAGTTATATGTTAACATCAAACTTATGTTTATTATGTATGTAAAAACTTTTAAGAATCAATTATTTTATTTAGCAATTGCAAATTAGTTTAAACAACTGAGCGTTATACATCATTGTTATTAAATAACATAACTCCAGATATTCTAGCATTGTAGACAATGCATGCACATTTTTAGATATGCATATCTCTCATTAATATGCTCATAAAATTTCTTTTCCTGTACACCTGCTCATATGTATATTATCTTTTGTTAGCATAATCCAATATCAATAACACTCTGTACCACTAACTGTATACATAATCAATATCAGTTGTTCATTAAACAATATGCAAAAAAATTAAGTCAATATTAAATATTTTATTGCAAAATCATTGCTGCTTATTGATCGAATACATAACCATTTAAATGGTATTTTGTTTGACATACAGCCAAAAAATTATTTTAATTCAATCCATATAAATCGTATACATTTATAAATTAATTTTTTTATAACTCTTGCATTATTCCATACTATGTTGGAAGCTGAATTACCATTAGTGTGGTCTTCAGGCCCTTAGCCAACGAACTCCATTTCCACTGAGAGTGTTGATGTTTGTAGTGATTTGCAATACACTTCTAACTGTAGGTCATGGCCAAATTAATCGTCATAAACAAAAAAATTATCTTTGAACGTCAACCAAGGACAAACCTTGAATTATTCGGTAGACGGTTTTGTTTCGACTAGTGTCATACACATAATTCTCTTAGCTGGATCGAATGGTGACACTTTACGACGTATTATTAGATTAAATATTAGAAGTAAATTAAATTTAAAGGTGTAAAGTTTCAGTAAGAGATTTTCAATTTGATTAAAAGAGAAAGAGCATAAAACTCCATGTTTAGTTATTGTTGCAAACAACATTCGGTGAACATGTAAAATATTTTTGTTCTATGAAATTGGAGCGAATTTCCATAAGTTGACATCAAATCATGTTTCACACTTAATAAGAATTAAAATAAAAAATTAATAAAAAAAAAACGTTGAAACTAATGTTTTAGAATGTGCGATTATTTGTAGCATAGTTTATTAAATATGGTACAAAAATGAGAATAGAGAATTAACTGCATATTTTTGCTTATTAAATCAAATTGCACAGTAAACTGTAAAATCCCCTATTTCTATTATCCCTATATCTATTCTAAGTTTATTGATATCTGTAATTTGTACTCTTAA
This sequence comes from Latrodectus hesperus, assembly GCA_037975125.1. NCBI lineage: Eukaryota > Metazoa > Arthropoda > Arachnida > Araneae > Theridiidae > Latrodectus > Latrodectus hesperus. The sequence goes on along the minus strand of CM075856.1, from coordinate 30,813,185 downwards.
TATTCACAAAAATTGCTTGATTGATATCATATCTGCAAATTATTTTCACAAGGACTAATATTGGACCCAAAGTTTATCATATCTTGAATATAATCTGTTATTATGATTTTTTTTTATCAGCTTAGACCATCCAAAAAAGATGTTTGTTTATAAATAATACTTAATTCCTAAAAAGTTTTGAAAAAATATATAAAAGTTTGATAGATTTAGAATGTTTTAGATTCTTCAGTATATCTAATCGCATAACTTTAGAGCCATATAATTAACATTTTTGTCATACATAAAAGCAACTTTGATCATCAATTACAGATTTGCTTATATACTTATAACTTTGTTTTTAAAATAATCGAAATAATTTTCATATAAGTAATGGAGATAAATATTTTTAATTAACATAATAATAAATTTAAATAATTGTTTTAATTTTATTATAGAATCTTAGTTTAATGTAATTTAATATTATCATTAGGTAGATTTGGTGGATAAACACAGATTCGATTACAGTGGCATAAGATTCAGATATGCAACATTTATTTTAGATCTTTTCGCAAAAACTTTACTAAAATATGCTATACTTCGTAAAACATTCGAAATATTAAAAGTATAATGAAAATTTTAAAATTTTAGGGGTTTTGTTTTTGAATTTTTGTCCTAATTAGATAACTAAATGAATCATGTAACCAATGTTTTTGAGTATAAGTTTGATAAGCTTTCTGATTTCATTTATATATATTTGTTCTTTAAAAGTTTCGCGCAGTCTTAATTTTTTGATTATAATAAATGTAAAATATATTCAGTAATAAATCTCCACACTGCTCCATTTTTCACATGCTAATTTTATTCAATAACATACATGACTGGAAATTATAATATTTGTATATAAATCATTAGTATATTGTTAATTCAAATTAAAATTTTATAAATTTTAATTAGAAGTGCATTTTTCAGCTAAGAATTCTTTTTACTCTTACTACTTTTATGTTTTGTGTAAAATTTGAAAGATTTACATGATGCCAAAACCTTTCAAAATTTAAATTTCATTTTGCTTTTCACCTCATTTTTAATTGTTATAGTTCCAACCATAATTTTATTATTAATTTATTTTGAAATGTTACACACACTTAATGTAATTGTAAATGGTAAGGTTGCATTTAATTATCTTTATTTGCATGTTAAAATAAAATAATTTATTTTCCCATTTATTTATTGGCATGAATAAAGCATGCATTAAGAGAAAAAGCTATGTATGGGGAATAATTCATGAACAATCTAAGAATATCGTCTGGGAAAAATAAGTAAATTACAATAGTCCCAACGAAATAAAAACAATTAATTTTACCGAATCTTAAGGGAATAAATTATTTTCAATTACTTCTTTCCAAACATAAGAAACAAAATTTAATTTCAGAAAAGAATGTTTTTTTATTCCATGATGGAAATAGTTCCTTTACTTAATCCAAAAGAACAGAATAAAAGAATTAATTGAATTTAACCGCAAAGAACAAAGAAGCGAAAAGATGAACAAGGAAAAAGAACAAGGCGAGGGCGAAATGGCGCAGCAAAACGGAATAAAAAAGGCACCTAGAGCAGGTGTTGAATGGAAGACCCGATCTTCTGATAAGGAAAAAATTCAACCTCGCAACCCTCTCGTCTCAAGAGTGGCCAGTTGTCGCGGAAGTCTGAGACTACTGCGTCCCCATTTTTTTTCAATGTCTATAGCAAATTTTTCTTTTCTGTTTTGCTTTTTATCCCCATTCTTCCGCAGTAGGTGAACGAACGTTCGTTGCTTTGGTACCTGCTACTTTAATCCAGCTTATGACAACCATGACTCATGAAAATATATGCATGTATTCGTTGAGAAAAAGTTCAGGTTATAGTCGCAGTGAAGAACATAACCTCTTTTTTTTATACATTCTGATTATTATTTTATTTATTTATTTTTTGATCGTGCTTAAAATTAAGTCACAAAAATTTTCTTTATTCTTGTTCTGATGAAAGAAAAATGCTTATAAATGCTGTCAAGAAAACATTTCCATTTTGTATTTCTTGACGTTATATAAGAATTCTGTCCCTTATATAATTGAAGCTTTTTATAAAGGACTTAGGCAAATTGAAAACTACTGTGGAAAATTATTATAATGCTATTTTATGCATTTATATAATACAATTAAAATACGAATCGAATCTTCAGGTTTTCCTAATAATAAAAGAAAAAATATTTTTATTCTTTTATATTAGGCATAACGCTGATCATGAACCAAAATCGAGTTAAATTTCAAGTCTTAAATAAAATGTCTGCTAAAATATTGTTATTTTTTATTGTTTTTGAAAAATATTTTTAACCCAATATTCAGCATAAAAAAATTACTAGGGCAATCTCTCTTTTTTCTCTCCCTCAATTATTTTTTTCTTAAATTATAGTAGAATTCCAAATATTCGAATCCATTGAGACCAAACCCAATTCGGTTAATCACACATTCGGATAATTTACTTTTCTCGAAAAACAGGTCGATTTTAATTAAATATTGTTCGTTGAAAATGGGAGAAAAAGCTACTTGTTTTTAAAGAAAAAGAACTTTTAATTAATTAAACGAAAATGCAACACTTTTACCTGTTAAGGTACCCACAAATGTAGTAAATTAATACAGTATGTATGAACAGTGCTATAAATGAAAGTCATTGCTTGCTGAACATCTCGGTCATAGTAAGCTGTTTTACTGCCTTCATCCATTTTCAAACAGTCTAAGTCGTGCATCCGCTTCACAGTGAGAATTTGCATGTGGTCACACTTCAGATGACAATCCATCCAAATCACAGCAGTTTCAAAGCTGGCAAATGCTTTACTAGTTGATGGTTTCGTGCCTGCCTCAATTTTGATATTAAAATCATCTTCTTAATTAACACTTTAAATAAGTTCACCATCATTTGCAAATTGAAATCTAGGGTCTCACTCATAATCCATTCTCCTATATCTTCAGCACTAACTTCTGAACATCCAAGAATTTTCAAAAGAATGTTTTTGAATTCCTCAAATGACACGTCTCTCATTCTCATCTTCTTCCTTCTTTTAGCTTTCCTTTTCTTGAGCTTTTTCTTTTTTCTCATTTTCCTTCTCTTTTTCAATCTAATTATATATTTGAAATTCCGAAAACGATTTGGATAATTGGACTTCTACTGTATTAGAATGATCAGACTGCCATATATATATATATATATATATATATATATATATATATATATATATATATATATATATATATATATAATTTCTAACAAATTTTCTTAAAATATAAATATTACTGCAATAGAATAAATAATTTTCTTTTGATATTGAGTAAACATTCTTTTTGATAAATATTTTGAGCTACCCACATTATCAAATGTAAAAAATACTACGGTACTATTTGATTTTTACGGCTTCTACTATCAAAACGTCTCGATTATTGCCAAGTTAGATACAATATTATCGAATATTGAATGTTTATTTAAATTGTTTATTCAGTGAATATATGGTCAAGGCAATGTTACATTTTTTTAACCATCCTGGTAAAAACAGTTTGTTTGTGAACTATGTGACTGCCCCGACCTACCTAAATCTCACCAATTTCTTTTTGAAGCACGTTTCGTAAAAATATTGAAGAATAAGTTGATCAAAATAAAGGTCTCTCTGTTAACTGGTTTCGCCAAAAGATGACCGAGTTTCTCAAGAACTCATTATCATAAGCAACAGACGAAAGGGATAGTGCGGAACAGAGGTTGTCAGACGAGTATTATTACGCTTGATTGTTGTCAATGAACTTCTGCAGTTATCTTTTCTCAAAATAAAAATAAAAAATGTGTCGTTTGCTTTGACAAATATTTAAATTTCCTTTGCATTTTCCTTCTGGGTATTTGATGTTTTTCATAACGGAAGAAATCAGTTGACAGATTCTTTTAGGAAATAAAAACAAGTGAAATCTGAAAGAAAAAAAATCTTTTTAACTAGAGCACGAAGAAGGTAATTTTATAACAGTTGATAAAAAGTTCTTTAATCGATTTGCTTTCACTGCGATTGTAACTTAGTTGGAGGAAAGATGAAAATCGAAGCTGATGTAACAGTTTAATCTTTTTTTTTTAATTTTTAATACCCTTAGTAGTCAGTTTGTTAAGTATCTTTTTCATGTTTGCTTTTTTAATTTAAAAAAATATCCCATGTTTGATAAATCATACGTTTGTGTGCAGTCTGAAGATATACCTGAATAACATATTCTCATTATCATATTGTGTTTCTATAACTGATTATGTAAATCTCAGTGTCCTTAAATTCTTTACATCTGCAACAACCTTTTTATATCATTACATACCAGTGATTCCTCATTAGCTATAGATTAACTATAATTAATAACGAAAACATGGCTCTTGCTTTATTAGAGAGATGTATAAGAATACATTTTCTATTTTTCTTTTCTCTTGAAGGTTTCACAAATTTATTTATTCATCTGATGCCCAAATATCTAAGGGGAATGAACAAGCATCATCATTTCCTAATCAATCCTAATCAGCACGCACACATATATTTTTATATAAAATATACTCAAACAGATTTTCTTTAAAAGTCTTTTGCAAATATTGTATTTTGTCATTGCTCTTGTCGTTTTTATAATGATATTATGTTATTTTACCATAAAATATCCGTGATAAGAAAGTCATAAAACTAGATTTATTAACGTTTTTTTAAATAACACGTTATTTAATAAGATTTATGAGTAAATCTGTATTGCTAAAACAATTAGAAGTGTAAGTCAAATAGGATAAACTACTGCTGTGTGGCAATCATGTACAGGTATAAGATGAAAGGACAGAATAAAAAATACAAAAAGTGCAAAATCTTTAAATCTTTGGAGCTATATAAAGAATTTGAAAAGATGCTTTAAAGGAGATTATAAAATATCGTAAACATTCAAAAATCAGACAAGATGTTTAATATGACATATGAAATCATTGAGTTTGGAAGAAGAGCTATTTATAGTAAAATCTTTATTTGAGAATAACCGAGATAATGTCATTGTTCGATAAGCATGTTGTTCAGTGTGTGAAATAAGGACATCTAGCGAAGTGGTAATCGTATGATAATCGTTCGATTTTAATTGACGGTATGGTGAAAAGGAGTGAAACATCGAGAGTTGCTTGGGGCCCTGAATTTGCTATCGAGAGTTGAATTTTGCCTTGTAGCCGGTAGCCTCAACATGATTCGGTACTGGCTCATGCAGGCTGTGTCTCATCACCATAGACATGCTGACATCTTCACGTGGCTTTGAACGGAATTTGATGAATGTTTGATTGCATTGGATGCAGGGAAATTCACGGGATAGAGTGGCTTCCATTCAGTCTAGGCTTAAATTAGTACGACTTTTTATAAGATTACATCAAGAACAGAGATAATGGGATGCCCCTGGATGATCTGAAATCGACAATTAGTTGTGAAATTGATGCAATTGATTTCCAACAACACTCTTGAGAGCTATGGCAGAATTTCGGAATCGGTTTTATATAATTATAGTCCGGGATGATAGGCGTTTCGAGTCTCTTGTATATTGAAGGCATTCATACCTTTATTCAAGAAGATAGTTTTCATGTTTTTGCATGTTGTTTTTTACACACAATGATCACTTCAATTGCAGTTTTTTTTTATTTTATTTGCGTTCACAAGTATCATAATAACATTATATAGATATAATTAATAAAATTATAAAAAATTTATTTTGAATTTTATAAATGAAGTAATACTTTTTTTGTCTGTAAATAAAATTCTAATATATTTTTTTTCGTTTATAAAATTTTACTTCATTTATAAAATTACTTTTACATTTTAGCCTTAAATTCTTTAGATCTCTATTAAATATCTTGGCAGTTAAATAGCATATTAAAAAACTCAGTCATATTTGTGTTACACAAAGAGATTTAATTTAATCAACTAAAAGCTGAATTGATTTTTTTAAAAATATTTTTGGATTTAGTTAATATAGAGATTATTGAAAACACTGGCGCATTTTAACTGTGTTCATGCAGACTTCCTGTTTTTTGAAGATTAGTCAAAAAGAAATAGTGGCGTCTGATGATATTATTTCAGTAAAATTTATTCCAAATATAAAGTATACGTAATATGTACAATTCACAAAATTTAAATTTATAGAAGTATTTCACGAGTCATTAAATTTGCTGAATGATACAGATTCTAATTTAACGAGAAAAATATTTGGTCTCTAGTTTAATTTGGAAACAAAAATTAAATCATATTTCGAACAGCTTATAATATAAATAATACCTATTTGGTGAATTATAAAACTCATGTTAATTTTCCAGGTGGTCTTAATATATCAGGTTGTAACGAAAGTTTTCCACCGAAAAAGTTCCTTATAAAGTTAGAAAAAAATATGAAAGCAGTGTGGGTAGTAATCACCACCCAAAATTTATCATTTTCCGCCAACGTTTTTGTAGTTTTCAAACTCTTCGGTACGGAAACTCAGTGACATCCAGTCCAAAAACAGATTACCCTCATTGCAGAAGTCCTATGCGGAATCGAAGATAGCACCAGCAAGATGTAACTGTAGGTGTAAAAAAAGTAAAAGTTCGAAGGAGGGTTGTCGGACTGTATGGTGGGTATGACAAAATATCCCATTAGAGTCCGTGCAGAGTCTACTCGGTAAATGCAGAAACATGTGGTCTTGGTTTATCTTCTTGTAACAGTCCCTTCTTTCCCTCAGATCTCATTTTGACACTTGGATTTAATAGCAGTATTTACACGGACTAGCATATCGCTGTTTACCTTACTGTCAATGGTTTTACCTTTTTCCAGATACTCTTTGTCGATATAACCACGTCAATCCCACCAGATACAAAGCAGGATCCTTTTGTTTGTCAAATTGTGCTTTGCGACAGATTAATGGGGATCAGATCAACCTTCTTTACGTCTTGTATTGTTGAAGAAAATCCACTTTTCATCACAAGAGACTATTCGGTCCAGAAATTTGTCGTAGCATTGAAATTCAGGTTGATTAGTGCAGGCCTGAACATGTCTGTCCTTATCTGTTTGAGTCGGCAATTGAACTTGTACGTCAAGTTTATGCAATACATGGCGGGATTTATGGACATAGCACTCTTTAGCTTATTCTTCAGTGGTTGAATATTGATTTTCTTCCACAAATTCTAGCTGATGGACCTCGTGAATACCGGTCAAAGCGCTTTGTTCTTTGGATGTCATAGTCCTTGTGCTTAAACATTCGGTATGAAAACCTCACGGTGTCAACAGTAATACCTAAAGCTGTACATATTATTTGTACAGCTGCAGTCAACTTTTCGCAACAGAATGGTGATTCTAATCTCTTAGCATGCTATTTCCATTGCAGACAACTTGTACTTAATGCTTTTGCAGATCTCATAATATTCTAAACCGTTTCCTTTCAAATACCAAAAATCGTTCTACGAAAAATTCGAAAAAACACGCCAACATAAACTACCAGTGGACAGGTTTAGACGGTATTAGCAGTGGCGATAAACTTGTTGCAACCGGATATTTTATTTACGGCCTTAACATTTAGTGGAATTAACTTACTTCCCGAACAAAATGTAAAAATTGTCTGCTATTATAATTAATGACGCATATATAAATAGGATAGAACAAACGTAATCGAAAACAAGTTTTCACTGGAAATAAAAATATTTTAATGTAAAAATCATATACCATTTTTAGAAACAAAATTTATATCGTTCTTGCCCTTTTATTTTTTTAAAATTACCTTGGAAAATTGGTTTTTATTTTATTTTTTTAGTAAAGGAAGCATTATTTACCCTAAATGTGCAAAGCGGTGAATTTATTACGCATCGTAAATTCACTTCTAACCTTGTTGAACTCTTACAATGGCTTTTTTTTTTTTTTCGATTTCAAAAATAACTGTTCTTTTTTTCATTGTACTAATTTATTTTTACTTTTTGAACTAGAGAAAGAATTTAATCAGAAAAAAGAAATTTCTTTAAAAGCTATGCTATTTATTATTAGTTATATAGGACATTGCATTCAAGATACAATAATTAAGGTCACACACACAAGTTCACTTAAGTAAATTAAATATCTTTGTTGGGTAAAAAAAGCACATATAATATATATTTTATATTTTTTTACATTATTCCATACATAAAAAACTAAAGTATACAATATTTGTTTAAAAATACTCTTTCTAGATTAAAGCATAAATTACTTAGATTAAAATGAAATCAAAGTAATCTAATTTTAAATATTAGGAAGAAAATTTCATATAATCTATGAAAAGCAATTTTTAGATAAAATCTTGAGTGAATATTTTTGTCGTATGCCTATTTTGAATCTGATTATTATAAGAAACTTTATTTTTTATTTCGACGCCATTAGTGTTAATAAATTATGTTATTTAAGAGTAAATTTTTTCATATGAAGTTTTTTTTGGCAATTTAGAACAATGCTGTTAATGATTCTGAACTAGTACCTAATTACCTAATAATCAATTCATTTCACTAATAACATTTTCAACTTTTTTGTTAGATATACACATATGACGTACTATACGCAAGCGACTTATGTAAATTTATGTTCAAAAAGTGAAAAATATTGACAAGTAGTCGCTTCTCATTCAAAAAATCGTACTAATATAATTTTTTTCAAATGAAAAAGAAGAAATAAATTAAAATATTAATCTTTTTGGACACACACAACACACACACACACAAAGTGCTTGAGTTTTATTCTTATAATTTCAATTTCATGATGCGTTTATTGAAATAATTTTTTAAATTTAAGTTATTTTTTAAAGATAATGTATAATTATGAAATTTGAACATTTTTTAAGTAAAAATATTTCTTAAATTTAATTTATATATAGGATTTATTAGACAGAGTGCAATTAATTTTTATTAAATCAGTACAAATTTTGAATTTTTTTTTATTTATAGTTTATTTTCAAATATTTCAAATATTATTTTGTCTTAGAAATTATTTGTTATACTAGCAACCTTGAAAACGGATGTAGGCAGTGAAACTGCTTACTTAGACCGAGATGTTCAGCAAACAATGACTTTCTTTTACAGCGCTGTACATGCATACTGTATTTAATGTACAGCACTTTTAAGTAACTTAACAAGTAAAAGTGTTGCATTTTCATTTAGTTGATTAAAAGTTATTTTTCTTTAAAAAGAAGTTTGTTTTTTCTTCCAATTTCAACGTACTGTAATTAATTAAAATAGACTCTTTTTTCAAAAAATCAAATATGATAAGAATTTTTAAAAAGCATTTGTTCCATAAGCTTGTTTTTAAATAATTAGTTCCAGTTACTTTTATTTCCATAAAATTTTTATAAATCCCTTAATAAAATTCTATTAGTTTAATTTAATTCAAATGTAATTATTGCTATGTATAAACTAACAATTATTTGTCTCATTGCTGAATTTATTTTTTTATTTCATTATTTGCAATGAAATAATAAGAATAAAAATAATGATAAAATGATAAGAACTAAGATAATGGTAAGAGTGAACTATAAGAACAGAAGTTATAAGAAAATCATTTGGACACTGAACAGTGAACAGCTGCCTAATACCCGAAGGTCATAGTAAGGCATTTTAATGTCTACTACGTAATTTGCTTTCCGAGATGACTTTTCATTCCCGCGTCGCAAGGGAGGAAACCTGGAAAACTTCCAGGCATCTACTCCGACAGACGTGCATGCAGAAAGCATAAGAAATATATTTTGAATATTCTTATATTTATACCTATTTCTACATTATTTCTTTTTAAAACTGGAAAATATTTTGAAAATATTTGCTGTGTATTGCCATTTACGAATATATTTTCCTTTTAATATTATATTTAAGACACTGAAAAACTGTACAATGCAGTAAATACAAGGTAAACAAGAAAGTTCTTGCCATTTCTGATGACCCAAAAAGAACATGACCAACAGAAAGTGCAGGCTATTGTTATTCCTCGAAGTCATCGGCATTCAGCACCTTCTGACAACATGTTTCCAGGGCGTGCAAACACTTTGCGATAAAACTAGAGGGGGTGGGTTCGGAAGCAAAGAAACCCACATGAGTGCTTGACGCAAGTCTGCTTCATTGTGAAGGATTTTCCCCGAAGATCCAGGCTATGGAATAAGTTGTAATCTGATGAAGCAAGGTCAGGTGAATGAGGAAGATGGCATAAAGTCTCACAACCAAGTCGCTGTATGGTATTTCTGGCCATCCGCGTGACATGCGGCCTCGTGTTATCGGCCAAGTACAGTATACCTTTGCGTTTAACCAGTGCTGGGCTCCTTCTGATGCAATACCTTTTGCACACTTTTCAATTGCTACGAATACATTTCCGCTGTGACCGTTTGGCCCATTGGTAGCAGTTCATAGTGAACCACTTGACGACTCGTCCATTGGACACCAGCTTCATCACAGAAGACAAATCTCCCGACCTGAATTTGTAAAACCTATGCCTTGACGTACGTTCATTCATAGTAATATACCCAAACTCTTGACATATTCGGTGACTTGATGCAGCAGCTGATAAGCCCACTTTGAAGTCGTAAAGCAAAGCACCCGAACGAGCTCCTTCGACTGTTCCTTTTATCTTCACTACTGTAGGAGTTACGATTGATGAATGTACGCGGTGGACCTGCTTTTACTACGACTGATGTTCCTACTCTTGACTATCCGGTGTCTAACCACGTCATATGCTAATCAGCATACTTATTCCCACTTCATTTAATGGCAACGCGAAAACGGTATAAGCTCTTACTTGTTTACCTTATAAAAATCTCTCAAATGAAATGAAAACAAATCTTACGTGATTTATTGCAGAATTCCATGCCAACTGGCCTATTGGATTACTTCCCTGAAGCAAAAGGCGATGGACTGCGTGTGACCTGGGCTCGTGGAACGAACAGTAAAGTTCGATTGGCAAATGGACTTAGAAGTAAGTACTTAAAGCACATTTCAGTTAAAAATTGAAGTATATGTTCATATATATATTTTACAACCAGCATGAGTCTAAAATTCGTTAATATTAAAAAAAAAGAAGCAAATAACAAAAAATTATGATTTACACAGTTGAAAGTAAAAGGGAGGTTGTAGTTTTTTATATGTAAGTTGTAGTTCTCGCACATTACCACTAGCGAGAGACAACAGCTAATGAATAGATATAGATAGATCAACGGCGACACCTTAGATTTTTAAAGAATCCTTTGTTAGTATGTTATAGGCCGCCTTTGGTGTGTAATACTGCTTGGATTCATTTAGGAAATGATTTATACAAGTGCTGAATTGTGCTTAGAGAAAATATATTGTAACATTCTTCATGGAGATTCTGGAACAGATGCTGATGAAGTGTATGTTTCCATATTGAACACTCTAAAAATAGACCAATTATTTAATCATATTGAGATTGATCTTAGTACTGGGCAAAGTTGATAGTTAATTTCAGCCTCTTGTTCCTCAAACTATTTTCCAACGAATCCCACTGCATTGATGGGTTCATTATCACCCCATAAAATTCTATCTCCTCCAGGAAACGAAAGTGCATCATCGGATAAAATTGATTAGCTAAATTTTTCTGTGGTTCTCCCTAATGCTCTTCCCTTTCAAAGTTACGATTGGTTCAATGAAAAAATTACAACACAGTTGACCATATCATGACAGATTCATTTCCATACTTGACTGTTGGAATAAGGCAATCAAGATCATACAGTTATGCAAATATGCACCAATGCATTTGTTGGGAAAGAGACTATTCGTTAGAGCATATTGCATTCTTCCACTTACCATTCGACCAGGTTTAGTGATGTGACACCCCTGTAGACGACATTTGGCATTAACACCTGTGACTTGTAAGTGTTCTGTTTATGAAACTGATTTCTAACTATAATCATTGATATTGGAGAAACGAAATGCTAACTAAGCACTGCGGTCACTTTTGCTGCAGCTGCTTGTTTTTAATATTACTATCTGCTTTAATACCCGTCGGTGTCGTTTAACTAAACTTTCCTTTCTATTCATTGTTTTGCTTTGCCGAGTTTGTTTTGCTGCGCTATGTGTATACTGTCATGATTTTAGACGTCATATCTTAAGAAATGTCTAAAGTTAGGATGTTCTGATCATTCTTGCTCCTGTTGCTTGCAATTGGGTCTTTTTAAAAATCTGAGAAATCCAATATATATATTTTACGCTTTGAAAAAATCCAAGACTTACAGAGCTTCAGTATGTAGCTACCACATACTACCAGAGTGCATGCATTAGTATTTATAAATTGATTTTAATTTTTATATCTTAATGCATTTGGTGCGCATTCAAAAAGGTAACTTTTTTTTACAATTGTTATTATTTTATAACTATCAGCAGTTCTATCTTAATTTTTTCACTAAAGATTCTTTTTCACAGATTTTTATTCACGCAAAAACTTTTCAAGGTGGAGAAAGCTATAATTAAACTGAGTTTCTCAATGTTTATGATAATTAAATGTAAAAGTGTTGTATAAATTCCGTATAATTTTTGAAAGACATCTCAAAGTTATACCAATGCGAGCCCGATTAGTGCCTAATATTGAACAATGTTGTTTACAGGGAAATTGTCTATTATAGTGATTATAAATGAATCTTCAATAAATCATCTGAAATAAATCTAGAATTTCTGTTTATTTATGACCTATTTTTAATTAAGTCTTCTCACAAAAATGATATTTTTTTTTCCTTCAAAGAAAGGGGAAAAAAACTTACCGAAATCGGAATATTAAAAGAATGGAATAATTTTGCTTTGAACCTTTTGCATAGAGTAACGTAGTTGAGTTGAGTGTTCAGCAAAATATACGCCAGTAATATTTTGGTCCACCAACAAAATGTTCTGAATTTTTTTTAATATTTTGCATTTTAATTAATTTTTCGATTAGAGTACTTATTGAGTGGCTCATGAGAACAAAATAAAATCATTTAAAAGTTAAACTTTTTAAAAAATTTTTGACTCGAAGCTACAGTTTTAGACAATTAGTTCCTGGTATATTTACCGTGTATATCCCCTTTTGAAAAGACGAGGACTTGCCATAGATTAAAGATCTTATTCATGTATTTCAAAATCAGAAATTTTAAGAAACTTTCCAGCACATTACCCGATGGTTATGTACTCAGAAAATGCAAGGACTCTATATTTTCTATACTTTAATAAGAATTAAGATCGCTCATCGAAGCATTCTATTGAGAGAACTAGAGTCTTACCACTTATCTACTGTGAATCTCTCTTATTAGAACTGTAGGATCGCAGGCTTAGTTTCCTTTTAGAGGGAAATTTATTATGAGGAAAAATGGTTGGTTTGTTCCCGATAGGTATTCTTTTTGGATACCACGTGATAATTTATGCACATCGTGTAAAAAAAGATAAATTTATGTTAATAAAACATTTGCCTTCTCGTTCAAGCCAAAATATGAAAATAAGTCTCTACTAATAATTTAAAAACCTTTCTGTAGTCAATTGAATTTTTAGGAAAAAAATATTGACTGATATTAGGAAGCTATTTTTCTTAATTAGAGGACTCTTAACTAGATTATTATGTTAAAAATTTAATTCACTTTGTTGAAAATAAGCATTCTTAATTCAGGAAAGATATTTGAAAATTAATAAAATGATTACATAGTGAAGAATGTTTTTGTATTACTGGTTAATCTAATTTTTAAAGCATTCTTTATAAACTATATTGTAATCCGGATTAAAGTTTTCCAACTTAATAATAATGTTTTTTCAGTTAGATTTTGGACATCCATAAAAAATTAGATATTGAATTTTAAAATTTTGTTTGTAAATTTCATTAAATTTTTAATGTATTAACCATCTTAATATTTTCCATTGGAGGGATATTCGATGCTTTCATCTAATATGAGAACATTGCACGATATTCCTGTCTGGTATTCATAATTTATGACTCAACAGAACTTTGAAATAAAAAAACGAATTAGACTTAGTTACTGAGAGCTTTATTCATGAACAATTATGCTTATTACTGTAGGTCCTGCTAGTCTGGTGGAAGGGGACGTAAGCATGTCCTGTAACAGTAGGTACCCAGTACCTATCATGTCACAGTCAGCGTCTGTACCGAGCGACCTCACGCTTGAGGAATGGCTGCAAGAAGTGCTTCGGTACAACAACAAGGGTATCCAACTGGATTTTCAGTCCACGGAGGTGGTCGAACCTGCTTGCAGAGTTCTAGCAAGGGTGGCAGACCATGTAAGTAAAAGATTTCTTTTTTTCGCGATTCGCTTAGCGAGATATGTCCAACGTATAAAAAAAACTCTTTTGATTTTTGCTTTGTGATAGAGTCAGATGTGTATTTTGCATTCCACAGTTTAAAGAAAAATTGATTTGTAGAAATTTCCCATTATTCTCAATAGTTCTGTTGAAATATACGTTTAATTTGCTTGATGCGCGATATTGTTAATTCCCGTTAAAGATTTCTGTTACAGCTTGTATAATTTTTGCTCTTTCATAATAATATAAATATAAGCTAGATTGGAAGAACAAAATGTATGTAATTAAACTTCTGCTACAAAATAACCATAGGTCCTGCTAGTCTTGTGGAATGATATGACGAAAACCAATGGACCAACTGTTATCAAATTGATAATAATTTACTGAAAATCAGAAAATATCTCCTAAAAAGGAAAAAGTTAAACAATTTATTACCAACAATAATAGCTTGTTGCTCAACGATCACATTTATTGTAAAAAAATGAATAATTAGACCATAAACTACTGTTAAAAAGTGGATTCCAAACTGTTACAAACATTCTAGCCCGTTGTTAAAATCAGATCTTCGAAATGCTGAATCAAAGGTCAAAATTACTACACATTGGATTACCAGCTCGAGTAACCAACAGAACATAGTACTGCCTGAAATTTTATGAAACGTAATCAATCATGGAGTAATTGGTTTTAAAATGAAACACAATTTGCACTTTCTTAACCCACTGTTAACCACGATAACAAACAATTTAATGGAATTGATAGCTGAGATACCCCACTATCTCCATGACATTTTTTAAAATGTTTTAAGGCTGTTATTACAACGAATTCATGTTGTTCTTTCAGAAAATGATGGATGCTACATTCTATATGCTATGTGATAGATTTTGTTTTACAGGTTTATGGAAATCATAATTTTATAATTGACTTATTGTTTTTATTTCCTTTGTTCCAATTACTTTTCAATACTTTCTTATCCTTATTTTTGATTCAACATAATTTTTAAAACCAGAACTATATTTTATTAGACTTCTTTTTGTAAACATTGGATAGTAGATAATATAATAACTTAAAGTTGTCATTGAAACAAATATCGTCATTGTATTTAGAAACCCTAAATAAGGAAAACTGATTAACTCTCTAGCTGACCGACGAATGTGCTGAAACGCAACATCTATTTTTCATTGCTCAAGATAGGCGAGAATCAAAGCCAGGATTCAGAAGAAAGCAACCTTATTTCTTGGTCTAGGTCAACGTTTTTTTACATTGAAATGAATAAACATTTTGACCACTTATACCATTTTGACATTGAGTCTTATATGACGTGGAAGGCACATGGCCCGGTATTTATGATATATAACCCATTGTGTGAAAAATGTGAAGCACCATTTCCGTGATTACTCTAGTGTATCAGGTGAATGGCTTCTGGTTTAAGCTACTTTGACAAAGGTTAGATTGCAATAGTTCGAAAAAGAAAAGCGAATATTTTCGAAAATGTACGGCCTGTCGACTTTTCGGGAATTTTGTTGTGAGTGTCTATATTAAATAGGCGAATGACAGTGCCTTATCTTAGATCCATACATCATTAGTTACACCGGCAGTCGGAAGCTGCCTCATCACATTAAATAATATGGACAACAGACAGCAATTCAATGATAAAAAATATACAATATAAGTGTTATTTTAAAGCATGTAATTAAACGATGTCTGCTGTTGTTGATCACTTATCTTTTGTTACTAAGTTGGCCTCTGACTCCCTATATCGTTAAGGACGTCCAATAGCATGACATTTGGTACTGATCTCATTGTAAATCATCTATGTGACCCTCTATTCGATGATTTTCTTCTGAGTCAACTGGCCATTACAGTTTATTCTTTTGTCAAAGTAGCTTAATTCCGTTGCATTTCTCATGACGAGAATACGAAAATCACAGGAGTGATTTTTCATATTCTCTGCTATAAGTTATTCTATCCCTCCGGATCATCTGCCTTCTTTATCATGCCTCCAAGCGAAATTCAAACCATGTTGGTCGTCGAAATATTTTTGATCTTCTGATAATATTTTTTACCTGGTACTTACTTTCTGATTAAAGTAATGGAACAATTAACTAAAAAGAAAAGAATTTAAAATTGTACAGGAAATATTGAATTTCTTTCAAGTGTAGCTAAAATAATATGAATGTAGTTGTTATTTTTGCTTAATATATTTCGCTTTTGATAGTCTTCTGTATTTTTGATAATAGCATATTTGCTTTTGTTTTTTGTTCTTGTTGTAATCTTACAACTATGCATTTTAAAGCACTAATTCATAAATGTAGTTTTTTCATGCGTCTTCGAAAACAATAACATCGAAATTCGATTCAAACCTAACAAAATTACAGATAAAGAAAGTTAACAGATAGTTAAAGTTACAGATAAAATTATTATTTAACAAATGTACTAATATTATATTTTTACTAAGCCAAATTCAAAATTTTGGCTGCAAACAAAAAGAATTAAGTTCTGAAATATATATCTTATTTTTATTGTATGTTAAAACTGCTTTTAATATTTTTCTGTATGGAAATATATGCATTTATAGCTTGGTTTTTTTTTATTGGCAGCTACGTGGTCCGATTATACTGAATGCGGATATCCAACTTGGACCCCACAGTTCGTCTGTTGTGCCAGTGGACTCTTGGACTTTCCTCACTTTGTGCCGCACTCGGTTCCCGAGGTCAATCATATCTATTGGTTGGACTACAGATGTTCTGCCTTCCACTTATCTAAAAATTGGGTAAGAAACTATCATCTGATATAGGTGATACCATTCAGAATGCCAAAAATCCTCGAAATCGTTCGCAGTGGAATAGTTTTATCTTTAGAATGAGAATTGCTAACATTAGATGTATAACTAAATAATAACACACATATTACATTAAAAGCGTCAAAATCCGAAAACATTTAGCTCAGTTTTATTTTCTCTCTCTCTCTCTGGCATTTAGCTCTTATATGGTTTAAATTTCATCATTCTTCAGTTAACGCCATAATTAAAAAACAATCTAAAAACATTTTTTTTCAAAGGAAGTATTTATCTAATTTTCCATGTTCAATTTTAAAAACTCTTAGTAGTGCCTTTTATTCCATATAGATTGAATTGCAAACCATATATATTCCTTGTGTAGTTAGAAATCAATAATTTCCAAAAAACTCCAGTGACAAAGAGATACTGGACTATATCAAAATAAGCCTTTTTTAATAATGTGAGTTAACTGAAGGATAGAACTTCAATCAGTTGACATAAGACTTAATAATGATAACTCACATATAAAGCTAACATTACATTTAAGCAACTGAATAAGATTTAACATGTGAAGTCTGCAAGTTTTTCTAAATTGAATGCATAGATAGTGGTGCAGGCGAACTTCGGACTTTAGCTTAAAGTTAATGGGTTTGGACCTATCACCAAGTGCCTCGTAATTTTGTATCAGGATCAGGTGACGAGGTCACATCCTGATCTGGCAATCTCTTCTCCACATCCACAGGACACCAGCGGGAGGACTTTGAACGTCACATATTAACGTGGATACGTCCCCAACCCACGGAGCTGCAGCAACTCAGTGATGGAAGTGTACGTGGTCAACCTCTCAATCACTACCCGTGGCAAATGATGCTTCACTTTGCAGATCTTAACGGGAAGCGGCTTGAATCTACTGAGCCACTGGAGCTCTTTAGATGGAATAGAAAAATATTTCAAACAATACGTACATTAAAGATTCTTATAATGTGCATTCTATAATTATTTGAAACATTGCAAAGTAATAATGTAAATGTCAATACTTATGTTAATTTTTTTTCTTCAGTAAAATGGAATACTTTTGCATCATAGTATTGCATTTTACTGAAGGAAAAAAATCTATGTAATACTTTTGCGTCATGATAGTTATTTCTAATTTAATTTGCTGTTTTATGTTTGAATATTAATTCTCGAAGAGATTTTTTGCATTATATATACAATGCGATTCCAGTTATTCGAACTCTGTCTATCCGAATCGCTTTCAGAACTTCAGAAAAATGAATCAGAGGGAAGAAGAGAAGGAAAATTAAAAATGAAAAAATCAAGAAAAGGAAAGGTAAGAGATGAAAATGATGTATCACATGAGAGGGGGATACAGAAATTTTCATTCGAAAATTCCTGGATGTTCAGAACTTAGTTCTGAAGATATAGGAGAATGAATTACGAGTCAGACCCTGGATTTCAAATTGCACATGATATTAAACTGGTTGAAAGTTGAGGAAGAAGACGACTTTAATGTCCAAGTTGAAGCAGATCATCAGTTGGTGACGCATTTATCCGCTTTGAAGTTGAAGGAGCGTCACCCCGAATGGGACCACATGCAAATTCTGATTGTCAATCGGATGCGCGACTTGGCTGCCCGAAAACGTATGAAAGCAGTGAACCTATTCAAACCTAAAGGTTTAGCAAACAATGACTTTCATTTACAGCACTGTACATACATACTATATTAATGTACAGCACTTGTAAGTTTCCCTAACATGTAAAAATGTCTTTTTAATTGATTAAATGATATTTTCTTTAAAAACATGTAGTTTTTCTCCCTTTTTTCAATATACAATAATTAATTAAAAGGAAACCTTTTTTCGAAAAAATCCAATTAACCGAATTCTTGATTATCCAAATGGGGTTCGATCCCAATTGATTCAAATAATTGGAGTTCTACTGTACTTATATATGTGTACATATCAATGTTTTTTTTTAAAATTTCATTAGTGCATTTTGCTTCGTGTATACTTTTAAAACGTAGGGCTAAATTTTTTTTTCAGAAAAATAATATTTTTTTCTTAAAAGAATATAAAGTCTATGGTTACAATATAAAATTTGCATATAATCTATTGGGTATTATAAACTTGTTTTGTCATTTTAAAACTTGTTAAATAATAGATTCTTTCTTGTATAATTTGTTTAATCTCAATATTCTGTACCACTTTATTTGAATTTTATTTTATTTTAATTATATTCATATGTATTTATACATACATACATACATACATACATATATATATATATATATATATATATATATATATATATATCATATATATATATATATATATATATATATATATATATATATATATGTATATATATATATGTAGGTATATATGAATATAATTGAAATAAAATGAAATTCAAATAAAGTGGTACAGAATATTGAGATTAAAACAAATTATACGAGAATATATATTGCTATTCACAATTTCACCATGGAAAACAGAAAAAATGGGCATGCATGTTGGATTTCGCGCTTCACCGTTCGTGTGTAAACGTACAAAGTTCATTTTTTCTGTTATGTTAGTATTCTTAATTACTGTTTTATCTTTAAAAAAATGCAAGTGGGTCAGCGCATTTGTAATTTTAACAGTAGAAAACAATAAATATTTATATTGTAATGGATATTATAAGAGTAGTGTTGTGCACGCTTCAATATTGTTTCATAGAAATGCGCTAACTTTTCTCCAATGTGCACAGGTACACTCGTGAGTACATCGACCGAATGATTGCGCTGGTGAAGGAGTACACCCTGATGCAGCCCGTCATGTTCCCTGTGCACGCGTCGCTGCTGAAGTACTCGATACCCGAGATGCAGAGGCTGCTCTTTCAAGTTCCTAACAGCTCGCTTTGTGTGTGGTCCACGAAAGCCAACCCCATCGAGTCCATAGACGAGCTGCTGGCCATCCGGAAGTCCTTCAACATCGGTCAAGTCTTCTACAAACTGCCGGACGAGCAGCTGGAGTGCTTCTTCTCCAACACCTAACACCTTCAGCCGCCAATATTTTTAATTTAAATATTCTGTTGTAGCTGGCGTATATGGAAATCCACGTCAACCTAATATTTGTTAGAACGTTTTCTTCTCTTTCGAGATTGAATAATTTGATATCTTCTTGTTATTCCATCGCGTGGCTTGCATTAATTAGCTGGGCGAAAATAATTTTCAGTTATTGTGACTATATTAAGAAACATTTTTTTAAAACATCTTTATTGATTAATGATAAGAACTGAGCTAAAACTAATAGCAAGTTCAGTTTTTGGAAGTTAAGTTTTGTGAAATAATGATACCAGAGAAGAATCTATAATATAAATAAAAGGAAGTTTCTCATGGAAATTTAAATTATTCTTTCTTTTTTTTATTTTGAAGAATTTATTTGAAATATTTAAGAAATGCCTTCCATTTCTGAAAGAAAAATGTACTCGAATTAACTTCATCATGACATTAAATTAACAACACATGAATAAATTTTAATTAACAGCGTGAAAATTTTTAATATTACGAGAGATGACAAATATATGACTTTCGAAATAACAGTTATATAGCTTATCAAATACACTACTATATATAACTTATCAAATATTTTGAAATATTAGAAAATATTTCGAGTTCAAAAAGCTGCTGTTAAATCATTGTGGGATTGGGAAATAAAATTTCAAAAACAATGCTATGCTTTCCTATTCGATCGAGGCACAAAATAACACGATATTTTTTTAGAAGCTATTTCGAATTGTTAATGGAAGTATTGTAAAACATCAAACACAATCAAACATTGTGTTTATTTTGAGTTATTCCATCGCGTCAGAGTTGTGAGAAACTGGTTGAAGTTCAGATTCAGAAAGCATCCAATATAAGAGGATGTCGTGATCTTCAGCTCCTTCACAAAACCATTCCAATGTCAATCGGAAATATGCGAGTTTTTGGTAAAATTTTCATTTTCTAGAAACTGATTTAACAGTCGCAATGAAAGATACCAATTTTATCTGGTACAAAAACAAGTATACATTGTTAAATGAAAAACTAAAGAAATATTTCCACATTAGATCCATAAAATTTTACACATTGGGTATATAATTTGTTTATGTAAGTTAATTTTGTGTTGGAAAACTTAAAAGACAGTAATACTAATGTCCATTTTGGTGTAAGTTCTCTAATAGCTTATATTCTATAGAACATTAAACAAAAAAACGAAATATGTATACACCATAAAAAAACAAGCAGATTATTAGTTGCATTCTATTCGATTATGACTATGCATATTTTTACTTTGAATATAATTTTTAGTTTTTTTTATTGCAAGTCACGGATGTTTTAACAAGTTTAGAACATACGTTTTTTTTTCACAATAGCAGTTTTCTAAAATAAATATGGAAAACAAAGTTATGTTAGGTTAATCTGAAATAAAAAAAATTACACATGACTTCTAATATTAAAATTATTCTCTTGATTTAAAGGAGGAATTTTATTTACCTCGTCTTTTGATGTGGGAGTTCGATTTTTAGGAATTCAGACTAAGTTCAATTATTTACATGAATAATGTGAATGTTTTTAGTTTTGTTGCCATACTAATAAAGGCATTAAATAGATATTCAGTTTGTTAGAAAGTATGTTTAAAATATTCCATGTGTTAGAGTTAGATGTTGTTATTGTACTATGTTATTTCATTTTTATAGTAATATGCTATTTCATCAAAATTGTTAGATTCTGCATATATTTTTATGTGTTATATAAATGTGTTATCCCTATAGTTGTATGAATAGAAAAGATTTTCTTTTACGTATAATTTTATATTGCACTTATTATGTTATATTATCATATTTTTCAGAAGGAGTATAGCGATATGTTTCGTGCAAGTGCTCTTTATTATATTAAAATCTATTAATAAATTAAACAAAAATTAAGATAAATATTTTATACAAATGTTAAATTTATTCAAATGTGTGGAATATGCAAATATTAAAAAAATATTTATGATGCATTCTAGTATTGCTTAATTCTATTTTACAACTAGAAATATAACTATTTTTATTTGATTTAATTATATATATTTTCTGATATTAAGTTTGAATATATATATATATATATATATATATATATATATATATGCTCATCAAAATCAGTAAGCAGTTATGTATTATTTATATTGTAAATGTATTATGTCAGAATTTTTAAAAGCTATAATTTTATTTAAATATTCATTTAAAATATACTTCTATTTTCTTTTATAGTTTATTGAGAGGAAATTGTTACTAAGGGAAATTCGCTAATCATAAATATATTTTTAGTATAAATTAATTGAAATATAGCTATACAAATTAAATGACAAAAACTAAAATCAGTTTATCAAATGTTATTTAGATATATAATATAATAATATAATATATAAGTAGTCCATAAATGTCTACTTTTCAAATCAAAATATTTTATGCACGCAAATATTAATGAAAATTATTTTACTATTGCAAAGCATTTATGCCATATATGAATTTTTTTAAGAAATAATATATTAATAACTGATTCCGCTTACAAAATAAAATCGAAATTCAAATTATGGAATTTTATTATTTATTTAAATTGTTGAGAATAGTGTGGTCAAATTTCTATCACTAATATAAGCTTTCTAGAATTAAAATTTTCCTATTTTTTAATGTCTTAAAAGAAACTGAATCGATTTAGAAAGATGAAATACATACTAATATATTACTGTTTCTTTTTTTATTTTGTACTTAAATTAAACTTGCTGCATTAAATTAATTTGCTAAACACTTTTTTTTATTTTCATGAAGTTTTAAATATCGATTAAAAAATGTGATGCGTTATCCTTTAACAGTTGTTATTAGAAGAAATGAAAGGGAGTACCATAAGCTGAATAAAATGAATAGGAGCTATAATCAATGCAAATTACATCATCGATTAATGCACATAATTTTAGAAAATCATTTATTGAACAGAACTTTCATCTAATTTCCATATTTTCATTTTTCTAAATACTCTTTTGAAAAATAACCTTTATTAAATTTGAATTTTAAAAATGATGATGTATTATATTTCAAATTTTTGCAGCATGTTTTTTTGTAATAATTTATTCTGCTTACACTTTTATCGTCAAAAATAAGACAGTCCCAATTTCAATTATAAAATGCATTTACATTCTTAACAACAAAATATATCCTGATAAGAAAATATATTAGATGAATTTTTAGTTCTTTTTAATAGATTTTTCTAAAAGTCCAGTTTCTTTTACGACAGGAAACGTGTGTGCTTTTTCTATCGTAATTATAACAACATTTCTTCAATAGCATTAAAGGAATGAAATCAAATGGAATTACCATATAAATTTAGCTATTGTTTCGCATTAATCAAAGGGAAAAATATTTATAAAAATTTATTGTAAATTATGTGCATCTTTTTTTAATCAGATAATATACGATTTTAATATTTGTAACATTGTTCGATAGTTTTAGTAAGCACAAACTATATGCATTTTCACGAATTATATATTATAAAATTATCATGAATTGTTTTCATTGTATTCAGATATATATATTCTATAAATAATGCTGTGTATCACATTTTAAAGATGTAAAATTGTATACGCAATCTTTGTCTACATTTATTATTTTTGTTCCGAAATAGCAATTTGTGATTTAGCTTATCGAGTATTCTCGAGTGTGTGTGATTTTATGTGCCTTTAAAAATTTGTGCTATCGGGCATGGATTCTATTGTTCCAAGCTTATATGTGTGCTATTTAAACTGATGCAAATTATATTTTATTGTCTGTAAATATCACATTTAGTTTGTATTTTCAGTAAGGGAAAAAGCGATACCAATTAATGAACACGTTTTTTTCTTTTGTTCTCTTTACAACAACATGTGCATTTCTAGGAAACTTAATGTAACACATTTCTTTTGACACTTACTAAATTACATTCATAAAAAATCCATATTTAAGCTAAAAAAATTGTTTACACATATTTTAATCGTATGGAATTAAGTACCTAATTTCTTTACATACTTAAATTTTTTATTAAAAGTAATATAAATATAGAACAATTTTAGTATTACTTTACATACTAAAATTGTTCTATATTTATATTACTTTTATAAAAATATTATTTTAAAACTACATTTATTGATTTGGATTAAGCGGGATAAATTATTGTGTTTTTTAATTATAAATATTTTGTTTTGCTAAGAACAATTTCTTAAAAAGATCATATTTTGCTATTTTCATTAAATGTAGAATGCATGCAATCGTGAAATATTATCACTAAATGGAACATTTATAGTCAAACCTGGTAATATCTATTATTTTCTGGTAAACCCAAATTAAAGAATGAGAAAGGATGATATTCTTTCTATTCATTAATTGGTATCTCTAATTCATTGCTGAGATAGAGTACTAAAACAAGTATAGCATATCTGTATCGGTAAATACAAAACAAAAGTCAAATATTATAAACATTTATAAACTCAAAGAATGTAAAGTTGGTAAGTGAGTTGTCTAGAAAATTTATATCCAACATTTTATTTGTATGAAATCCCTCTGATAACTTTCAATCATTCTAAAATTGATTTTCAGCTTGTATGTTATTTCTTATAAATATTCTTCTTACAGAAACAATTCTGTATTCATTTATTAAAACCTTTTTAAGAGGAGTTACTTTCACAAGAGAGTAATTTTCCTTTAATTTTATTTTAATTTTTAAGCGATCCTTATCGTACAAGAGACGTAATTGTAATAAGGAAGTAACTTTACTTTAAATTTATTTATATTTTTAAGAGATCCTTTTCGTACAAGAAAAGTAATTGTGACAATAAAGTAACTTTACTTTAAATTTATTTATATTTTTAAAAGATCCTTATCATACAAGAGAAGTAATTGTAATAAGGAAGTAACTTTACTTTAAATTTATTTATATTTTTAAGAAATCCTTTTCGTACAAGAAAAGTAATTGTGACAAGAAAGTAACTTTACTTTAAATTTATTTGTATTTTTAAGAGATCCTTATCGTACAAAAGAAGTAATTGTGATAAGAAAGTAACTTTACTTTAAATTTCTTTATATTTTTAAAAGATCCTTGTCATACAAGTGAAGTAATTGTAACAAGAAAGTAACTTTACTTTAAATTTATTTATATTTTAAAGATATCCTTATCGTACATGAGAAGTAATTGTGACAAGAAAGCAACTTCACTTTAAATTTATTTATATTTTTAAGAAATCCTTACAATATAAGTGAAGTAATTGTAACAAGAATGCAAAATAGTTTTACTTTCTTGTTAGAATAACTTCTCTTGTATGATAAGAATATCTTTAAATATGTAATCTTTAAATAAATTAACAATAAACATTTCACCCTGTTTCATGTTATTATTGATTTTGAAATATTTTGTGTCATAGAGATATACATCAGAATATATTGCTATACTTGTATCAGTACTAATTATTGCGAAATGTCGATACTGTCATGAGAGAAGTAGTAATTTTTTTTAATAATGAGTTCTATACTCATCTGAGAGAAGTCAGTTAGTCATCTTGTAAAAATGATTTTAGAGTGATAAAACGATCTGTGATTTTTGAAGACTGGAATCTGTACTTTCAGATTCAATGTTTAGTTTGTTACTTTTTGTATTGTTCTTTTTTTTATATTTAGAATATGAAAAATGCATTGCTGAAAATTTTCTAGATCTGTAAGCTATATCATTGAATTTGCAAATTGGCAAAAACTGAATGCAGACTAGTTAAATTTTTGGCTACATGTTTGTATAACAGACGTGGTAAAAGAAGAATAGTTTTTGAATGGGATTTAAGCTTCTTTGTGTTATTTTTAGGAAAATTATTAACGTTGTCAGTATTTGTTGTTTATGAAAAAAATTTTTTTACACGAATTCTAAGAATTCTGAATGGATTATCACCGGTGATTTTTTTTAAAAGTCATTTTGCACAAAAAAATGATATTGTATGTATTTGTTGTATTTTATTGAATGTTTTACAATTTTAGTATTCCTATTATTACCCTTTTTTGTAGTCTTTAGCGTATTATTAGATAGGTTCATAAATGTTATAATAAAAAGCATATATTGTTGGTGCTTTGTAAAATTCAAGCATGTTTGATTTCGTTTTTCAGACTGTGTAAACTTTTTCTCATATGAACATTTATCCATTTCATTTTATTGTAATGAGGTTAATTATGAAATATTTGTGAAGTATATTTTATTCTATTCACGTGGATTATCTTCGTGTAATAAGATCTCTTATTGAGTTTTAAATAATAAACTCGAAATTGTGCAGAAACTATTTGTGTTTGTCTTGCAATTCTCTTTAATTGCTGGTAATAATTTTTTTCTACAAATGATCATGACAGGTGAGATTTTGCTTGTATCATTTTTATGAAGAACTGTTCCTCCATCATTTAAGAAAAGCTAATTTCAAAGATGATTTGAGGAAATTATATCCGCATTTCAATAATGATTGACATAAATCGGTAAAATCTATAACGAGTATCGGCAACCTGTGGGATATATATGCCAAAATTTGGCACGTGGTATTAATCTCAGTTAATACTGCATTATTTTGCCAAGTTATCAAACTTAAATCACAGGTTGTTTTTACTGCAAATTTATTTTGTGATGTGGAAAAAACTTTTGTTAATTATATTTGATCAGAGGAAAATGTGATTAATATTACATTTTTAATCATACTGATAAATATGGTTTGGCACTGCAAAATAGCATACCACTAATTAGAAAATATTAGCAGATCAAATTTTGAATTTCTGTATTATGCTTTTGTTCTAAAATAGACATTAAATAACTAAAAATATCTGGATATTTAAAATTATTTTTAATGTATGCTTATGTATCCCAGAGTATGCGAAACCATCTATTGAGAAAAGATCAGTATTTAAACATTATTAAAAACCTTAAAATATTCGCGGAATCTGGATTTTAGGGAGAAAAAAACTCGTAAAATTTTTCAATTATATTCATTTCTGAAGGATTAATATTTAAAAACTAAATGCTTGGTGCAAATGTATATCTAAATCCACGATGGGAGTATATATATACTATATATATGAGAGAGACACACATACTAGTACATTCAAGCAGACTTTTGTGGAATTTATATCGCAATTTAATATATCATTTTAGTTTTATTACTCACATATTCATTTTTACAAATTATGGATGAAAGAAATAGTTTTTACTTTTCTAATGTCTTAAAATGGGATTTGAAAAATTGATTGGTTGACTGCCTTTCAGTCTTTCTGCACACGTGGATTAATTCATTTAGATTATTCGTTTTTAAATGGATTTGATCCGCTAAAAATAGTTACTTATGAGATGGGAGTCGAGCTCACAAACCATAAGAAGGGGCTTACCGTGACTTAATTGTAGGATACTGTTCTTCAGAGCGGAAAGTCTCAGGTTTGATTCCAGTCAGTATTAAGAAATGGGAGATGGATATTTTGACATAGCATAATAGACTGTTTAATGTCCCCTGCATAATTGTCTTCCAAAAGAACTTTTCATGAATTATGGAGCCATATTCACCCGTCGCAAAGGGAAACCTGGAAGACTCCCAAGTACCCACCCCGAATGACGTGCATGCAGAAGCGCAACATCCATCTTTGTTTAAGAGTGGCTAAGATTGATCCCGGAACTTTTCGATCTGAAGAGCAGTAACCTACTGTGGTGAAACACTTCTGCTCGGAAGTTGGCAACAGCAACTAGAAAAACTTTCTACATGAACATTGGCAACACCAATTTTCTCCGGAACAATACCGCATGGTGAGCAAGAGGGCAGATTCACGTTTCTCCCCCGACGATGTGAACGTACTAGTTCACAGTTTGTTTCCCTCTCAGAGAATTTTGTATTTGCAACTCTCTTTAACATTTTCTTTAATTAAAAATAAAATTTAGTTCAATTTTTAATATGTGGTGTGTTTTATTAAAAACTTGCAATTATTAAAAACTAATTAAAACAGCACCCCATATCTGGTGACCACTACGTGAACACGCTATTCCTCAAGCCCTACTAGGATTTGGAAGTAACTCCAGCGCCATGAGATGTCATGAGTAAATGTCAGTGCTGATTGGTAATCATTCATAACTTCTAGGATGCAGGTAGGATCTTTCTATAATTTTCTTAAACGTAGCGTTATGTGCTCTTTGGTTGTTCACTGGGGTCGGTTTCTTGGAAAATTGTGCATATATATTTTAACACAAAGTTTTTCTTAGTTAAATTATTATTAGTACATATTTTTCCCCATGAGCTACACTCCGTTCACTACTCTACAATTTTAGGCGATCCTTTCGCATCATGCTGTGTTTTTATTATTTAATTTAATGTATTGCATTATATGAATATTCATTGATTCTTTTATAATTCATAGCTAATATTTTTTGTGTTTATTGTATTTTTTATTTATATATCTTGGTGTTGAAAACTATACGCACTTCCCTATTATTGATTTGTATACTTTGTAATTTTTTCTGATAAATTTTGACCATGCCTTTATCTGATGATTTTTCCGTTACTCAAAACCCTCCCTCCGAAGACACAGCTTCGCAGGTTGCACACGTTTCGGTAAAAATACCACCTTTCTGGAAAACTAACCCTTCCCTGTGGTTTATTAGGTTGGAATCGCAGTTTTTCCTGGCGAATATAACGTCCGATCTAACAAAATTCAATCATGTTGTCTCCTGCTTAGATCCCGATATACTAAATTCGGTACACGACATTTTAGAGAGACCACCTACTACCGAGAAATACGATGCCTTAAAAAAACGCCTAATTTCTGTTCATTCCGAAAGTGAAACATCTAGAATTCGAACCTTATTGCAAGGAGTAGAAATCGGTGACCAAAGACCCTCCCAATTACTAAATCGCATGCGTTCATTAGCTGGGGATACCGTGGGTGAAGCGCTTTTACGCTCGTTATGGCTAACAAGGCTGCCGTATAACACACAGACTATTTTAGCCGCTTTCAGCGAGGACGATTTGAATAAAATAGCCGCAGTTGCTGACAAAATAAGCGATCTAGCTATCCCTTCGTATGTAAATTCTATCACCCCTAACTCTCATGATGCTGTCACGGCTCGCTTGGAACTCCAAGTGGCGCAGTTAACTCAACGGGTTAGCGAATTAAGCACCGCCCTGGAACGCAGTTCCCGTAGCCCTAGGCGTAATTTCCGCCGATCATTCCAACGCAGCAGATCTCGCGATAGTTCCCGCTCTCGCACTAACCTCAGTCACTACAAGGAACGTACGAATGAGCTTTGTTTTTACCATGTCAATTTCGGTGATCAAGCGCGAAAGTGCCAAGCTCCATGCTCTTTTCGTCAGTCGGGAAACTAAACCGGCGATCGCTCACTGGCCAATCTAGCGACCGCCAAGTGAATCGTATTCTTCTGGCCGACCCGTCTTCAAAATTAAATTTCCTAATTGACACAGGAGCAGACATATCTGTTTTGCCTAAAAAATACGCTCCAAAAACCACACCCTCTGAAAAATTAGCCTTATATGCAGCAAATGGTACTAAAATTTCTACATTTGGCAATAAACGCCTCATTATTGATTTAAATCTCCGCCGAAAATTTTCGTGGTTATTCGTCATTGCTGACGTAAACCAACCAATTATAGGTGTTGATTTTCTTAAACATTTTGAATTACTTGTCGATGTCAAAAATAACCGTCTGATCGACTCTCGAACGTCTCTCTCATCAAACGGCATATCTTTCAATAATTTTTCCCTGGATTCCAACATATCCGTACTTATCGGCGATTCCAAATTTGAAAAACTACTCGCTGAGTATCCTGAGCTTACAAACCCTTCTTTAGTAACAAATGACATTAAAACTTATGAAATTTTTCATCACATTGAAACTAAGGGACCCCCTGTATTTTCCAGACCCCGCCGTTTGGCCCCAGAATTACTCAAAGCAGCGCGTTTAGAGTTCGAATACCTAATGTCTCAGGGAATTATTCGACCGTCCAAAAGCCCTTGGGCCAGTCCCCTCCACATGGTACGCAAATCTAACGGTGATTGGCGCCCTTGTGGCGACTACCGTCGCTTGAACGCTGTGACAACTCCTGACAGGTATCCTGTACCCCATATTCAGGATTGTACACAGGTTTTTTCGGCAAAAATATTTTTTCTACCCTCGACCTGGCAAGAGCGTATCATCAGATTCCCGTCAATCCTGAGGACGTACCGAAAACTGCTGTAACCACCCCATTTGGTTTGTTCGAATACCTGAAAATGCCATTTGGACTTCGTAACGCCGGTCAAACTTTCCAAAGATTCATACATCAAGTGCTTCACGGATTGGATTTTTGCGTCCCCTACTTCGATGATCTCCTTATAGCATCGACAACCGAAGACGAACATATTAAACACCTTCGCATCATTTTTGATAGACTCCGCGAATACGGACTAAAATTGAACCCCTCTAAATGTGTTCTTGGAAAAACATCAGTCTCATTTCTTGGTTGCTTAATAACTCCCACTGGTGTAAGCCCTCTTCCCGAAAAGTCAGCAGTAATCTCTAATTTTCCTAAGCCTGAAACACTGTCTGAACTTAAAAGATTTTTAGCTATGCTAAACTTTTATCGTCGTTTCTTGCCTATGGCCGCAGCTACTCAAGCCCCACTCCATTCACTTCTAAAAAACTCTAAAAAGAATGACAAACGCCCTGTTCTTTGGACAGAGGAAACAACTGCCGCGTTTGAAAAATGCAAAAGCGATTTAATGAATTCAGTCACCCTTGGTTTCCATTCCCCTGATCAGCAGCTATCATTAATGGTAGATGCTTCCGATATCGCCATAGGAGCAGTATTGCACTCCCAAAGTACCAAAGGTTTACAACCTTTAGCTTTTTACTCCAAGAAACTGACGCCAGCTGAAACCAAATACAGCACATATGATAGAGAATTATTGGCTATCTATTCTGCTGTAAAACATTTTCAGCACAACCTTGAGGGACAAACATTTTCTATATTTACTGATCATCGTCCACTTACATTTTTGTTTAAAAAAATTCAAATTCTGCATCTCCTAGACAAATTCGGCATATGAATTTTATCGCTCAATTTAGCACTGACATTCAACACGTTTCTGGATCAAACAACCCAGTTGCCGACGCCTTATCGAGAATTTTTGCCATTAATAGTAATAACGCCATCGATTTCGCACGTTTAGCTGAAATCCAGGAAAATGATGCAGAACTCACTCAATTACTGTCAACTTCAGGTAGTTCCTTAAAGCTACAGAAGATGGAACTGTCCCCAGGACTTAAATTATTTTGTGATGTAACCAACGATCGAATCCGTCCTTTTGTTCCCTTTCCTCTCCGAAAAACTCTGTTTGACTCCCTCCATGGACTTTCCCACCCAGGAGTACGAGCGACTAAAAGACTGATTCTCTCTCGTTTCGTCTGGCCTTCAATTTCAAAAGACTGTGTTGCATGGACTCGCGCATGCATTGATTGCCAGAAGTCAAAAGTTTCCAGACACAACCATAGCCCTTTGCAAGCCTTTTCTGTTCCCTTACAACGCTTTCAACATGTGCACCTGGACATTGTCGGACCTTTACCCCCATCGGAAGGATATTCTTATCTTTTAACAATGATGGACAGATTCTCTCGCTGGCCGGAAGCAATTCCGATACGGGACATTTCCGCAGAAACCATCGCCCGAACTTTTGTTACTCATTGGATCGCAAGATTTGGAGTACCTACCACCATAACAACTGATCAAGGTCGTCAGTTCCAGTCGAACTTATTCACGAATCTCAACAAAATCCTTGGCATTCACCGAATTCGCACAACTCCATACAACCCTGCCGGGAACGGATTGATCGAGAGGTTTCACCGATCATTAAAACAATCGTTAATGTGCCACAATGACGTCCAGTGGACATCAAGCCTGCCCATTACATTGCTGGGTCTTCGATCAGCCTACAAGGAAGACCTTGGTGGTACCTGTGCTGAGATGCTTTACGGTACAACAATTCGGCTGCCTGCTGATTTCTTTCAGACAACAAGTGTCTCTACTTCCATGGATCCAGCTTCCTTCTTACAAAAGCTGTGCGAGTCTATGAGAAATGTTGCACCAGTGCCCACTTCAGCTCATATCAACCCCAAGTATTTCGTGCACCCAGCTTTGGATTCGTGCACTCATGTGTTTGTGAGGCAGGATGCAGTAAAACCTCCGTTGACTCGTCCATATGATGGTCCTTATCGAGTGCTTAAACGGCTTAATAAAACTTACACTCTCCTCATTAAAGGAAAAGAAGCCGTTATCAATGTCGACCGTCTAAAACCAGCATTTTTGGTGCCTGGGCCCCCTGAATCTTTAGTTCCTGTTCCCATTGCTACCCAAGTTCCACCGAACTCTCCGAAAGCGATGCCTGTTCCTGTGATTCAAGACTCTGCTGTAAACGAAGAACCCCCTGTGCAAACTACGCGATCCGGCAGAAGAGTTCGTTTCAACCCACGATATCTCTAACTCCTCGTGCCTTAGGCACTTGGGGGGGAGTAATGTGGTGAAACACTTCTGCTCGGAAGTTGGCAACAGCAACTAGAAAAACTTTCTACATGAACATTGGCAACACCAATTTTCTCCGGAACAATACCGCATGGTGAGCAAGAGGGCAGATTCACGTTTCTCCCCGACGATGTGAACGGACTAGTTCACAGTTTGTTTCCCTCTCAGAGAATTTTGTATTTGCAACTCTCTTTAACATTTTCTTTAATTAAAAATAAAATTTAGTTCAATTTTTAATATGTGGTGTGTTTTATTAAAAACTTGCAATTATTAAAAACTAATTAAAACAGCACCCCATACTACTACTACAATGGGGACGTCGGTGGCCTGGTTGGTTAGGGAGTAGTTCTCATTATGAGAAGGTAGTCAGTTCGAATCTCGACCCACTGATGATCCGTCGTGTTCGCTGGGCAGTTAAAACTGGGCGTGGTTGCAGTATCCTCAAGGGAAATGATACCTCAGGAGGTGGCAGGCCAAGTATTGGGGGTTCTTCTGCTTGGTCCCTGCTTCAAACTCACGAAGACCTTACCCGGCTGCTTCTATCTAACTGGTAGAGCCCAACTCAGGGCTAGGTATATGCAGCAACAACTAGGTCACAGTTACCCAGGGGGTGGATGTTGAGCTTCAGGATGCACATCTTTCAGTGAGAGCTTAGAAGTTTCTCAGGTTTCCTCCTTTGTGACACGTGACTATTAATACAAAAAGTTCTTGCTTAAAGGACATTAAACTGCCTTGTAACAGGGTTGAACACTCCACCAGGCAGTGTCAAGATTATAAGAAGGCAGAGCGATAACTGTTCACTTGCCAGGCTGACAGAAATTGTAGGGATAATATACATTCGGTTAAAGAGCCTTCACGTTATACACTGCTGGACAATTGCTAAGGACGGATCACAAATTGCAATGTAGCATAACATTAAGCGAGACATGAGGCCTAGTAGGATAAAATATAGTTGCCACACTATTCAGACATTAGAATAAAGAATATTTATTATTCTGGAAGGTACAAAAGCTGTGAAACATCAGAAAGAAAAAAAAATTTCATTTGATGCTGCATACGGAAAAATGGAACAATGCATCTAAAAGTCAGCAGGCACCTTGAAGAAAGGTATCAGTACCGGATATGTCCACCGTGGAGTGTGATGCAACATTCCACACGTCGTCTCATACTTTGCACAACATTATCCAGCAGCTGTTGAGGCAATATTATCCCATTCCTCTGGGAGTGCACGGATGAGGGTGTTCTTGTTTGTCGGAGGATAGTTTCGACCAGCAACTTGCCTCCTCAAAGCATCCCACACATTTTCAATGGGGTTTAGATATGGAGAACGTGATGGCCATACGAGGCGTTGAATACCCTCGATGTCTAGACAATCCTGAACAGCGAGTGTTCGATGACATGTTGCGTTGTCATCCATAAAAATAAATTTATCTCCGACAGCACCACGGAAAAGACAAACATGAGGAAGTAGAACTTCCTTAATGTATCGTTGGCCCGTCATAGTCCCATTCGCAACCACATGTTGGGGCGTGCGGCCATTGATCATGATGCCGACCCACATAATGACACTGCATGTCGGATATCGGTCCCTTTCCTGGATATTTTCTGGACGATAAGCAGTACTACTCTCGTGCCAGATCAGTTGGCGTCTACAATCCGATGACAGATTGAACCTACTCTCATCTGAGAATAGTACGCATGCCCAGTCCTGTTCAGTCCAATTGCGATGTTCACGACACCATTTCAAACGGACAGTAAGGTGCTGTCTGGTCAATGGGACACACGCTACAGGTCTGCGGGCTTATAGTCCTCCTCCCCTCACTCGCCTGGCAACAGTTTTTCGGAAGATCTACTTTCCTGAGGCAGCAAGAAACTGATTTGCCACCTGCTGAGCTGTGATGCGCCTGTTCCTTTTTGCTGATAGGACGATATATTTGTCTTCTGCAGGCGTCGTACTTCTAATACGACCTCCCCCGTGCCGCCTACTACACATTCCAGTAGTTTTAAATGATTTCCACAGCCGTGAAACAACGCTGTGAGCGATGTCGAACTCCTTGACAACATCTGTTATTTTTCGTCCTTCTTCAATCTTTCCAATAATTCGGCCACGCATAAAATCATCTAAGTGATGTCGGGAAGACATGCCAAAAATTTTAAGTTCGTCTATTAAATCTTTCCTGTAAAACTTTGACTTGAAACAACATTTGTCCACACGCGTCAAAACCTTTAAAGCTCTTATGAACGTTATCACGTGATGAACAGACGTGGAAAAAAAATTTGCATGCGCATACTTCTTCTTACTATATCCCGCACTTATTCTAATTTTCCGCATTTTGCTTCCTTTCATTTTGTAGTTGCTATGGATGATAGTATTATCCGTCCTTAGCAATTGTCCACCAGTGTATTTTAGAGCCTGTTGATGATAAGCTCAGTCAAGAAGAATGATAAGTGCATAACTTATCATTCTTGAATAATTCGAATTCCTTTTTCAAATCGCTCTAAAAAATACGGCAGATTACAGGTTATCAGCGGAAGAACTTGTTAACCTGAAGCAAAACTTTTCTTTTACTTTTTTACTTAAATTGCTTTTGAATTAAGACTTATTTTTTGTCATTATTTATTTTTTATTTATGTATTGTTTATCACTATATAATGGCTTAAACACGTTTGTAATTTTTATGCTAAATTGACACAGATGAGCAATATTAGCAAGAGATTTCTTAAAAGAGGGTAATCTATTATTTTTTGTCTATCTTGTAGCAATTGTCCTTTTTTAAATCGCTATAAAAAAAATACGGCAGATTACAGGTTATCAGCGGAAGAACTTATTAACTTGAAGCAAAACTTTTCTTTTACTTTTTTACTTAAATTGCTTTTGAATTAAGACTTATTTTTTGTCATAATTTATTTTTTATTTATGTATTGTTTATCACTATATAATGGCTTAAACACGTTTGTAATTTTTATGCTAAATTGACACAGATGAGCAATATTAGCAAGGGATTTCTTAAAAGAGGGTAATCAATTATTTTTTGTCTAAATTTTATGAAAATTCATTGTAAGTTGATACATTTTCATAGAATGAGTATCATTGTATTTCCGAATGAAATGTTGATAATTCCTATTGCACATCACATTTGAAATTATCTTTTATTGTGTTCTGTGATTCTTGGTGGGAAAACAAAAGTTATACATAAGGATTAAAGAACCTAATGAAGTGGTTCAGTTGCACAGCCATCTTTCCAAGATGAATTTTGTTATCTAAATTTTACCTCGAAACAACATTATTTCTAAAAATACAAAATATATAACAAGAAATGCCAAAATACATATCTGATGACGCAGTTTGATTATACACTATTTCCCAAAAAAAGAAAAATCCGTACAGAATTCTACATTCTATATAAAAATGCATATAAAGTGCTTAAATATTTAACGTTTAAAAAAACTTCGATTCGAAATACCTCAAAATCAACAATGTGCTTGATACTAAAGGTTCAAAATGTGTACAACTTCTCCAGCGATTTCACATTACAGGGTCACTTATTTGTGTATTTACCTTCTAAATTAAAAAATTCCTAGAATTACGTGACATTTCTGACTATTAGTAAAGACATGCTATCATTAATCAAAAAGGAATTAAATTATTTATTTTTATAAAAATTAAGACGATTGTAACAACATCTAATTATAGAGGGCAATTTGAAATAATAAATATGTTAATTTATTTAGTTTGTGGAATGTAATTTTCTTCGAAAAGTAATTCATCATCTAAAACAAAGTTGACTAAAATATTAAAGAAAGAGACCAACTCTATGTGTACTTATAAATATATAAAAAAAATTTCACAAATTTTTTAATAGTTCGAGGGATGTACAGTTTTACGCTGCTGTCCCTCCAAATTGCAACACCGAGAAAGACAAGAGATATCACAACAAAATTTATTTTGAAAATAAAGTGTTTTTTCTTGCAACGGCGGTGATATCACACTTTTGTATTTTTCTCGTAAATTAGGGATCGTACACGAACGCTTCTTTGATCAGTTTTTATGTACTCCCAACGAGGAATCGGGGATATACGGGTACTCGTGTTGCCTCCGCCAAATGACACATTTCATCGCCTTCTTCGCCAAATCTAAGCGATTACAGTTACAGCATGGTAACCCAGCTACGATGAGCTGTAGGCGGAGCTATCGTTGCCCGGGGAAAATGTGATTGGGTGAAATATAAGGTGGAGAAATAAACATCATTATGACATGTGAGTGAACGTAGTATATTTAGCAGCGTTTTTCTTGTTCTAAGGTATTTCGTTCATAATTATATTAGGATTTTTCTGATAATTTTATAAAGCGATTGTCTTATTATATAATGGAAAATGATTCAAAAAATAATTCTTTGCAATTTTGCTCTTCAAATATTAAAAGTATTTCATCGGCATTAATAGACGTTCATTTACAAATATAAAAATCAAAAACATTTATTGTTAGTAAAAATAACTAAAAATAAAAGAGTTTTTGATTTTTATATTTGTAAATAACATAACACAATAAGTAACTATAAATATGATACAACAAAAACATAGACAACAATCTATCATATCTTACATCCAAGCCTACATGATGTAAAGAACTTAAATAAATACTTTTCTTGTTGGTGTAACTCATGTTTTTGAAACAATGATTTTATTAATGCATTTGGTACCAGTGGTTATGACATTTCAATATTAGTACTTGGACCTTTAAATGAAAAAGTTAAATGTAACATAACCAATAGTATTACTTATCTTCTATAAATAAAATTATTCCATCAAAACTCATCATGTGCTTTTAAAAGCAATGAAAAGAGAAATTAGATAATTTAAATTGAAGCTTGCATGGTAGTTTAAGTACTTATTGATGATTTTCCCTATTTTTTCAGCAATTAAATTTAAAATTGTTTTTGCCATATTATATCTGATAATCATAAATTACATGAATAAAAATTAGCATATTTATACTTTATATCTTTTATGAAAGTATATAACATATTACATAAGTATCATTAAATACTATAATTTACATATGTATTCTCCTACTTACCAAAATTAAATATGTGTAATAAAGGAATAAATTCTTTTGAATTAAACCTGTGAATTAAATATATTTATTGTGTATATTTGTATGTTGAAGTTACTAATCACTAATTTTTTGCAATAGCATATTCAGCATTTCTCATTATTCAAACTCCAAATCATTCAAATATAAGATATTAACTCTTGTTAATGCAATAAAACCACTTATTTTGTAACATTTGCTGAGCTTATAATTTAATCTCCAATTTTTTTGCCCAGATCACATAAATCTCGACACATAAGTATATATTTATTTAACTGATTTTTAATTATTTCATTTATACAGTTTGTTTTGCAAGTTCATAAGATTATATAAGTAATTACAAATATGCAAAAGAAACTAAAGGGTTGTAACAACTAAAAATCAATTTATAAAAAACTATTATCAATAATTATGGATATTTGTCTTCAACTCTTATTACTAACATCCGTGCAATTTGTAGGTTTATTCTTGTGCATAAAGAATTAATTTTGACAAGAGATTTTCCCACGCTTTCTTGAGAAATTTTGATCTGAAAACTCAGCAAACTGAGTCAGAATTAAGGCATTATCACTCTTTCTTGCAAATCTCTTTAAGTTAATTCACATTCATTACTACTTGCATCTAAATGTATGTGCAGAGCGTTACTGACCATTACTGTAAATATTGTTAAAAATGTGTGTATAAGTATTTATATTACTAATCTAATCTAGAAAATGTGGGAACAAGTGTATGGAAAAAAAAGAAATTTTTACTTATATCAATTTATGAAATAATATTTACTGTTTGTGTATACTTTATAATTAAAATAATCTAGAAATATTTTCCGCAAATAAACTCTACTAAATGTATGGATTATTCAAGAATATGCATGCAAGATATCTGACCTTGTAAATAGTCCCTATTTATTTTTATTTATAAAGAATATGAATGAGTGTGATGTCACGCGGCTTGGCCATACCAGATGAAAATACATGGCTCGACGATTAACCAAATGATAGGTAAATGGAAATAATTGTTATATCCTCATTAAAATCTTTCCCTGTGACTAATAATTACACTCCATTGGCAGTCAAAGCAAATAAATTGGTGGTGAGCGCCTGGAGCACTGGAACTCGGTCATCCAAAGTGGCAAGAAGAAGTGTATCTAGTGTTTGTTAGGTTCCTAGCCTAAATGGCCATGTACCTTCTGTTCCTAAGAAATTTTTCTACACCTAACTTTAGTTGAGATTAACATAATGATTTCAAAACATAAGGTTATTTAAACACAAAAGATTAAGAAAATATTTTGCTTAGGTTAAAGTGCTCCCAACGAGAGTTCTTTGCATGATATTGAATAAACATAAAAAAGAAAAATTGGCAACCAAAGTGGCAACCAGCCTCCCTTGAGAAATTTTGAGTACAAATACCACAGGAAGTTAAACTGCTGTTCCCACATCTGGTAATAATTTAAAATCGATCAACAAACTAGGGGAGATAACACTTTTCCATGAACCAGAATATCTCCTGTCAATAAAGTAAGCAATTATAAAATGATCTATCGAGACACAGATGCTGTTTGCGTTTTACCCAGTTCATGAGAATTTGAAGGATATCTATTTTGGTGCTCTCCCACAATAAATAGTAATATAATAT
Source organism: Latrodectus hesperus (assembly GCA_037975125.1). NCBI lineage: Eukaryota > Metazoa > Arthropoda > Arachnida > Araneae > Theridiidae > Latrodectus > Latrodectus hesperus. The sequence continues at coordinate 30,773,806 of CM075856.1, read as the reverse complement.
AAACTCATAAAGATATTATAATGCAAATAATAAAAGCACTTTCTTTAATATAATTATTCAAGTTGTAAATAGTTCTGAAGATTTAGGTTATGCTTTTTAATTTGAAACAACAAAAATCGAATAAAAAATAATCAGAACTCTAGAATTGGATTCAGAAATGTAACAAGAGAATAATAAGACTTGCTATAATTTATAAATAATTTAAAATAATTATTAATTTTACATATTAATATAATTATTTTCAAAAATGTATATTTTACAGCAGTGAATGATGTTAATATATAATATATATAGATTAAATGTATTTATAAATAACAGTTAGTTAGGATAAATTAATTAGTTATGCATACATTTCATTTGCCATTAATGATGAATTTGATTAATTACTTCATCAGTGTTGATCACTTCAAGTTTTTCAAATTCGCTGCTTAAAAATGCTAAGTCACTCCAATTATTTTGTCCCATGGTTGATCGTATATGTCAGAATTAATTTTAATTTACTGAACGAACGTTCACAGCTAACAATTGACGTTGAAATAGTAAAAATTGTCTGTACATTCATAATTTTAATAACATCTTCACCATACTAGATTATGCAAGTTAAAAGCTTCAATGGAGTTTAAGATTTAATTTCTTTGGAGCATTGAATTATATACTTATATATTTTTTATAATAAAATCATAAATATTCTCAGCCAAAACATGTAAATTTGTAATATTTTTTATTTTTCAAAAACTGATACACTCAGTATTTAAGTTTTCTATTGAGTAAAATTCTTATTGGGAATTAGACTTTTAATTGTTGTTCCCGATCTAATTAGACCTAGTGTAAAAAAGATCGTTTAAGGACAAACAAATCAATACAGGTATTCATACTAGACAAGAGTTTTAACATTCTTATCTCATGATTATGCGATATTTTCTCAGTCGTTTACTTTACCAATGATGAATGTCTACTTATTTTTAATTTTTAATAGGACATTCTTACGATTTTAAAATATTTTTTTTATTCAAAAGAGTTTGTTTTTGTTTTTTCATATTGTTTAACGCAATGGCATATTTTCTTTTTGATTCAATAATTTATACATTAAGATCTTTTTAATTTTTTACAGTGCAGAATCGGCATAAATCGAACATTATTTTTTACAATAATTATGCCCGATTTCATTATATTCCTCCAGAATGATTTCTCTTAAGCTAAAACAGGTTTTTGTTATAAATTGTAATAATTAAAAATAGGTTTTAAATAAGTAAATGTAAAGAATACGAGCTAGACAGAAAACGAAATTCGATATTTTTTTTTTTTTTTTTGTTCCAAAAATCAAGATTTTTAAAAGTCAAAATTTTCGAACCAAGTTCATCGTTTTTAACAAAACCATATTACTTAAGAATATTTAATCCTTGTGATTTCTAGGTTTTTAATTAATTTTACATTAAATCTAATTTTAATATAAAAATTGAATAGCTTGCTCGTAGAATTATCATTTTAAATACTTGTATAATTTTATAAATGATCGACAAAAAATGGAAAATCTTAGTTTTAAAAGATATGTTTTTAGGTAAATAAAATAATATAGGTTACATGAATTTTTGTTGAACGTTAAAAAATAACTTTGTAAAATTAATTTAATTCGATCAAACTTGATTTTAAAACGAATCATAAAACTTTAAATAAAATTTTAACATTCACAACTGTAATTAATGTTTTTAAATTTTTCTTCATAATGAAACTATTTTCATAGAAAAATTATATTTATGTCATTATCATGCTAATACCTGAGCTTCGTTTACCTTTTCTGATGAATATATATCTTGTGACAAGATTATATTTATCTGAAAATGGAAACAAAGCTTAGGTATTAGCATGATGCATACTTTTACTGAAGACACAAATGTTTTAAATGTAAATAAATATTTGCAAATTAATGTTATAATTATACTTTCAAGGTTTATTTATTACATTTATCTATAAGAACTAACTAAAAATATGAAAATATATCGAGAGATATAAAATAATCAAAAACATAAATCTTAACACGATGAAATTGATTTTAATTCTATATCGTAATATTTGGTTAATAATTTTTGATTGGAATCAAATATTCAAATTTAAAAAATAAGGTTTTAAAACAATATTAATTTTCTATAATGTATAGAATTTTCGCCACTTAGTAACCACTTGTTCCAACAGATGTTTACAAAATGCACATCTGTTTCAGAAACATAATAAAATGATGTTACCATAAATTAATGATCAAATTTAAATATATAAAAAGTGTTTGTATTTCGTAATAATAAACGTTCTTTTGTATAAGGAAAACAGCAGAGAACAAGATAAATTATTTAATTTCTTAACTGTGAGGTTCAAAATTATTTTAATAAATGTTTATGTAAGTTTTAGGATATTTTAAACTAATATTCCCTAAATATAATCATTGATTAAAAGTTTATGCTTCTTACAAATTCCGGAAAATATTAAATTTCCTTCATCAGTAAAAGAAATATTTTCATTTAATGATTTAAGAACTATATTTTAAATATTACTTTTTTATTTTCAAGCACTTCAATAAATAACAGCAATACTAAAGGTTATACTTTACATTGCTGAAATAGAATATTACAAATAAACACTATGGTATGATCAATCCTTTCGTGTGTTTTAGAAATAAAATTTCAATGAGTAAATTCTGATATTAAGCTAAAAAATTTGAGTTTGAATAAAATATCTCTAATATAAGAAATAAATTTTATAGTTGCGGTAAGATAATAAATTAAGATACTTGTTTTTAATAGGTTAACATTAAAGCAAAATTAATGTTGTCGAAACTAGGTAGAGTATTTATTTCCGATTAGTGAATTTATGCTCACAAAAATGTATTTTATGAATATTTAGTACTTTAATCAAAACTATTTAAAAAAACATTTGATGCAATCAAGTGAAGCAAAATATTTATATTTTATAACTATCAAATGAAGAAGGAAGTTAAAACATTATTTTACAAAATTATTTTTTTAAACAATCCTTCTCGAAATTTACTACTTCTGATCTTTTGCATATCAAGGTAGATATAGTTCGGTGAAGGGAAAAATATTTAATGTAGAATAAATTTGATTATATGTGAAAAAATGTGTGATATTAACAGTTTTATATAAAATATTTAATAACTAAATTATTATTCTAAATAGTAGCGTTAAGATTTCCCCATTTTTATTTTTGCTTTTATTCTCCTTCTAAAAACAATTTTCATGCGTGAGATATATTTATTTTAATATTTAGGCATAACAATTCAAGAAATACTAAAATAAATATAATAACAACATAGATTCCAATAAGGAACGATATTTTTTACAAAATTATAGAAACAGAAATCATTCGGAACATAAAAAACTTACAATCAACATTTTTTCCCAATATTTAAACTGAAGTCAGTAGCTTACTATTTCCCCTAAAAGCTATTGTTAGGCAATTAAGTTAGTTTATTATTTTTTCTAATTATTAAAAATATACAATTTTGTCAAAATTCTTCAGTTTGTAAGTATTAAAGCATTCAAACCACTTCTTTTAATGATTTTGAAAATTATTTGATGATTTTAGAAATATAATATTGATGTAGCACGGATTAAAGCTAATTATCAATTAAACAATGAATTAACTAGTTACTACAGATATTTAAAGGTTTTTCTGATTTTTTTGTTTAAAAGATATGATGCATTTAACTACTTTAGAGCAATGATTAAAATCATTTGATCCAATCTAATATTTTTTATTTTTTTATATCAGAAGAAAATTATATATATATATATATATATATATATATATATATATATATATATATATATATATATGTATATTTACTTTAGAATTTAAATACAAAAACTGCTTAGTAATAAATTTCCGGATAATATTTTCTAAATAAAGAAAATTCATATTTAGTGTTGCAAAAAATTATAACAGGGACTTGTAGAAATTTTCTAGCCGGACATTCACAAAGCAAACCACTAACACATGTTGGTTTCTTCAGCTGACAACGATTGATGGACTTCCCCGCTGTAAGTCATTACAATGAAATTATTTTGAGATGGTCTAGTGTAAAGCCGGAAATACGTCCCATCAATAATTAGAGGCTTTTGTATTCTTGACAAGAGCTAATGGGGGTGTTATACAGGGTGTTATATCTGTTTCTTATTGATTAGTAAGGATGCAAATTTTAAGGACACCTAATGCAATTCTTTTATTTGTAATTTAATTTTAAGAATTTTTCATTAATGATATTTTAATTTTATAAAATTTCCCCTTTCTTTTGAGAGCTATATCTCATCATGCTATTTCCCCTTTCTTTTGAGAGCTATATCTCATCATGCTATTGTTGTTAAAATACAATTAAAAGTTAACATTTTATATTTACAAAAGAAAATATAAAATTTTAATAAAATATTGTTTGTTAAATAAAAGGATCTAATCTCTTATACACAATTAATAGAATGTTAAATAATATTTCAGAAAATTAAAATATTTAAAAAAAATTTCATTTTGATTTTTTTTAAATAGTAAATAATTACATCCAGAGAGAAGTGCTGATGACATATTTATCAGCCGAAACAATATTAATTAGTTATTATATTCTTTATTTGGAATAGAAAAGATTTATTTGATTAATCAATATTATAATTTTTTATAGACATGTAACTTGACTTCGGCTATATAACTTGACTATATAACTTTAAACTAAAATAGAAGACATTTCAAATGTTTAAATTTATAACTGCAAAAAGTATGAAAAATAAAGTTTCTTTTCATTAACTTTCCTCCTTTTCCATAATCATTTGCATATTTTTAGTACAGTTTTTATTATTTTTTGAGGTATTTTGTAAATTACTAGAGGTAATATTTTAACTAAGGACGCTTTGTTTCTTATTAAGAAAAAGCAATTTGGCCAGTACATTTCCGGGATAATATTTTTAAGTAACATTTGTTATATATATATATATATATATATATATATATATATATATATATATATATATATATATATATATATATATATATATATATATATATATATATATATAGTTTAATTGTAGGTATATTACATTTACAGAAGCATTACTTCTTTATCAGATAATGTGCAAACGTGATATACTTTTCTCTTTTACTATATGAATTTTTGAAACTATTAAATTTTTGCAAAATAATTACAATGTATTAATAAATCGCAATTTATATTTAGGTTATTGAAATTCATTTAATTGTTTAATATTTAAATTCTGTTCTAGGATAACTATTGAAAATTACAACATTAATGAATCTTGAAAATTAATTTTTAAGTTAGTTAAATCATCAGCTATAATTTTAGGAAAAATTGAATGTCTTTTAAATTTTAAACGATATATCTACTGAAAGAAAAATAATTTTATTTTATTTAGTATTTGTGATTTGGCTCATATTTTATACACTCTTTGAAAATAATGGAAAAATTATATTTGGTTACTAGCTGAAGGTAAATACTTTTATAACAAGCAACTTTTTAATAATTTATATCATTGAGAATTTCTCTTTGAATATATATTTCCTAAAATGAGTATTTTTCTTTTGAAAGAAAAATTTAAAATAAGGCAAAAACATTGCTTATTCAAAAGGAAATTTTAATTTTTAGATTTAAGAAAATTACATTAATCTTATAATACTCTATAAAGATATAAATACCATAAGCAAGAAAAATTAAATTATTAACTATGACTATCAGATCTGACAATAATTTTTTTCCAGTCCAAGGACATTAACAATTTTTTAATATTTGATCAAATTTGAACTTCAAAATCTGCCTTATTTTTGTGTAAACTTATGCGTAAAAGATACGATTAAAAACAGATACATAAAACTATTGTTTTCTGGAATGAGTATTAATAATATATTTTCATTTTTGTGTAATAGATGGAGTAATAAAGAAATAATTTTGCTCACTTCTAATCAATAAATGGTGATTATCAAAAAAATAATTTTCTATTCTTTGGATGAGTACAAATCTTTAAACATTTATTCCAATTATAAGTTTCATTTTATTACATAGTTAATTCCACACTTTTAAAGGATTTGAAATTAAATACTCAATTTAAATTCTGAAGCTACAAATAAATGGCAAATTAAATTGATAAAATAAAAATTTATTATTAACATGGTTTTAGATAAAGTAAATTGAATTGTAAAATAAGATTAGAAATTTAATTTTAGAAATAATTAGATAAATGACCTATTTTGCTTACAGAATTTATTCCATACACATTTTATGCAATTTAAAAGAAAGATAAATTTTACAATTATTCTGTGATTAACAATTTATGATTCAAAAATATTTAATTTCTTTTATTAAAGAGAAAAAAATTGAATACATGTATCATTATAGAAAGCGATTTTAAACATTATTGCATTCATTTGCTTTTCGATTCATAAAATTTCTGTTAGAGTTTTCCTCATTTGCTTACATTATTACAACCGCCCTACTAGGTAAAGCCATTCACCACACCCCTTTTTAGACTACCTCTTTAGGTTTGTATTAAATAAGAAACGTCGCCAAAATATACCAAGTACGGTTACAGTTTACCTTGCCAACACGACTTCGGAAAAACTCTCGAGGAATCTAGCTGTGCCAACACCCCCTAGAGGGTGTTGACTGTGCACCCATACAACACAATTTCGACCAGTAGACGTGAATATGACATCATCAGCGGGATGTACTCTAATCCAGTAGACGTCTCCTTTTGGTCCAGTTTAGATCCATGGCACGTCAAATATCCACCCATTTTACGTCCACTATGTCTAAAAGACGATGCCATTGGATGGTTCATGGACGAAATTTGGTTGTATTCATACGCACTGCTCTATACTAGGTAGTTTTATGGATGTATTCTAGATGTGTGAAGATATTAAAATAATCCCTCATCTATCTTAGTGGCTCATATATTTTTGTCCACTAGACAATGAGAAAATTGTTTTTAATTAGCTTGTTACTTATGAAATGGCTTTTGCATCACATTTTTCTTAATTTTCAGTCAAATATCCTAGATTTTTGACAGATTTACTGTTCAAGTTTAGTTAATGTAATGAAATTCTCACAATTGATAAATTAGCATTATTTTTATGCTCATTATTTTATAGTTAACCTTTTGAAAATTTAGTTTCTTATTGTTTAAAATAAAACGATTTTTTTTCTTAGGAAAAGTTGAAATTACTTCTAAGAAGTTTCCAGTGAATGCATAAATATATGAATTACTATTATAACTAGAGGATAACAATAAAATAGTCAAGGATATTTTTATTTGTGGAGTGTAAATTTTTTTTTCATTTTAATATCAGGCAAATTATTGTTCATAGTTAATATTTTTTTTAGTTAATTTTGTAGTAAGAGAAATTTATAAGAATTATTTATTTCTCAGCCTAACATTTTAACTAATTAGATATAATTTCAACAATGTCTTTCTTTGTACAAGATAAAAGAGATTAACTTATATATATTTTTTAACTCTGCAGAGTTTATGCGGTCGTTTTAGGACACCCTATATAATAAATTGTGTATGGTTCATCACACGTTTCACACCATGGATTCAATTCACTTAGAAACAATCGTCTGTTTGTGAAACGTGTGTGTCCGACACGAAGGCAAGTCAAACGGATTTCAGCACTTCGTAACAATGAAATTGACAATGAGGTGAAAGATGGAAAAGTTGTATGCAGTTTGTTGTTGACCTGCCATGACACATTCCATGACTCCTACCAAAAATAATATATAGACCATTTTATACATTCTTTCTCATATCAGAGACCAAAACCAGTGGTGGAATTAGAGTCAGATGCAGACTTAACAGCTGTATATTTTCTTTCATTTCCATCAAAATTTACACGACTTGGTACCCAAAAAATATAATTTCATATTTTTAGCCATTTCCAGTTCGAATTACATCCTATGTGCAGAATGATTGTAGAGTGACAAACTGAACTTTTAAAGCCTTTCTTAGTCAACTAATATGACTGAAGTAAATTGTGAATCAGTCGAATGAACTGTAATCAAAATATTAGGGTGTAATAGTAAAACAAAAAACTGTTTATAGAAGATATTACAAAGAAATATTTGCGATGAAGTTTTTTTACTCTTACGTATCAAACTGTTAACAAAATATTTTGCTCAAATGTTTTTTTTGTCAGTTTCATTTCCTTTTGATGTTGTGGCATATAATAAAATCATTAGGTATAGTTCTAGCATTATGTTCTTGAATCCCCATTAGAATTATCCACTGTTGAAAAAGGAAAATCTAGTTGACTCTAGAGTTTCCTTTTAAAAACTAAATTTAGTCAAGATTTTTTGTTACATCCAAGATTCATTTTTCATTTTATAAGTGCGTTTCAAGCTAATAAATCAAGCAATTCTTTAAAAGTTTGAAATATTATTATCTTTATTGGAACATACATTGACAATTATATTGTATCATTTTTATCTATAGTTTCATCAAATGATGTACTATAAAATTTCAAAGAGTTGTATAGTTAAATAACAGAATCTCTAATATTAGAATTAAATCCATTACTATTCCAGTTACCATTTTGTGTAATACATTTTCTATCATGGACATATTACAGAATATTTAAGCCCATGCACATATTTTCCATAAATAAAGAATTTCTTTTCTTGACAATTCATTTAGCACTCAACTGATCTTCGAAAACAACTCAGAATTAAAGTTAGTAAGTCTAATGAAAGTCTAACTTGCGATCATCACGATGGTGGTGATCATTAGTTCTCTGGCATTTTTTACCTAGTATATTTTCTCACGAACATTGTCTCATAATATTATTCTTAAAATGCTTAATATTATCAGCATCATGAGATATTATTACAAGCTATGATTGTGATAACTTTTTATTCAAAGTAGAATTTGAGACGAAGAGAACAAAAATATGTAATTTTTGCAAGACATAACGTTTTACCAATGATTAAAGTCTTCGCTCCTCCGTTATTTCTCGGCATTTTCTCAAGTTGTTATTAAAAAGACTTTGTTTCTGAAATTTCTTTATTTTTCAAATTAATTTTAGTATTTTTCCTACTTTTTTCTCTTTTAATTATTTATATTTTATATTTGTGATTTAGAAAGAAATCTCCAAGCAGTCATAGATTACAAAAGTCGTATTCGCGAGACGTATGTTGGACAGCTCTGGTCTAAAAAGGCTCTATACGGTTAAAATCAATAAAAAGTTCCTTAGCTGATATTTTTTGCACTAAGAAAATTGATAAATTTTCATCGTGAGTCACAAGGAAATTAAGAACAACAATGCACTTGTTTTTAAATATTCGGCATGGAAATAAGGTTCATCATGCCCCTTTAAATTTCCTCCTTTTTTTCCAAGGAATAAAAGTTTCCTAAACTACCCCAATACATAATCATAAGACATATTTTTTGTGAACTTGATTAAACGTGATAAAAATGGACGAATTAAATATTTAAAAATATCCATTGTAAAAATACAGATTCGCTAAAAAAAATATTTTTTTAATTATAAACATAATATATAAGATTAAATAATAAAACCATAATATGTAAGATTAATATGGAAATTGTGGATGAAGCGAATATTTTAATTTAATACTTGTTTTATCCATAATTTGCATGGCTCGTTATACGATACAATGGAATGCTAAGAATCTAATGGATCCCTAAATATTAAGTTTAAAAACTTAGTCGCAGAAATTCTTGATCACAGAATTCATGAACTAAAATATCATCTATATCGGGCACGTATTACAGAAATTATGGCACAAATAAGCATTACTGTTTGAATTTCAAGTCAGTTTTTAAGTTACTATAGATGAAGTTTCAATCCGCATTCAAGTTATTATTGATGAAATTTCGATACATCAATAATTGTAATTCGCATTATCATGTCACGGAATTTGTGACCATAGTTAACAGATTGTTCGGAAAGGTGTATTTTGTTTGGGAAATACGGCTTTATTGTTAACTTTTACCACCAGCTATTCATAGAATAGTTTCATAGAATTATTATTTATTTTACTCATCATATTTTAGATATTATTTTTTTATATATTACATTACTATATATATTTTGTTATTACTGCTTTATGATATGAAACTATACTATTAAAACATTGTGCACATAAAACATTTTAGTGAGAATAAAAACATTTAATATATTTCTTTCGTGAAAGTAATATCCAGCCATTTTGGCACCAAGTAATAGATGGTCAAATAACGGAACCCGGTTGTAAGGCTTTTTACAGTTAGTATTATGTATTGTGTCTTTCAGGAACACATTTTATAGATAGGATTGTATTAACGAGTGACATGAGAAGAATTAAAAATTAAGAAAAAAGATTGAATTAGAAAAGCGGAAATTTCACATGCATCCACCTCGATAAGAAAAGAGAAACGCAAAATTTGAATCATTCAACTGAAACTTGATATTTTTAAGAGTGAATGTTAGTTAATACGAGTACCGCACAATTTGGTCATTACGAAAATAAATAACAGAAGTTTTCAGCGTTTATAAACTGTCATAAAAATGGAAACATATTATGAATTACAATATCTTAGCAAAGCAGTGAAAAAAGTATTCTAACTAATGAAAATTGTCTCATAATTAAGTTTTGAATGAAGTTTAAAAAATATACGACTTTATAAACAATTCTATTTCTTTAAACTACATTGTATTGAAATCAATATAACTCAGTCGTTTTCTCATTAGTTTAAGTAAAATTTTATCAAAAAGATGTAACTTTTCAATATCAAACTGACCATCATCAGTATAAAAACTAAATATCGAATAAAAGTCATATACCGCAGTGAAAATTTTATATCTTAAGTATGCTATAAAAACTATTTTCAGACATATATAAATTGATGTACAGAGCAATGAAAGCGAGTGAATGAAAAGCGTTAGTGAGAATAATTGGGAATAACAATACAAGCACAATAAATGTTTTATAATTTATCAAAATAATCTAAGTGAGAAAATTATTTCTGCCTATATATATATATGTTGTTTTGTATATATGTAAGTGCATATTGTAAATAGGTTATCCAGATAAAAAGAGTGGCATTCGAAATTTTCAGTGTTAGACTCAGACGTAAAAAAAGATAATAGTAAAATAAATAAACATTTATCTATAAGTAGTTTTAAACATAAAAGAGAACACTTTTAAAAAAAATATGAAACATAACGATATGATCTTCAGTGCCTCGTACTTTATTCAATTAGAATATTTCATTAATCAACATAGAAATAAAAGAAAAGCATTCTCCTAAAATATTTCATTAAATTAGCAACAAATCGTAATCTGTTTTTATTAAGGTTATTTATTTCCTAAGTAACATAATAATGATTATTTAACAGTATTTTAATTAAATTTTAATTCACAACTTGAATGAATAAAACGCGCTTTATTCTACGAAATATTATGCAAATTATATGAACTGAAATTTTCTAGCCTAATATTTTTCAATTTTAAATTACGCACATAAATGTTTGTTACCAGATATCAAATCTGCATTTTCAAGAACAATGCTATTCGTAAAGAAATTATTAAATGAAAAATTTCAAATCACTCCTCATATATTATTTTATGAATCCATACAGATGTAATTAGATATGTGTCATTCAATTATAGATAACACGATATCAATATTAAACATTGTTACAAATCTTATTATGTGCATTACCTTAAATGATATTCAGTGACAGATAACATGCTTAAATATTTCTACTGTGCGATTTCGGCACATTTCTATACCCTCAATGAAAAACATGAAATGTATTAAATTTTGTAGTTATTATTAGTTATTAATTAATAGCAAATTTTAATAACAGAAGTACCAAATATTTTTAATATAAAGTAAAACATGAAACACATATTCTAATAGATACTTCTACAAGGAATTATCATAAAAAAATGAACATTTTCTTATAAATCAGCTTTTTGATTTATATAAAACATTCTCCTATACATACGTGTAACAAAAATAGACACTTTGCAACTTTATAAGACAACTTCTATTTAATGTAACAATTTAATAGGAAATTTTTATTTATTTATTTTTCTAATTTTGTTATAATATGACAGCTTATTTTATCAGAATGTTTCAACCTCAACAGCTGTAGTTGAATAAAATTATATTACTTAACATGGGGTGTTGTTTCGCAGTAAAGAAATCACAAACATCTAAATGGTAAAAATTTACTTTTAATATGGTAGGAATCACTTTGGAGCATTAAAATTCATAATATCTACAATATATATCTTGTCTATAGTATGACACATGAGTTTACAGCTGATTTCCATCGATATAAATGGCAGTTGATTTAAGTTGCAGAAGTATTGTCTTTATATATTTTATTTATAGAATGAAAATATATATTTATTTCATACACACACATACAGGGATAGAAGATTATTAGATTAAGAAATACTTAAGAATTAGCTTAATCTAAACGTAAGTATTTTACCAGCAAAAAGACAATTTGGACATCAAGAGCATTTTCAGTTTATATCATTTATTTAAATACTTTATTAAAAATATATTTATTTTAAAAATAGCTAATATTCAAAGGGATGAATTAATATTTGCTCATATTGATTCATATTTTAACTCTTCTTAATATTTGAGCTCAATTTTAAAACATAATAGTAAACAAACAAATTGAAAATATCTATTAAATGTAATAAGAAAATCTTTTGAAAGCATTTTTTTATTTAGTATATACACTAATAAAATTAAATTTGTTAAGATTTCTATGATACACAGAAAATAAAAATGATTGAACTTTAATTTGTAGATTCAACAAACCAAAACATTAAGCAAAATCATAACAGCTGAATGCTATATGCTAAATATTGTCCACAAAAATTCAAATTCTATTCATATAGTACTTAATATATTATAATATTTATATACTAATATTTTTAATTCTTACACACATTTTTTACAATTTATTAGAAATAAAGTTTATTTTATACATAGTTATACTTTTTAAGTTTACTATAATAATTGATGCCAAAATTATGCAAAGTTATTACAGGAGCAAATTGAATTTTAAATATTAATTACCAAGCTGGGTAAAACGTTTTTTATAACATAGAAGCACAGTCAATGATATATTAATATTTTTCCCATTAAATGAAATTAAATTACTTTCAAACTATTTTTAGAGCAAGAAATATATTTATTCCTTCTAAAAACCACTTTCTCATTTCGAAGATTTATAATTATTTTGATAAAGTATGAGAATATATCACTGAGTCATTAATAGTTCAACAATAACATAAAGAATATCGAGAAACCTGATCCGTTAGAGCAAAAAGCAAAACAAAAAACAGGAGAATCTTAAAAAAAATGATAAAATATATGGTATCATTTTAAGCACATGATTATGTATAGAACAAATTATGTGGCAATATTAAGCTATGAAAAAATAGAGTTCTGCAGAAGAATAGACATTAAAAGAAATGCCATTGAAAACTAAAATGAAATTACTTTCACATTTAATTTAACTACAGCACAGGGTTCTTTCTGAACATTATAACAAACAATGCAGTTTATAGGAAAAAATTGATAATTTGGTCACTTGAAAAATATAATTATCTTTTACAACTTAAGGCCTCACTAAACTAAAATCTGCCTTCATATAAATTATGTATTGCATCGATATGATTTTAAATTATTTAATTAAGGAAGGGTTTAATATACAAATTATAGAGAAAGATAGTTTGTTGAGCACTGTCTGATAACATCATTTGATTGACTTTTTCAATACTCATTATTAACCAGCTTAAAGATTTTACAAAACCAGCCAAGACAATTTAATACAGGCTACTAAATATTCTCAAGCATTCTATAAAATATTGTTTACTTTTGAGAAAAATTGAAGCAAGTTTTATTTTGTGGATATTAATAGTTATTTGGTAATAATCTAATAATATTGTTATAAAAATGTAATACTTTATTCCAAAACACAGCTTGCATTTTGAAAAATGACATTTCTTTTTCCTGTTTAAAAGCTGACAAGCAAAAAGGATTTAGTTTTCTTACAACACAAAAATATCATATTATAGAAAACATTATAACCATCTTGGTAATTTTTTAATTATTAATTTAGAAAATTTAACAGGCTCAAATATTTAATCACTCCATATTAAAAAAAGTAAACAATAATTTACAATAAAATCTCTTTCAATATTAATAATGAATTGATTTCAGTATTTTTCCTTTTGAATATTAGCTAAACATTTAAAATGGGAATTTTATATGAATATAGATAATTTATTTACTTACATACATATACATACATATAAAACAGGAAGCAGTTTTATATTATTCAAGTACAATTCAATAAAATTTTTCAAATATTAATTAACGAATTCAACAATTACTAAACTATTATTCAACTGTTAACATAGCTTCTTTAACAAGCATTCCTATTCTTATAGTGTGATAAAGTATATTATTTGAAAATGTGCACATTAATTAGAGTATTATGATATAAATATTTGCAAAGAAACAAAAGATTGAAATTTATCATAAACATAAATTTATCATTATAAAATAAAATTCACAGCATTCAAAAAACTCAGCTAACAATAAAAATACTTTAAAAAATAAACAATGATTAATTCAATTGAAAATTTTTTGATTTCCCTAAATATTTGTAACATTTGATCTAAATAATCAAATTAAAATTTTGTAAATATCAAGAATAATAAAAAATTTCATACTATGCTGTAGACAAAATTCCAATAAAATGGCTTTATCACGTTTTAAAATCATTTTTCCAATTTGTGAAACCATTAAACAACATTCATTGAAAATTAAAACTTTATATTTTACAAAAAAATAACCATTAAAATTTATATATTTATTTTTATCACACAACTACTTACATTTATTTACATATTTTAATGAGTTTTGAAAACATGAAACATTAACAAAATTTAACTTTCTATAGATTGTGCTTTTTTCCATAGCTTAATTTAAAATTAGCAGTTTCGATAATATATAGAATAGTGCATTAAATTTTCTAAACTGTACAAGAATAAATATGAATGCATTGCCTATTGTATCTTATATTTATCATGCTAGCAGAAATTTTAATGACTAAATGCATGTGATATATATCATTTTAATATTTTCTATTACAAACGTTATTTAACTTAGATAAAAAAATAATTTATTTTCTTAAAATTTATATCAGTATGATTGAAAAGTGCAAAATAATATTTTAGTACACATAATTAAGCTAAAAATTGAAAAAAAAAGTAAATTTAAAAGAAAAATTATTTATAGATATTAATAAAATGATACACGTGTATTGTAGTTTTAATTTTGGATAATTTTTTGCTAACAAAATATGTTAAATGTGTACAAATATTTCATGAAAAAGGTGGGTTTATTTTGAATTTATAAATATTAATAAATAATACATAACTGTGAATAATTTTTAAAAAACTATTATCATATAATTACAAACACAACATTTAATTTATATAGCAATTTGTTATTCATCATTCATCTGCTGATATGCAGTATATATATATATATAAATATATCTCAATATTTCTCAATATCAACTTTGAAGTGTACATCAAGCTATTTTTAAACTTATTAGATTGCTTGACCATAACAAAATGTATAAAAATGAAGAACCAATTGTTTAATAAATGAGATAAATTTATGAGATAATATTTAAACTTCTTGATTTTGGTAGACACATGAAAGTTTAAAGCAACATAAAATTTTACAATAAAAAATTACAATTTTTTCGATTTTATTATTTTGTTAAATACATCAATTTGTATACAATATTATTAAAATTTTAAAAACTGTATCAGGAAATGCAGTTATATTTTAAATCAATAAGTTTTATATCATTTAGTTGTAAGGAACATCAACATTCAATCATACATAAATATGAAACCATTAAAAGGGCACCTAATTGAATAAAATAAAGTATTGTTATGGTTATGAAGAATGATTTAAAAGCATGCAAATTAAAAATTATTTAATAGCTTTTATAATGTATTAAATTTTTTCTTAAAAGCTTGCATACTTTTCAGTTAATAATTTAGATAAGTTTAAAATGGAATCATTGCTTTTATAAAAAGACCAAAAATGCTTTTATTGTTATAAAAATAATGATTTTAGATGATTTTGTCGTATAATATTTTGGAATATAACATTTAAACAGAACTCTCACAAGAAACATCACTTTTAACAAAAAATTAATGAAAACTACAATGTATAGACTACGTTGCATATACACAAACTTCATGGAACACATAAAACAACACATAAATGGCACTTAATGTTTTTACAAACTGATCTAGATAGTGTGATTCTACATGTCTCGTTTATTTAATGCTAGAATCTCATACCATATAAAAATTATATGCCTTATTGGAAGTAAATTCAGCGTTGCTATAAAACAACATGTTGAAGAAATATATAATCAAAAAGATCTTTTATTTCAACCACAAATTAGGGGAATGCTTGAATTTTATGAATATTTAAAACATGAACTGTTTCTGGATTATAAACATGATTAAATTCTCTTTTTATGATCCTAACCGCAGGATTTCTATAAAAACTCTTACAGTACTAAATAGAATGTATTCAGTATATATTTGTCATTTTGAAAACAAATTCAATAAAATCAGGATCAGCCTAAGATACTGATTCTTGTTAAGTTGTACAGATATGTAAGATTAATTGTATTTTAAAAACATTTCAAATTCGATATAATAGAATCAAAACTTTCAAACAAAACTATTCCAAGTTTTAGATTAAATGAAGGGAAGCTTTATTTAAAATAGTACAGGCTTGTATTCAAAATTATATACATAAATAACCACATAAATGTGCAAGGATTGTGTGCTTTATTCTAAATATTTAAAAAAATTATCTCATATGAAACTAATAAAAAATTTATACAATTAAAAAAGGTTTTTCTCCAATCTGAATAGAGTAATCAATGCAGATAAAATGGAGAAAAACATTAATAATGAAGCTAAATATATACAATTTTCACCCTAATCTTAATTTAGCAACATTCTAATTAATGCAGAAACATTTGTAATAAATTTGCATAGCTAGCTCTGACAATGATATAGTTCTGATTTTTTAAATATGCATTATGGGAACAAAAAAGGCACAAGATATCATTTTACACATGGAAAGTTTGCAGCAGTGTTCTTCTCTTAAAATCTAGCAGGGATTAAGCTTCTCTTCCAGTAAGTCTTTGACTGTACCTGAGATAAAAAATATTTGAGCCTTCTCAAGTGTTTTGTATAATGCATTTGGTCAATGAAAATATGCATTATATGAGATACAAAACAGCACTTTCGATTTCTTTTCAGCTCAAAAATATGATTAGTACAGCTGCCACAGTTGCAGTATCTAAATGTGAGTGAGGTTGTGCAGGTATATAGAATTATTATTTTTTTAACAAGATAAAGCACCAGACTTTGTTTCACGTTCAGTAATTCTCACTGGATAATAGGAATGTACAATATCAATATAAGCCAGATTTACACTTCGATAATTTCACTCAAGTCCCCACCATAAATTTCTCAGCAGCACATTACACTAGGACAGCACTGAGAGTACAACGGTTCCAGTGACCTTCTTCAGGATTTCAACTGCCTCCTCATGAGACAGACCTTCTAGGCTTTGGTCGTTGACGCTGAGAATCTGATCTCCTCGCTTCAGCTGACCGTCCTTGGCCGCAGCTCCATTGTCAAATACTTTTTTGACATAGATTGGAAGATTCCCATGGGGGCTGCCATATCCTCCCACTATGCTGAAGCCCAAGCCAGCAGATCCTCGTTCCAAAGATATGGTTTTAAACTCAGCAGGGCTGTTGGGATATATGCAAGAAATATTAATTTCTATGAAAAAGTTCATTTTTTTAAATTTTAAATTATAAAATTAAAACCAAGCCATTTAGAATATCTAAAGGGAAAATTATTGAAATAAATAATAATTATATTTAAATATGATAGCAAATTTTAAAACAAAATGCATATCACTTTTTAATCAAGCATTAAATAACAAGCTTAATAGTGAACTTTTAATTATATTTAAAGTAAAAAAATAATAAATTTAATATATAAAGTTTTAAGTTATTAATTTTACATTTCAAGAAGAGAGAAAAAGTAATAACATACAAATTATAATTATAAAATTTTTCATCATACTATATTCATGATTGATTTGAAATACCTATAACTTATTCATAGTGCCTGCTACTTATTTAGTCAACATTTACAAATTTAGTAAAGTCATATTTGTAAAGTAAATGTTCACTGCATTTTTTTGTTCATTAGAAATTTAAACAGTAAAATATTCAATTTACAAATTGAAATTTAAAAGAAATTCTGGTAAAAAATAAATAATTAATTTTCTTACTATAAACATGTTATTATAGTAAAGCTATTCAGATAATATTGTAAGATAATTACTTAAATTTTAAACATATTAAAATATGCAGTACAAATTCTTTAAGAATTTCTGAAAAAAATTGCACATAAAAAAGAAACTTTATTATTTTCAGCAATTATATACATAATGAATATATATATATATACACTGTATATAAAATTGAAAAATAAATAAAAAAGTGTTTATTTTTTTAAGTTGTTTTAACTAAACAAACATGTTATGTGGAATACATATTTTAATACTTTAATATATTGAACCAAATTGTGTCCAAAAAGCATAATAAATATTAAAAGTCTTTTTAATATATTTTTTAAAATTCCTTGGTAGGTATTTTTATAATTATAAGAATATTATATTTGAATATTTTTTACATTTAAAAACATTTATTTCAAAATTAACAATTAAATTTTTGCTATTTTAACAGTCAAATAATTACTATACATTCCATAATAACATTTAGTAACATGCAGTAAATATGAATAAAACATGCCCTATTGAAAATTTTATAAAAATTATAGATTAAAAAATTAAGAGTTACATAAGAATATATAGAAAATATATTACGCATAGAATTAGATGAATTAATAAAAACAAGTTAGTGAAAATATAGTTATTTTAAGATGTGAAATTATAGAAGGAAAAAATCAACCAAAACACATATTTTTCAGTTTAAATTTCATTAATATTAAAAGAATAAATTAAAAATATGCAAACATAAGTTTATGAACTTTTGTAATAAACTTTATAAAGAATAAGTCCTATAGTAGTTCATTTTTATACAAATTTTTTTATGCCTGGAATTTTTTGACATTAAAGTAAGCTTTAATATTTTCAAAAATTATAACATCTAACATACCTTCAGTTCCTTTTTCTATGGAATGCATGAGGAAAAATCTCTTTTAAATGTATTGGAATGTTTTCTGAGCTATTAAAGCTGATCGCAATAAGCTAAAAAGTGCATAACTTAATGAAAGGAGCAAGTACACAAACATACTAAGTTTAAAGAAAGAAGATTGATAGAAAGTGAGTCATATTGTTCTGAGGATAAGCTTTATTTCTGCAATTTTAAAATGCTCACAATAATGTTTTACATTTTAAGATAAGTAGTACTTAACAATCAGAACAAGAGATGTGATAAGAATCATAATGGGTACAGAAAAGTTATTTTTTTAATGAAGTTTGAATATAAAGTAATTTACAGTTCTGTTTCATGAATTTATCTATTCATTCGTAATTTTCATGATAAATACTTTTAAGAGAAAGAACAGTTGAAGAAAAAGAATTTAGTAGCAGGCATGTCATTAAAATTAGAATAATTTTGAAAAAAAAAATCTATGTTTATGAGAAATTTTAATTTTATAATACATTATCATGAAGTCATATTTAAATTTGTTTAAATACATCATTGAATATGGAAGTTACGAAATATATATGATGAGAGAAAAAACAGAAAAGTATTATACTTGTCTTTAATTTTCAAAGTTTTTAGTAATACAATTAATTATTACTTGAAATACAAAAAAAAAAAATCTCCATACCTGTGAACAAAATATTATTTAAAAAAGAATTCAAACTATAATTTAAATATTTTAAAATGTGTGAAAAAATATTTATTTTCAAAAGAAAGATGAAAAAAGTTAAGTCAGCAATAATATATGAAAGTAAAATATTTTCTCTCTATTACCTTTTGGTGAAATTTTATTATTGATCGATTTTATAAACATGACGGAAATTTGTTGATCGATTCCTTATCCTCAGAACAATGAAAGCAATAATAACTGGTGAGGGAAGATCAAGACAGAGAAAAAGCACATAATAGACACAGTTTACAGTGACACATGCAAGTGAAAAGATTGAAACTGAAAGGAAAGTTAGCACCAAAGAGGACAGAAGACTATAGACTTTAGAAAGTATGAATATCATACAAAATTACCATCATATCTATGTTCTCATGTCTATTGAAGATTTAACATGGCTGGAAAATATAAGACAGTCATATACAAAAATCAGTTTTTATTTCTAGCTCATCGCAAAGCTTAGAGGCTTCCTTTATTTGTTTTAAGTGATTGTTTTCAAATTTAAATTATTTATTCTATATTTCATTAAATCTTTCTATATATTAGTTTTAAGTTAGTATGATAGAGCATTTACTAATAAAGATAGTTAATACAAAAGAAAACTCGTATAATTTTAATCAGAGTTAAATCCCTTGATAATAATTCTTTGTTAGAAGTTAGCATGCTGATTTAGTTAAAGCAAGTAAATTATAAACTTTTTTTAACTACATAAATTTATATTTTTAAATATAATTTCACATGAATGATTATAAATTTACGAATACCAATAGTGCTAAATAAGTTTCAAATTTACTTTATCGTAAAATAAATTAAATGCTTTAACATTTACAAGATGTATGAACTAGAATGAATCACATGAATAATGATAAATATTCTGTAGAAATTTAAAATTTGCAAAAAACTACTATTAATGAATAATTAACATCATCAATAATTTATAAAATATTGGAAATTATACCATAAATATTAGTTACATTTTATTTCATTTTAAAGAAGTGAATAATAACATTTCAATTTTAACTAACTTTTTAATACATATTTGCAAAAAAGATCCACATTTGAACTCAACTCAAAAAAATTAAAAAAAACAATCATGAAAAATTAAATTCATAAATTAACTACAAATGTTTAACTACAACAACGATTGTACTTACGAGTCTATATTCTCCTGTATTTTTGGTGTCGTTGTTAAAGATGAAGTACTCTTTCTAGAGCCAGCTTTTAATCTACCAATTTTCATGTGTATTCTTCCCATCGTTGTCTTTATAGAAAAGAAAAAGATATAAGGTTTTCAATAATAAAAGCATTTAATTCATTATTGCTGAAAAATATTGAAAATAGACCGAATTGAAGTTAGCACCTTGAGAACTGCAGCAGCATGCTCTTGAGTAGTATTTTTTAAATCTTGGCCATTAACTTCAAGAATTTGATCTCCCTGGATTAATCTACCATCAGCTTCGGCAATGCCTCCCTTTACCTAAATAAAGGTATAAAAACATTTCATTTCAGAATATGTACATTTGAAATCCAAAAGACCGAAAATTAAGCCAAGTCATTAGAAAAACATTTAAAGTTTTGATGGAAATCATTTTACTTTTATAAATAAAGATACAATTTGGATGTCTCAAACTAATTTAAGAAGCAATTTTGTACAGGAAAAATATGTGATAAAAATTTTATATTTTCCAAAAGAAACTTCTCTTAATCTTAAAAGAATTTGCTTTTCTGAGAAAAAATGAAAATGTTTAAACTTTTTAAAATTACACATTTTAAATATTTATCTATAATTTATATTATGTTGTTTTGAATATTGTTTTAAACTTTAAATTGAATATTTTCGCTTCACAAAAATGTACATAGTAACTGAACTATAGTTTCAAAATTTTTCAAGAAAATCTTTTTTTTTTTTTTTTTAAATGATTTTCCAATCAATAGTACATCATTTAGAAAGTTTAATAAAGTATTTATAAATTATGATTCATTGATTCATAGTCCATCATAGCCTTTTAAAAAAATAAAAGTCTGGTAATATAGATCACAGATGATGCTATAGAAATTTATTTTATCAGTGTCCCAAAGTGTATTGCAATTAATTATTTATGCGACCTGCATAAAATATCTTTTCCAATGTTCATATATATAAGATGTTGGGTACAAATTATTTGATGACTTATATTTATATTGTGAAAAAAAAAACAAGATAAATTAATCTAGATGCAGTGTCATAATTCTTTTACAAATGATCAGACTCACCAATATTCAGTCATGGTTGATGGTCAACCTATCGATCAGTGGACTACAACCAATCGATCAAGATTTAAACAATACAGATAGAAATGGAAAATAGAGCAAAATTGAATTATAATAAGTATCTCGATGACAAACAAGCAAATTATCATTAACCTTAGTTGATATCCATTCTGACAAATATAAAGGGATTAATTTTAAAAGAAAAATAATACTTACAACTTCTGATATGAATACACCAGGGCCATTTTTTCTTCCTACTATGCTTAAACCCAAACCTTTGCCTGACTTCTTGTACAATTCGACATCGAGGGTTTCAAAGACATCGTCTTCGTGGGTCTGACTCTCTTCCCTGTAAACCAACATCTGAACGACAGTCGGTGTCTGCCTCAGGACAGTGATGGCGTGCTCGTGAAGCGCATCTCGCAAATCTTCCCCATTCACCTGAAATCGCACGTTGGAAAAGTTATTTACAGCTGAATAAATAAAAAAAATCAGTTAGTGAAAATATTATAAAGAATTTTTTTTTTCAAAATAAAGTATACTTAGCATACACATAAAATTATCTTAAATATCCTTATTTTGTTTGTTATTCCAACTTTTTCCGGGACTAAATTGAAAATGGTGGTAAGAATGAAATAAGAATGTTGTTCTCTGGCTAACTTAATGTATAAGCTATGGTTTACTTGTTAGCTTTGATAGTAATATATGTAATCAAACACTAAACCGAATTACCGAATCATTGTAAAATTTTTCATACCACTACGAATGCAAGTTTTTAAATACACCATTATTTACAAATATATATTCAAATTATAATATTTCAAATAAAGATGAATTCTTTTTCAATCAAATTTTGCTATGAATGTGTCAGTACAGCGAACGTGTTTTCTGTTTTCATAATAGACCACTGAATCAGAAATGCGTTGGAGCGCAAAAGAAGACGGCAGACTTTAACATTTTATAAATTAAAGAGAATTTTCTAGCGTTCTCCATTTCAACAGATATTATTTTTGGCGGATCTATTTGCGAAATCTTAGTTTGAGTTATAAATTAGCGTTTTGAATAAAGCTAAATAAATACCAAATATCGTTACATTTCCAAATCGGAATTCATCTTTGACAGTTCAAGTACAGGTTTTCTATTGGAAGATACTGCCAGCCAAATATCGAAGATTAATCTACTAGTCCATTGTTATTGCCAGAATTTATACAGTAACTATATTAAACAGCTTAAAATGTCGAAAATAAAATTTTAAGAAAAATTCTAGAGAAAAAATATCGTTTAATTTTACTAAGACTGACAAGTACACAAATAATTCATCAAAATAAACAGGTAAGCAACAACATTGAATTAAACTTACTAAATAAATTTATAATAATAAAAGACATTTAAAAGTCAATACGTCGAAAAAATAGAGCAATTACTATGAAACAATAATTAGAAATAATAGTTAATAACTAGCGATTGTGATCACTCAGAGTTAAAACCAGACTAATTAATTACACAATTGAACGTAAATAATACGCATTTTAAAAAAATCTATAGATATTGTTACAAATTTGTAAATAATGATTATATTTGTCTTAAAATATCTCAGACAGATCAGAAATTCTCACATTTTGGGCAAAAATTGCGGTATTTAGACGTGTTGTAGTTTAAAAGCGGATTTCCTAATGATTTGGCGACTTGGCGACATTTGGCGATATTCTTGGCGACTTGGCGACGGTTGGCGAGATTCTTGGCGACTTGGCGAGAAATCGATACTTCTGGAAACATCCATCACCTAAGCTCTAGGACCAATATTTTCCGAGATAGCCTAGAAGCTTCCAGAGCCTTGGCGAAATTGGTAGATTTCTCCGCCAAGTCAGGTATAAATACCGCAGCCCGACATGGAATAGTAATAGAGTTTTGTGAAGACAGTCAGTGAGTGAAGACGATTAGTTGTGACTGCTAGTTGTTCTCTGTCTGAGGTATTTGAGACCTGTGATTGGAAGCTATTTCTTATTGTATCTGACGAATTGTAGCTGTATAATTGTGATTGTTACAGCGGGAATTTCGTTTCTCTAGTGAAGTTTTTACGAATAAAAGTCTTGTGTGCATTAAGTGGTTGCTTTATTCAACTCTCAATCAACACGAACCCGTGGAGCTCGGTACAACTGGTGTCAGAATCGGGATTGAAGAGTTGATGCAGCGTGTCACAAGAAAAATGGATATGGATTTAATGAAAAGTCTTCTCGAAAAATTAGCGGAGCAGATGGCTGAGATGAAAGCTGGACAAGAAGATATGAAAACCGAGATGAAAGCTGGACAAGAAGAGATGAAATCTAGACAAGAAGAGATGAAATCTAGACAAGAAGAGATGAAAGCTAGACAAGAAGAGATGAAAGCTGGACAAGAAGAGATTAAATCCGAGATGATGAAAGAGATAAAATCTGGACAGGAGGTGATGAAAGCTGGACAAGAAGAGATGAAAGCTAGACAAGAAGAGATTAACGCCGAGATGATGAAAGAGATAAAATCTGGACAGGATGAGCTTAAGAAGGACATTGTAAGTGTTAAAGAAGAATTCTCCAACATCATTCAGGAGAAGATGAATGCAATGGAGGATAAGGTAACTTCAGTAGAAACTAAAGTTCTAGAGATAGAAGAAAACGTGGAAGAAGCATTAGACAATATCAATAAGGAGATTGAAAGCTTGAAGAAGCAAATGTCAAACAGACATGAGGAACCCAACGTGGCATTTGTGCCATCCCTAGCCAATATTAAACTCTCAACATTTGATGGGAAATCATCCTGGCAAGTATACAAGACCCAGTTTATGATGGTAGCGGAAGCCAATGGATGGAATCCCCGAGCCCAAGCTTTTCACCTGGCGGCTTCTTTAAGAGGAGACGCGGCTGACATCCTCGAGACGCTTCCGGAGGAACAGAGGCACGATTTCCAAGCCTTATCGAGTGCGCTTGAGCTGCGGTTTGGAGATAAGTGCACCAAAGAATATAGCAGACTACAGTTAAAGTCCCGCTATCAAAAAGCGGGTGAAAGTCTGCAAGAATTGGCTGCCGATATTCAGCGACTTTCCCATCTAGCATTTTCGGACTGCCCAGCTGAGACACGTCAAGATTTGGCTCTCCATCACTTCATCGATAGTGTGCGGGATCCAGAGATACAGAAAACACTTAGACTCGCCGATGTCAAGGATATCGGATCTGCCCTAGTATACGCACATAAGATAGAGGCTGCCCAGCAGGCCGCGCGTAAAGACCGGCACTCAATCAGAGCCGTCTCTGCTACTGATACGGACTGTAATTTAAGAAAGCAAATTGAAGATCTGCGGCGAAAAGTCCGTAGCTTAGAAATGAGTAAAGGTGGCAGAAACATGAAGATTCAATGTTGGACTTGCGGTGCAGTCGGACACGTCCATAGAGACTGCCCGAAACAAAAAGAGGGTGGAAATGATCTTCCACCACAACAGGGAAACTAATATGTGGCCATCTCGCGGGGCGGAGATGTCCAGAGAGTCAGAAGCCCCATTTCAAATCGTTTCACATTTCTTCCGTAAGTAGCGGCGACAACGGACTTTTCGTTATGGGACATGTCAACGAAGTTCCCTGCAGAATGATAATCGATACTGGAGCCAACGTAACTATCATTAGGACAGATGTGGCTCGCAAACTTGGTGAGAAACTCATCTGGACGCCGCCCTGCATTACCCTCCAAACTGTGACAGGTGACAAGATTAAAGTGCATGGAAAAGTAAATCTAAACATTGCATTTGGTAATGCCGTGTACCATCATATGGCATACGTCGCTGATATAAATGACGAATTTATTCTCGGATTGGACTTTCTCAAAGAAAACCATTTCAAGTTAGATTTTAAAAATAATGAACTACACTCATGTTCTGAAGACATAGCGATTTTTAAGACGAAATATTCAGATATTAAAACAGTCCATCATATAACTGCGAAGAGTGAAACAACATTACCACCAAGAACTGAGACAATAGTTTGCGGAGCTCTTTCAGAAGATAATAATTTTCATTATGGATTGACTGAATATCCAGATTCCGACAATAGCGTTAAAGGAGTACTAGTGGCTTCTTCACTCGTCGACCTTTCACGAAATGTAATCCCGGTAAGAGTTGCTAATCTAAGTAATAAGGTAAAACTTATAAAAGAAGGAGAAGTGCTAGCGACTTGCACTCCAGTGACCTGTATTAACCGAAATTGTCAAGCCACACTATCTGAGCCTCCTGACACTCTAATTAATGAACTCCTTCAGAGAGCAGAGTTAGATGATAAACAGAGGAATGCTGCAAGAAATTTATTATTAGAATTCGGAGATCTCTTTTCCAAGAAATCAGATGATGTTGGGCGAACCAAATGGACGCAGCACCGAATCAATACAGGAAATCATCCACCCATTAAACAACATCCGAGAAGATTGCCATTCGCTAAGCAGGAAGAGGTGGATAATCTTCTGATGGAAATGCAGCAGAATGACATTATTGAGCCATCAGAGAGTCCTTGGGCTTCGCCTATTGTTTTAGTTCGGAAGAAAGATGGTTCTACCCGATTCTGCGTTGACTATCGTCGGTTAAACAACATCACTAAAAAAGATAGTTACCCTCTTCCTAGGATTGACGATACACTTGATGCTTTATCCGGAAAACAATGGTTTTCGACTTTGGATCTCAAGAGTGGTTATTGGCAAGTAGAGATACATCCTGAGGATCGAGAAAAGACTGCATTCACCACAGGACAAGGACTTTGGCAGTTCAAGGTTATGCCATTTGGGCTTTGCAATGCACCTGCAACGTTTGAGCGCCTGATGGAGACAGTATTACGAGGACTTTCCTACGAAGCCTGTTTGGTATATTTGGACGATATCATTATTGTAGGGCGCACATTCGAAGACCATTTAAGAAACATCCGAAAGGTGCTGGAAAAATTAAAAATGGCCAACCTGAAGCTGAATCCTTGCAAATGTAATTTATTCCGACGTGAAGTAAGCTATCTGGGACACATTATTTCTGCTGAAGGTGTAAGAACAGATCCTGAAAAGATCTCCGCAGTCAAGGACTGGAGTCGTCCAAAAGATGTCCACCAATTAAGAAGTTTTCTTGGACTATGCACATATTACAGGAAATTTGTTAAGGGTTTTTCAAGTATTGCCAGACCTCTTCACAAGTTGACAGAAGTTAAACAGAGATTTCTATGGACAGATGAATGTGAGAAAGCTTTTAAGCAACTGAAGGAGGCGTTGACATCTTCGCCCGTTCTTGCATATCCCCAGCCCGAAAAATTATTCATTTTAGATACGGATGCCAGCAACGAAAATATCGGAGCTGTTTTGTCGCAAGAAATTGATGATAAAGAATGTGTCATTGCTTATTGGAGTAAATGTCTATCGAAACCAGAGCGGAATTACTGTACAACCAGGAAGGAATTGCTGGCAATCGTTAAAGCCATAGAACATTTCCACCATTATCTCTATGGAAGAAAGTTCTTGCTCCGGACAGATCACGCATCCTTAACCTGGCTTTTGAATTTTAAAAATCCGGAAGGACAGGTAGCCAGATGGATTCAACGACTCCAGGAGTTTGACTTTGAAATACGTCATCGCAAAGGAACTCTTCATGGAAATGCTGATGCACTATCAAGGAAACCGTGTAATGAAAGCTGCCGATATTGTTCTAGAGTAGAGAAGAACTATCAGCTGATAAATACTTCGGTACGCCAAGTTACTGTTTCACCTCCATCAAAACCAGACCCATGGAGTGATAAAGGACTTAGGGAAGCCCAAAAGAAGACCCAGATATAAATCCAATTCTTGAATTGAAAGAATCTTCCAGTATGAAACCAAGTTGGCAGGATATCTCCACCTACAGTCCTGCTACTAAGCAATATTGGGCTCTTTGGGACTCACTCCATATAAGAAATGGTGTCTTATACAGGAAATGGGAGTCCGATGATGGACGTAATTTCAAATGGCAGCTTGTTCTTCCAAAATCAAG
Organism: Latrodectus hesperus; assembly: GCA_037975125.1. Lineage (NCBI taxonomy): Eukaryota > Metazoa > Arthropoda > Arachnida > Araneae > Theridiidae > Latrodectus > Latrodectus hesperus. The sequence goes on along the minus strand of CM075856.1, from coordinate 30,745,469 downwards.
AATTTCAGATGTTTTGAAAGAATTGCATAGTAGTTCAACTGGAGGCCACTTTGGAGTAATGAAAACTCTACAAAAGGTTCGAGAACGCTTCTATTGGAGCAAAACTAGACAAGATGTAGAGAAATGGTGTCAATCTTGTGATGACTGTGCGGCACGTAAGGGACCAAAGAAACGTAGCCGAGGAAGGTTGCAGCGGTACAACGTAGGAGCACCTTTTGAGCGAATAGCATTAGACATTTTGGGTCCTTTACCACGATCTTCAAATGGCAACAAATACATGCTAGTTGTCATGGACTACTTTACTAAGTGGCCTGAAGCGTTTGCAATCCCCGATCAAGAGGCGACTACAGTAGCCGAGGTTCTAGTGCAGCAATGGGTTTCCAGATTCGGCACACCCTTACAAATTCATTCTGATCAAGGAACAAATTTCACCTCTGTTGTGTTTAAAGGAATATGTCAAATTCTCGGAATAGACAAGACGCAGACCACGCCACTACACCCACAATCGGACGGCATGGTAGAGAGGTTTAACAGAACCATCTTGAATAATCTCTCAGTTATGGTTTCCAGAAATCAGCAAGATTGGGATTTGAAGCTACCGCTGTTTCTGCTTGCATATCGCAGTGCTGTCCTTGAGACTACCGGATATACTCCTTCACAGATGCTCTTTGGTCGCGAACTTCGTCTCCCTTGTGATCTTCAGTTTGGTCGTCCACCGGATACATCTTCATCGCCAGAGGAATACCTTCGAGACCTTCAGGCACGTCTTGAAGATGTCCATAACTTCGCTCGAGACCGAATCAACCTGACGACCGAAAGAATGAAGACAAGGTATGACACAAGAGCGACGGGACATGAATTCCAAGAAGGTGACAAAGTTTGGTTGTGGAACCCGATTCGACGTAAAGGACTTTCTCCAAAGTTGCAAGCCAACTGGGAAGGTCCCTACACAGTCCTAAAAAGACTGAACGACGTCGTGGTTCGTATAAGAAAATCATCTGCTTCAAAACCAAAGGTAGTACATTATGATAGATTAGCTCCTTATCGTAATGCAGAGTAAAAATCAGTAGACCATGGTCTGTTTGTAAATAGTATAGATAATTTTAATCTTTTCTATTTTCTTGTATTTTTAGTTGCTTGTGTATGTAATGTGCTCTGTATCCTCTTGAAATGTAAATTCTTTTATATTAAATTTGGCCTCCTATCAGGGATTGTACTGCCCGGGACGTGCAGTCCTTGAGAGGGGGCAATGTTACAAATTTGTAAATAATGATTATATTTGTCTTAAAATATCTCAGACAGATCAGAAATTCTCACATTTTGGGCAAAAATTGCGGTATTTAGACGTGTTGTAGTTTAAAAGCGGATTTCCTAATGATTTGGCGACTTGGCGACATTTGGCGATATTCTTGGCGACTTGGCGACGGTTGGCGAGATTCTTGGCGACTTGGCGAGAAATCGATACTTCTGGAAACATCCATCACCTAAGCTCTAGGACCAATATTTTCCGAGATAGCCTAGAAGCTTCCAGAGCCTTGGCGAAATTGGTAGATTTCTCCGCCAAGTCAGGTATAAATACCGCAGCCCGACATGGAATAGTAATAGAGTTTTGTGAAGACAGTCAGTGAGTGAAGACGATTAGTTGTGACTGCTAGTTGTTCTCTGTCTGAGGTATTTGAGACCTGTGATTGGAAGCTATTTCTTATTGTATCTGACGAATTGTAGCTGTATAATTGTGATTGTTACAGCGGGAATTTCGTTTCTCTAGTGAAGTTTTTACGAATAAAAGTCTTGTGTGCATTAAGTGGTTGCTTTATTCAACTCTCAATCAACACGAACCCGTGGAGCTCGGTACAATATATTTTGAATACATTTTAAACTTACTTCCAGAATTTGGTCACCTGGTCTAAGTCGACCATCTAATGCAGCAGCACCATCTGGATAGACTTCATGAATTATTACTGCTCCCTGGAAAAGTTAAATTCAAATGAATTATCAATATATGTTTTTCGTATAATTGACTGAAAATATGAATCAATGTTTTAATACACTATTCAAATTAAATTTGAAAGCTTTTTATACATTTTTATACTGGAACTTTGACTTTTATTTCGTTCTGGAGACAACATAGACAATATGCATAAAATTTCAATCAAGAAATAATTTTCGTTTACTCATTTACTTATTAAATCAATATCATACTTATATTTCAAAAATAGAAAAATATACCTCATATGTTTTTCTATTTTTAAAATACTTTATCGTTAAATAATAATATAAACACAAATAATAACACCTACTAAACACGATGTTAAAAAGAAATGATAGCGATAATTTAAATAAAAAAAAAGTAATCAGAGGATGAATATTGTAAATTTGTTTCTATAAAATAGTTTTAGTTCAATAATTACAGACAGTTGCAGTGACGACTGAAGAACAAGGAACAAAATGGTTCGTAATAGCTGCATAAAATCAAGGTCAAAAGAAAAACACAATTCTTCCTTCCTTTACATTTTTTTTATTAAATATGAATTAAATATGGCTCAGAACACAATAGACAAACATTTTTTATGCAAATTTTTTATGCCATTCCTCTCTGTTGTAGACATCGTAAACTCCTTTATTACCATATTTGCTGAGAATCATAAAATTATTTTTATTAATTGAAATAATTTCTCTTCAGCATGAACAGTCTGAAGGGGAAACAAAGAAAAAAAGAGCCTATTGGTAAATTTTTTTATAACATCATTAGGATGTTAACATTTCAAAGATTTTTTTATGGATTAGGATTTTTAGCTTAACTCCTATGTAGAAAGGCAAGAAACTCAAGATATTTCAGAATCCAACCCCAGAAATAAAGAAAATAATAACATATTATCCATCTCCCACTGTTCAAGACCTAACTAGTAGCAACATTTTGCCATTGGTTCAATAGCTCCTGTATTCGATTCCCATTTCAGGATTGGATATTTGTATTGGTTTGGAATCCATTTAAACGGCAGGTCTAGGTCTAATTCGCTCTCGACTGAAAAAAAAAAAAAAAAACCTTGTGTGATAAATAAACTAAGCCAAACTCACTATTTAACAGTGGCTTGAATGGAACATCATAACAAGCGGCGGAATTAACCTACGGTGCTTGTAAGATTGAACATTTGATAGCGTGTCGTGAATAACTAAACAGACGAAGGCTGTTGTAAGACATATGAATGTTTGCCTAATATGTCATGTGGAATGATTTTTCTCAGACTCGATGCTATATTCACAAGGGGAAATACTTGCTAACTCCCAAATAGCCACCCTGACAGACGTTCACAATCCAAATCAACGGTGGTTTGGACAGAAATTCATAGGAATTAAGCTTGGTGACGCATAGATTGAACATTTGATAGCACGACGTGAATAACTTAACAGACGAATATTGTAAGGAATTTGAATATCTGACTCATGCCACCTGTAATTATTTTTCTCAAATTCGCGAAGCTATATTCATGTGTCACAAAGAGGAATGCTCACAAATTCTCAGACAGACGTTCATACAGAAAACAAAATAAGGTATTTTGTCTTTCTTTGCTGAACAGCGGCTGGAATAGAACACAGGATATTTTCCCTCAAAAGATCGCAATATTACCCTAAGATTATGGTGACCACTTACAAGAATAAAACATTGACAGTAAATTAAGTGACTGAATTTAATTTGCACAAATTACCACAATAAATACATCATAAACACCACATATTTATTTCCTTGAATGTGGCGATTTATAAAAACGCGCTCAGAAAATGATACTTTGAAAGAGATTAGATAAAAATGGATAAAAAAAATAGAGATAGATCCAAACAAATATAATTACATGATTAAATGAATTTTCCATATATTCATTCTAAAACGTGTATTTTCTTCGGTTATTTCATAAATACTGACAAATTCTGCCAAAAAGATATAGACTATGCCTGTAAACGAAATGGTGTATTTCATTAAATTAAATATATTTAAAGCAATTGGATGTACCTAACAAATCAACAAGTAAAAATGCCTTTGGAGATAAAAAAAATAATGCTTTACAATAACATTTCAATTCTTGCATGGTTTGTTTCGCAAAAATTTTCAAAATGGCGAAACACATAGATGTTTATTTCAGCCAAGTCTAATGAATGCTAAGATTCCGTATTTTAAGGCATTAATTTTTTTTGGCAATCAACAAAGTTGAAGACATGATGGGAAGCCATCTTATTGATGGTGTAATGGATAATGATAATTTATTAACGACGGTTCTTTGTTCATTACTTCTGATACATTTTTGTAATCTGTTCAGCTGACACAGCAGAGCATAACAAAATGTGCTTTTGTACTATTTTCGACAGTAAATGTTTGCTGGAATTTCAGACTATAGGGTACCTATGATCTTGGAGCAGCAAATGTGATATTACTATAGCGACTCGGAAACAATCATGGTTGGCTAGATTCGTAATTAAGCATGTTACTACTTCATACTGCATTAAGAATTAAAGCTCTTTAATAATTGGTGTAAATTTAAATTTGTACAAAATCATGTTCCACCACAGTCAAGGGGAATAATTATTGCACAGATGCATTTACAATTGCCATTGCAAATTTTTGTTTATTCCTTTGAATTTTGGCAGAATTTATGAAATTGCATAGAAAAAAAGGAGGAAATTTTAATAAACTATGTTTTCGAACTGATTACAACATATAGTGTTTTTAAGTTTAATTATAAATAAAAAAATCTTAGAATTTATATTATTCGGTAAATTATAGCCGGTAGCTTCGATAAAGTTAAATTTAAAAAATTTAAAAAAATAGAGAAAGAGAGAGAGGTAAAATAAAAAAATATTACAACAGAAAAATATGGAAAATCTTAAAGAAAAAAAGTGTTGATGCTGTAGAGAGAGAGAGTTCAGATTGTTCATAAGGAAAAATAAGACTGACAAGTTGTTATATATATAGATAACAGCAACAATCATACTTCGTCTTTAAGTCTTCGTCGAATACTTTCACCTTCGTGGTGCTCTTATTAAACGTGTGGTGAAACACTTCTGCTCGGAAGTTGGCAGCAGCAGCTAGAAAAACTTTCTACCTGAACATTGGCAACACCAATCTTCTCCGAACAATACCGCATGGTGAGCAACGGAGCACATTCACGTTTACTCCGACGATGTGAACGGACTAGTTTAGAAATCGTTTCTCTCTGAGATTTTGTGTATTTATAACTTTTTTTTAGCATTTCTTTAATGGGCAATAAAATTCAGTTAATTTCAATATATGGTGTGCGCTGCCATCAATTAAAAACCAGTTAACCTGCACGCTATAAATGTAAGACGCTCCCTACTCACTTCAATTCGCTTAAATACTAAGTAGCCAAGGCAGAGCGAGCTTATCTTGTCCAAGTGTCATTAGTAACAACAATAGCAACAATATTTATTTTACCAATAACACAAATAAAAAACAATTAAACATTAATGCAAAAATTTTATAGAATATTGTGGGTATTGCATTATCAGAGTTATTTACCCACGTCCTTCCTACTGGGCATACAAGTGCCTTCTGCTGTTTGAAAGCTGAGCTCTGTCGCAGTAGAAGCGTGTGACATATAAATACCTTCATTCAAATATCATGCAAAGTATGAGTAAGATTAATCAATAATCATGTTGTGTAACATTCCTATAGACATGAATACAGTCTAATAGAATTTAACTATTAATAACTGCAAAAGTTGTACTAGTTTTTATGGTATTTGAATAAATCTTTTCTACCTCACAAAAGTTTCCATCCTAATTATATAAACATTTTACCCTTCACAACGAATTAAAATTTTAAAATGTCAAAATTTTAATATGAACAGAAGTTATAATTCAAAGTATTTTGGCAAATTCTCCCGTTTGTTGTTTTTCTCATGATGACGGTAACTAAATATACATGGGTATTTTTCTTAAAGTTGTTTATGTGTACCAGATGACTGATTTATTGTTAAAACGTTTCATTTCAAGAAAAGATTAAGGTCTTTAAAGAAAGTAATTACAAGAAATTAGTTAAAAATGCTAATTTGAATCCCATTAGCACAGATAATTACAGATTTGGGTAACAGGGAACCATAAATAAATGAAGATTAATTTTATTTGGCAATAAAAAAATTCTATCAATTTATAACTTTTATCAGTTACTGAACTTTATATCCATTTATTAAATCCTACTAAGTAAAAATTACTAATTTATAAAATGATATTAATAAGTGTTCACGTCTACATACATTCTGTATTAAGACCGTAAGTATGAAACTACGGTATAGAAAATAACCCTATTTATAATAAAACAAAGGTAACCATTCATGCTAGTAAAAATGTCTTAATCAAATAATTTTTCTACATTTTCAAAAGATGTAAGATTTAATTCAATTTCTGCATTTAAGGCAAAATATCTAAGACTATGATTTATAGCATATAACAATTGTCATTGTACTTAATTATGCAGATTTAAAATTAATATGATAGTTTCTAACCATGATATATATATATATATATATATATATATATATATATATATATATATATATATATATATATATATATATATATCATGGTTAGAATTGTTGATTATTCTTCTATTTAGTTCTTGAGTTATTATTTGTATATGGAAAGTTTTAACAATAATTCATAAGTATAAAAAAATAACAATTGGCTGTTCTTCTTAACTTGAGCAAAACAAATATAAACTCTATATAAGCATTTTTACATAAATACTTTTTGGTGGGTATTTTATAATGAATATATGTTGCTCAGTAAAATGTTTCGCTTATTTTAATATATAGTTTGAACCGAAAATTCATTACCTTCCAAATTTAAAATAAATATAGGGTTTCTAATTCAAAATCATTATTTAAAACAAAAGCATTTCTAAATGAATGTTCCTTCAGTAGATTTACTTACAAGTGGAGTATCTGATCCACCAACTATGCTAAGACCAAGACCTATTTTCTCTTTGGTGATTTCGATGGTTGTTTCCTTTCCAGGCTTAATATCACATTTCTTTGGGTCCAGGAGAGGTTCGTTGTCCTCTTGAAAATACAAAGCATCGTTACCATTGGCGTCCTCTGTTTTAGCTACAGGCAGCGAGGACAGAGAATCATTGAGTGCAGGAGGGGGTTGCTCAACAGAATTAGAAAGAGGTGCCTCTTTCACAGGGTTGGAGGTGTCCAATATTTTAACAGCAAGGAAGGTAGGTTTAGGGGGTGGCAAAGGCGGGACACCTGAAATGGCAAAGAGAAATGATGCATTCAATTTTCTTGCTAATTATCATAAGAAACAGGTATATATAAAACTTGCATCAGTCAGAAATGATCTCAAAAGCTTATAAAAAGGAATAAAATTATTTTCAAATTAGTCATTTTAGAAATTTTGTTTATTTATATAAAAATAAAAAAAATAATAAAAAAAAACGATCTGAAATTATTTTAAGTTCCACTATTATTCTAAATAATACTACACATTGAGCTTTTATAATGCAATTCAAATTAGAAATAAATTCAATAAAAAAGAGTAATTTAGTGGGGCCGTGGTAGCCTAGTGGTTAGGATATCGGCCTTCCGCCCGGAAGGGTGGGGTTCGATTCCCAAGGCCGCCAAAGATCAACCGAGTACATGCGATATACGTGCTCGTTAAATCTGTGGAATCGAAAGCCCTGTGGTCGGCCCTGTGGTTCAGCAGTAACCATGGGTGCAATGGTCTGGAGAAATTTACTCTCCCTTCAGATCAATGCCAAAATTGAGGGAGTAGATCCTCTGGTGCTGCCATCTATCGGAGGATTTGAAGAGCAAAAGTCGTACTTTCACCTTCATGGTGCTCTTCTTAAACGAAAGGCGCTCCCAATTGACTTAAATTCGCATAGCCAAGGCATAGCGAGCTTGGCTTGTCCAAGTGTCATTAGTAACAACAACATAATTTAGTGAATGTAGGAATTTGAGTATTGTGTTGATTTATGATTAAAGAATTATTTCAACTAGTATTTTCGTTAGATTAAATTTTTAGGATTTAATATTTTAAAATGAGTTGATTAATTATAAAATTGCAACGCTTCAGACAAAATCTATTTAAAAATTAAATTAATTATTTGCAAAGATAAATAGTTACCCACTGATTAAAACACGTAGAATTAGTTAAAAAAATGAATTGAAAATTGAAGTACATCAACTTTTAAATGTTTATTATTTAAAATATTTTCTTCCAGAAAAATTAATAATAAAAACATTTTGCATTTTAGAAAACAATGAATCACGTAAAATAATGCGATCAACTATTCAGCACATCATAATGCAGCAGCCAATGTCATCACAATGTAAACAATAAATGTAGTAGGAAAATAGAAAATAGTAAATTCATAAACCGAAATAAAGAATTGAAAAGTTGAAAGTAACGAATTTTCATAAACATAAAATGACATAGTCTTGGAGATAGAAAAAAAAAAAGTTAAATTTACGAAAAATTTACAGGATACATAAGCATTTTCTATCTGCATAGTGCTTGACTTAGCTTTCTATAAGGTGATGAACAAATGCGGAATTTAAACAATTCTTTTTGTACAACAATTTTCAAATCCGTGAGAGAATGGTCATATTAAGTAGAGCATATACATACAGAACAACTGACATCATCATAAATGTTATTTAAGTTGGGTAAGTTATACCGGTCACTTCATACGGAAAAATCTCCCTCTCTACAAATAGCTGTTGACGAGAGCAACTCTTTGGGAAAGGCTTATTGCAAAAATAGCACCAAATATGGACTTAAATGGGGAGTTTATATATAGCAAGCAACAAATGGCATCCCAAATCTGGTACACGGTACAATTCTCAAATGCCATTACTAATTCTACAAGATTAAATATCGTAAACATTGCATAATAAATATGTAAATAAAAAGGGTGCCATTTAATATATAAAAATCTAAAATTTAAATTCTTCATCACTATTCTCTAACTCTGATTCAGATCATTGTACTTCAATTGAATGCTTTAAAAAATTTCCTACCATGCAGCATTCTGCATCATAAAGATCGATTAGAGATCGTTTTGGCACATCACAGCTGCAAAGTTGCCGACTCCTAATATTTAGTAATGCTTTTTGTTGTACGATACTGATGACATACGATTTATATACATTGCTAAAAATTTTAAATTGATCAAGATTACTAATCCACCTCCAATTTTGACTCTCGAATTGTATTTGTAATTAAGGGCAAACACCATTATTTAAAAATTTTGTATATTAATTAATAAATAGGAAATGCAATTTGTGGAATAGTTTCATCCCTCACCTAATATAACAGCCTGAATTTCACCTATCTGAAGTAATTAAATATGAAAGGAATAAAATAAACATTAGATAATTTAGCATTTCATACACTTAATAAAATAGATTTCATACATCTAATATACAAAACAGTCATTTTAATATTGAAATTGTCAGCTTAATATTTAATAAGGATTCTAAACATTCACTGTAATAGTTACAATTTTTTTTATAATCTATAAAAAAGTCGATAGTAAAAACATAAAAATCGATATTAAAGACAAATGAAACTAATGCTAAAATAGGAAAAATATGATAACAATATTAATTCAGATCATATAAAGTTTTATGATCATAAATAATAATATCGGATGAATATATGAAAAACGATATATATTAACAAACCATACCTTATATTTTCATACAACGTATAATACATAAAGTATTTTCGGAAGAAATGTAAAATTTAAATTGGAAGTTTGTAATGGTGATTATAAAAAGATAGAAGTAGATGCATACTCGACTGATAAAAAAAATATTTGACACAGAAACTTCCAAAAATTAATTATAAGTATTGCCGATAGATGGCTGTATATTTACTATTGTTCATATTATCTTAAAAATAGTTTGTAACTATTGACCTTCAGCATCATATTCAATTTGATTCGAAGCATACCATTTGCTTATCACAAGGACTTGGCGAAATTGCGATTACAGCATTCAGCGCCATCGTCAACGGCGGCAGTAAATTTAAAATTCAATAAGAAATGTTGCAGTTTTCAAAATAAACATATCACGTTAATTACAGGTTACGAGTTACTTTATTTTGAAATTATTACGCAGATAAAAACAAAAATTTCTTATCATTTGTTTATTTTAAAGTATTTTAAAGTCAGTAGGAAATAAATAATGAAAATATGAAAAATGTGCTACTCACAGAAAGACTGCGTATAAACTGCCATCAGCAGTCAGAAACTCGCAAGCAAGCATGAGAAATAAAGTAGGGAAAATTATGTTAAGCAATATATAAATCATTTATCCATTTAAAATACACCAAATTTATGTAGAAAAAAAGTTATTTTAACCAAGTAATAACAAAGGTTATTATTCTTCTAAAATTCTAATTATAAAAATACATGAAAAATTGTAATAAGTAAAAAAAGAAATGGAATTATGCACTAAACAGCATATATAGTTCATACATGAAGTCTATATAAAAATTATATATTAAATAAACTGAAATATAGTTCCTTGGACACGTAGTGCTTTTCTACTTCAAGGAAACATAACTAAAGCTTTGAAAACTGCAGAGAATTTCGTGATGCCATGAAAAGAGTTTAACATGCACTTAAAGAAGGAGGAAAAACGCAAGCAAATTAGGAGTGCAGGGATTTTTAAAAGCCAATAAAAGTACTTTACTTTTATCTTTCTTTTTATCGAAAGATTTCATCGCCGTGTTTTTTTCATGGCTCTTCTCGATGATTTCGGCGCACTTCTTGTCGTCTTCATAGATGTAACCAGGAGACGGCTTGTTGGGATTGGCAACAATTAGAGTCACAAGGCCTTCTGCTTGTTTAAGTATGGAAGCGGCCTGAAATAATGAAATAAACATTATATATAAATAAATTTGAAATGTATTTTTTTATCATATTCCTAAATACAGCGATCATTTCTCACGGCGTTAAAGATAAAACATGAAAAAAGTTATCAATATAAAAGTTACTAACATTTTTTGCAAAAAATATTTTACAGTACATTAGATTAGCCAGTTTTATAAGCATGTTTTTTGGCTTTATATAAACAATAATTTTCTTTTTTTCTAATTTTAATAATTCTGTAATATGCTGCCCACACTAATGATTCGATTGTTTTGGCACATCGCATAAAAGATGGATAGATTAAAAGCATAAGTTTCAAAAATTAACTATGTATATTTAAATAAGAGTTAGAGATATTTGGAAGTAAATTAAATTTTGAAAACTTTAAACAGTTTCGTATTTTTTAGGTGACAGCTTTTATTATATTTCAGAAAATGATATGCATAAATTCTTTTCACATTTATTTTTTTTAAATTAGTATAAAAAGTAGGTTATTGATATTGCTTTGAATCTAGAATACATAATAGCAAACACACGCAATGCAACTTTGTAAATTAAGAAATTAATTTTGACTACTGCCGTACATTTTATTTTCTAGCACAATTTATTCATAATATAAATTCCCAGAAAATTGGCTATGACGCCAGCTTTCTGGGCATTAGTTTTCTGGTCTCTTAATATCTCTGAACAGTATATTCTCAAAGTAATCCAGAAACAATAGGAAAGAGGCAATGCTGACGAAGATTTAGTGTTATTTAGCACAATATAGTGCGAATTGTTTAAATTTTTAAAAATATCCCATTTTGAGAAAATTTTACCTGCAAAGAAATTTTTACAAAATCAAGAAATGTTCTCTAGCCAGAAAACTATTATTGTTAATTTATCATGTAATTCGTTTATTAGAATTGTGTAACTAAAATTGCTTCGAAAGTTTTAATTTTATAATACATTAACATCTGAGAAAAAGAGAAGACATGTTTTTGTCTTGTGTTTGTTCAGTCATTACAAAATAAAAGCGTAGTTTTATACAATATTAACTGTAGAAAATATAACCCAAAAACAATTATTTAATATTCAACCCATAAAGAGTTTATATATCTACATCAAAATTTCATCCATATGTTATAATTCATATATGGTGAATTTTATTAGCAAAAAAATTAGATAACCTGATAAAAAATGTACTTTTAAACTTAAAAATTCATTCCGCTAACAAAAATTATTTTTGCTAAAAATTGTCCGATACATGGTTTTATATATGTTTATGTACTTATAAAATAATTCTTTTTCTTTATAAAAATTTAATATTAGTTGAAGATGCATTTTATGCTTTTAATTCATTAGTATAGAATACAAAAGTTTACTTTTAAGCAAATCATACACTGGCACACATGCCGTATAATCCAGGGTGTCAAATTATGTACACCATTTTCACCTACAGTGGATTCCTTCCCACGAGGATCTCGAGGGGAATGAGATCGCGGACACTTTGGCCAAAGCTCGTGTGTCTGAGGACGGTGTGCCGTCGGCACCTCTCACATTTCAGGAGATTCATTCAAAGATTAAACACGAGAATAAAACCACTTGGATTGTCCCTCCTGAGCATCATTGGTATGGCAGCGTGCGTCCAGGTGCTTCACTGGCTACTGGTCTTAACAGACAAGAACAAACGGCTATTGTCCGTTTCAGAAGTGACTATCTTAGTCACTTTGAAATTCGTCGAGGGTACGAAGAAATTTGCTCCAAGTGCTTAAATGAACAGGCCTCTGCTGAACATATTCTTCAATGCCTTGGTCTCTCCGGGAGAGATGTGATGGAGAATTCAGTTATGGTACTGGACTTTTTGAAGGTGTACGCGCTCATGGAACCGGTCTAGCGCTGTTGACCACCACCAACAACAATTATGAGTTTGGTGATTTCTTTTTTTGGCGTATTGTCTTATGCATCTGTTAACCTGGTCTTTATTACGTCTTAGATATAGAGATCTATAAGAATTATGTGTAGAAAATTCTATTTTAGCAGCCCTAATATTCACGTCATCGCAGACGTCCCAATAAGTCATCTAGGCAACTTCTTCATCGCCAAAAAATTCAGAATTTGGCATCCTGGATTATAAGGCATCTGTACCCATATTTTTTTATGATACATCGGGATACATGACAGTTTTAAACAAGTCATACATTTAACAGTACAAGACAAGTATTACTTACAGTATCGTAATCGGCTCCAACAAGGTCTGCATCATTAGCTGCTAAAATCATATCACCCACACTCAAACCAGCCTGTTAATATTCCATAATGTATTAGACACATGCTGAAACCTAAGAAGCTTTGAATACTACACATATGAACAAAGGCTGGGGAACTTTTGTTCAATTAGAGAAAACATTTCAGGTACATCATAACATGCTTTGACTCTTACGGGATAAAAATAATAGTGCTTCTATTTAAGAAATAAATAGAATTTGTGCTATGTGAATGTGTAACAATAATTTTTAATTTAACTCTACACTCAAAAGTGAGAACAGTGGCTATACAGTTGACGTGAATTTCATTAACTGTATTTCATTCAATTCTGCTTATCGTTATTCAGATTGGTATATGATAATATATTCCTTGTTCTCAGATTTTGAATATTAACATATTAGGATTTACATATTTCTCAGTATGAACATTAAGTAATTAAAATAACCGGTATATATAAAGAACCTCATCGAGACCATTTTTACCAAACTAGAAAAAAGTCGCCAAGCTTTGAGAAAATAACGTTAACGGCGAAAAATATAAAATCTGATATACGGCAAAAAATATTCCAACTTTCATGTCTGACGAGATTTTAAACATGTACGAAGAAATTCTTCAGTCGGAAATAGTTATTTGTGAATATTTTACTACTACATGTTTCATTCTTTCACATACACTAACTTATTAGCTTTAAATATGCTTTACTATCAATGATAATCTGCGTCACTGTATATTTTCATGCATTAATCTAAAAATATGTGCCAAAATATCGTTTAGCTAAATAATACATAAATACGAAACAAAATATATTAAACATATTTATTCAAATTACACATAATTTGATTAAATGGCGACAAATAATCGTTAAATGCATTAAAAATTACATTTTTTTCTAAAGAATTGAATTCATTAAACGTTTAATACAGCAGAGAATTTAAATATTAAGAAATATAAACATATACATGTATATAGAAATGAAGACTCACAATAGTCATGAAGATGCTAAAGTATACATATTCATGCTAATACATCATTTATAAATGCAAATCATGCTTATACTATTCATGCCTAACAGCAAAACAAGGAATAAAAATTAGGCTTGCTCACCTGTTCAGCAGCGCTGTTTTCTTGGATGTCAGAAATGAAGATTCCCTGTCCAACTTCGGCATGCTTTCCTTCAATTATCATAATTCCAAGTCCCTGAGCTCCCTGTGTTTACCCAGAAACCCCAGGTAGAAGTTAACAAGCCAGAATATAACAGCAACGAGCACAATTTAGTGGCACAATAAGAATAAAAAAGAACTTGCATCCAAAACAGAAAGAACAGTTCTAGGTAGTCATTCGCATCAGTATTTGTAAAGAAGCTATTTTATCGAACTTAAGGAGTAACACGAGCTGAAATAATATGTTCCAGATTTAATGTAAACTTTTATGTTCTGTCCTTTTGTTTAATTTGATAATTGTTCTAATATTGTACTTCATTATTAATATTTTAATGAATAATTTTCAGAGCTAGCCACCGTTCATTTTATTCCGAGAACGATAAGAAAACAAAACAGTTCTTGGTTGTCATTCGCATCAACATTTGAAACGTAACTATTTTATCGAACTTGTGGCAACACAAATTGAGTTGCCATCAGATGACAATTAGAATTGAATACTATGATTCGAACTTCCTCCTGCCACGAAGTGAGTTGCTAAAGTATTATGTTCCAGAATCAAATGTAAACTTTTTTGTGTTCTGTCTTTTTGTTTAATTTGATAATTGTTCTAGTGTTGTACTTCATTATTAACATTTTAATGAATGGATTTCAGATCTAGCCAGCGTTCATTTTATTCCGAGAAAGATAACACATTTATTTTTAAAATTTTGATTATGTGATTTAAAACTTTAAAACACTTAAAAGTTAAACGATTTTTCAAAAGTTGCAGACTTTTTTAGATAAAAAAACCCAACAGTTTTGTATTTATGAGTAATAAAATATAAATATTCCAAAATAAAAGACATTTCTACAGCATATTATCATTACTTTTTTTAAAAAAGCAATGAAATTAGCCAACATAATAAAAAACAGTGACTACATAGAACTGGTTTTTTAATTTTGAATGGAAGAACGATAATAAAAAGCATACAATTACGAAAAGACATGCTACAACACTGTACTGTACAATAGCATATTAAAAATTTGACAGAGATTATCAAAGATGTAATAAAATAAATATTATGTGCAACGACTTAAAGTACATTGGAAGCTTCAAGCTTTATGAAATGCAGTCTCACTTAAGAAGAAATTTGAGACAGATAGGGCACACAATGATGTATATACAGCATTCCAAACATCAAATCTTGAAAAGGAAGACAGTAGGAAGGGTCGAAATTCATGCAGGCAAGACTCATCGGAAATTATATACAAATAGATGTAAATTTTATTATAAAAAATGTAAACACATTAATTTTTTTATGTAAATCAAAGAAATACATATGATGTTACTGATGAAAAAATCAAAGCTATTTAATCTAATTAAATCTTAATAATAATTTTAAAATTAAATTTAGGATATTCTTATTTTCATTTAATAAAAAGTATATTTTGTTTAAATGTATTTTTACTTCCTTTATATATTCTTTATTCTTAAAAAGAGAATAAGTCAAAATGAGGAAAATAATTTCATTTTAGAAATTTTCAGAAATATTTCAGAAATGTGTATTTTAGGAAAAAACAAATTAAAAAAAATCAAGAATATTAAATTTTAAAAATCAAAGCAAAACGATATAAAACTATAAAATACTTTTAGGTCATTCTGAAGTACAGATATAATTTGGTTAATTTTCTGAATGCAATTATCTTATTGTAATTTTTTTGCGAATGTTTATTTATTCTCGATATTGAACCACAAAATTACTTCATTCTAATAATTATTAAATAACTTGATGGCAATTTACAATATTTTAAGATCGTAAACAATTATGTATACAGCTTCAAAATTAAATTCATTAAACATTAATATTTCTCCTCTTAAAAATAAGAAAATTATAGTATGATTAATTAAATCATTGATTGTGAGATTAATAATGCACAATAGAGCAATTTGTGCACTGATGTAATATAAAAGAAAATAAACATAAAAAAATATGAAAAAAAAAGATCATACTATCATATTAATATATTTAATGAAAACTAATTCTCTTTAACAGATCTGTACACTTGAAAATTCAAGATCGATTAAAAATTACAAAATAGAAGTAGCATGCGAATATTCATTTTTAAAATGTAATGTTTTCAAATACTTTAATGATAAGATATTGGACGAATAATGATGAGAGCATTTGAGTAATTTAAAAATTAACAGTTAAAAAATTAAAATAAAATAAAAGGCAATTTATTCACCTTTCGAACAGTAACAGTATGCATTCCTCTATAGTGGCAATACTTATCAGCAGCGGCCTAAAAATATAAGAATAAAAGTCATTGAAATGAATTAAATAACATCCTTAAAAAATTAGTAGCAAACAGAAACATATGAAGTTTTCTCTGAAATTTTTAAGATAGGGGCAGATGAGAATTGTTAGAAAAATTTAGAAATGGATTTGATATTAATTATTTTATCCCAATAAAATAAACTATCTTTTACAGGTCATTTGTAAGTTATTTTGCGTAAAGAAAATTTTAAGCAAAGAGGAAAAATGGGATTAACCAGAGAACATAATTTATGATTTTTATGAATTTAAATTGGTGTTAAACGATGAAAAATGAGTTCAATTTATACAATTAGCATTAAGAAATGATGCCGAGATAACGTATTGTAATGTCCCACGATGGCACGGCGTAAATACTAGGGTTGCCAAAATAAAATTTTCTACTTAATTCTTATAGGTCTCCATCTCTATGACGCACTAAAAACTAGGTTGCCAGATACATAAGAACAAGAAAATCCGCCAAAAAAACTCCACTAAACTCAGAATTTGGCATGCTGGATTATGCAGCATCTGTGCCGAAAATCCATCTATTTTCAGGATAAAGAACATACCAGCAGATCATTCTCAGTTCTAATTGCAGAAGATATAATCGATCACGAGGAAAACGTTAATCGATAATAGTTATTGTACATACCAAATAAAATAGAAGGAACTTTATATTGGATCTAAGGGCAAACTAAATTATTCAAAAATTGCACACATAAGAAAAGTAGTTTGCCATTGTATTTACCAAAAGTTAACAGTATCCAAAAGAGGCCCATTAATGAACCCTTAAAGGTTGACCACATTAGCTCCACTATCAAAACTAGTGATGAAACATACATGCATTTTTAGACGCTTTAACAAGCCAAGGAAGTAAAATATAGGTCTTTCATGATGAATTCACACTTATAAAGGTGGAAAAGCAATGTGCTGTGAAAGAAGGAATGTGTATGGTATTTTCATCAAAAATAAAGTATGCGCAGCAACCATCAATATGGAAGGGCTTGAGGAGAACAGCTGAGTGGAACACTATTAAAAATAGTCGGGAAAATTTTCAAAGAGAAATGTTAGAGGACTGAAGCGCCACTATCAAAATATGAACTTAGATTCATCACAATTGACTGTTGAATTTCTCTAGCAAAACTCAAAATGATAGAATATTCAGTCTTACCATATGATCTATTTATGTAGGATTTTTATTTTTCCCTTTAAAAAATTTATTACCTTTACTGCACTGTTTTCACTTTGAATATAAGATTGAGGAGGCATAATACACACATTTTCATCGATTCCAAGAAAATGAAGGACATAACATATTTAATGCGAGAAAAATATGCCTGCAGAAGTAGATGGTTACTGGAGGAAATAAGTTTGAACCCTCCTAAAATTTCGTAAATATAAATCTGAAAACTTATGTGTACCTGAATAATTTTAGATTGACTATCACACATTATGAATGTCAGTTATTTGTTCTAAGCAAAAATTAAAAATTCCTTTTTAAAATCGAGTACAAAGAATATTAATGAATGATATCATTACGAAAATTTTCCTTCTAAGTGGTAAAGATTTAAATAATAAAGTAAAACTTCAAATAATTTGTCATAATCTCATAATAACTTAAAACATAATATGGAATTTAAAACCTTTATTATTGCGAAAAGAATGAGGGAATAACGCATTAAAATTTAATAAATAAAATAATTTTTATTCGTGGTTAATTTTTGTATTAAATTCAAATGATAATAATTACACAACTATAATTAATAAAAATCCAACAATGAAACAGGGAATTCCAATTAATTAATAAATATAATTCAATGATACATCTGGTTTGTATTCTGTAATTTTTCCGAAGCAAACATATCAAAATTATTAATTGTAAATTTCGTTAATAAATGCCTAAGCTCACTAGTCATGAAAGCTGCAAAAATATGAATGTATGTGTGAGCTATTTATCGCAGAAAAATTTAAATTATTTTCGTTAGAGCTGAGAATAAAATAAAATGCCATTTGATGTAGTAACATATAATACTAATGAAAGTATATGGAAAGAAAAAACAAAAATGTGAAAAATCTCAATTAATACTTACTTCTTCGTCCAATTCAGACGGAAACTGAGTCAATGGTTTCACTGCCATTTCATCAATAGCACCTTCTCGCCTATAAAACAAAATATGATCGAAAACTTTAATCGCATTGAAATAGTCATCATTCACATGAAATAATATTTCCATACTGAATAACTGTAATTGTAAGTGAGATTTAACACAAAAAAACATATCAGAGATTTCAAAATATTTTATATAAAGTTTAGAAAAAATTTGAAAAAAGAGTATGTATAACATATATATATATATATATATATATATATATATATATATATATATATATATATATATATATATATATATATAATTGTAATTTAATTTTTCTAAAAAAATTTTCAAGACATCAATACAGTAAATTTAGAAAGATGAACTGAAAATTTTCTGATTTGTGCACTTTTTGTTTATTTTTCAAATGATCAACATTTATTCACAACCATTCAGATCTCAACGTATTTTTAAAGAAATATTGAACGTTAACATACTAAAACGCAAATTTTAAGTTGACTTTCTTCTGAACGAATAAAATAAAATGTTGAAATTAAGTTCTTTGTAATTATTTGTATTTCATATACATGTATATTAGTTACCTTTTTAACAAAACAATTAATCAAGTATTTTAATAACTTAAATAAAATTTTTGTTTATAAAGAGTAAATAAAAATTTAGTTAAATATAAATATTAATCAAAATTAAAAATATATATATACGTATAGTTTCGGGATTCAATGAATTCAAAACAAAAATAAAATGTAACTAAATGAGAATCATAAATAAAAAGTAGAGTTCAGAAAATGAGTTAAAATAACTCGAAAACATACAACACACGTATAAAAACTATCAACACAAACAAAAATTTCCCACTTCACGAAAATACTTGAACAGTCTGAACTTGTGCATAAAAGTAAACACGATTTCCCCCTTTTTAGATGGATTTATGGAGCTAGAAATAACTGTAAGGCAGATGGCTTGAATCATAATTTAAACACAAATACTGACACATTTTTAAGCTCTTTTCCAACTAAAATTAGTGCTTGGAGATATACAAAAGTTTTTAACGGCTGCAATATTTTTCTTGCATTTAGCTGTTTTTTTATTTTATTCAAAAATTTTAAAAGAAATAAAATTTAAAAAAAAATCATATGTATCCAAAAAAAAAAGGCGCTCTACATACTGAATTTTATTACTTTTTTTTAACCTAAGAAAAAATATACAATTAAGAATAAGTTATTTAAAATTCTGTACAGTTTAAAATTGAATTACGAGAAATGCACACAAGAGAATCTCCTTGAAAAATTAAGTGTCTGTTTTATTGAAATTTATTAAAAACAAAACAAGATTCAGTTAGAAACCGTTATAAGTAAATCTGTTATTAAAAACAATATTTAAAAATCAATAGCCAATAAATAATTAAATAAAACATAATAAATTAGCAAATAGAATATAACAGTATTTACATTTTTTACGATTCATCTAGTTTGAAACTTTTTTCTATTGTATTAATATAATTTCATATATGAAAATGTTTGTAATTTAAGGCATAATATTGAAAACTGGATACATATCACTTGTTTGCTCATATATAAAATGGTAAATATTTTGAACAATCAAAAGTACATTAAAAGTATTCACACACAAAATTAGGATATTTCCTCCCTTCAAATAACTAGTAGGATACATATATATACACATACAGTATTTTTCTAAATAATACACCTCATTATCTCTAAATATCTGTCTTTATCTTTATCTCTATTTGCATATTCTGTCTTCTTTTTCCTATTTTTAAAATTTCAGTGACAAAATTTTGTTAACCAAGTCTTATTAATACAGATTTTCCCCTTAAAAAAGAAAAATACTTTAAATGTGGATTTTTTTAAAAAAATTGTTTCAAGGAAACTTATCACAATTCATCCATTAAGATGATAGTTTTTCCATAAATGACTAAGCAACATAGAATATTAAAAGATATGAAAGAATCATCTTAATATAGGAATAAATATAGAACTAGAAAACAAACGGCATACATTTAGAAGAAGGATGTAAAATGTGGTAGATTCATGTAGTTACAAAATTTTTATATCAATACAAACAGACTTCTCAAAAAATTCACATTAGTTTTTCGTGATTTTAAATTTTTTTAAAAAATTAAAATTGCTAAAATATAATTAAAAATACATTTGTAAAGCTGCATGTTTTAGGACATAAGAAAATGTTAAGTTTTACAAAAATTATCATTACACTACATTTAATTTCAATAAAATTCTAATATGTTACAAAATAATGACATATTTTTATGAGTATGTTCATTATTTATATTTCTGCTTTATAAAACAAAAAACAATATAGTGTAATATTGCTGCATAAATTCTTTTTCTATCATTAAGTGGGATATTGGGTGCATTAGGTACACTCAACTATGATGGTTTAAAATTAATTTGATTTTAAAAACATGCTTGCAAATAATTACCTTAAAAGAAGTATTTTATACGCTGTTCCAGACAAACTTTTAATCATCGCAGATGCATTTAGATGACATCTTCCAAACACAACCAATCCGTTCACCTGGAAATAAACAGCACAAAACAGAATAGCATTTAATTCCTGGATGATGTTTAAAAACGTAATGGGAAATCGAAAGCTATCACATGACACAGTTTAAATGAAACGAGTGAAAAGTCATACCTCTAACAGTTCGTCTCCAATTTTAATGCGACCGTCTTTAGCGGCCATTCCTTTTGGATGCATACCGCACACAAAGACACTCATTTTTGTGCGGTCTTTGTTCCCGGCTATGCTAAGGCCTAGTTTGTTGGACCCTTTGATCATGTGAACAAAAATCAACTCTCCTTTCATATCACCATATTTCTTTTGTGCTTTTTCTGCAATCACAAATTACATAGGTTATTTTGATTACGAAATATATTCATTTTTATTTCAAACAAGATTATGTATGAGCAAAGTTTCAAAAACAATTTTTATGCTACAAATATTATATTATTTAAAAATATGTATAATTTTTCATTCTCATCACGATTATAATTCCTTAATTTAGGAATTTCATTTACAGAAAATCGTAATAAATCATAAAGAATGGCTGATGTTTCACATTTAAGTTCAATATCAAGTCATACAAGAATGTACATACAGAATCTCTCTCTATTGATAGTATAATAAAATATATAAAATCATATTAATACTAAACTCTTATATTAAAAAACACAGACTTTCAAAATTATGTTGTGTAGATTAATTTCCCAGAATGATTCTCAAAATTGCATTTGACATTTTAAAAATAGAATATTTAAGCACACATTTTTACCTGACAGTTGTTTTAATTAAATCGAGCTAAACTACTTTATCTGAGGAGATTTCAGTATAAAATTAATTGTACTAACTTGTTAAAAAGAAAAGAGTTTTTCAATTAAAAATAAAGATATTTCTAACTGATAATCCTTTAAACGTAAAATTAAAATCAAGAGTTAAATTAAAGCATCAATATAAAAAAATACAAAGATATAAATAACTTAATTATCTGTTTAGGTTTTTTGGTTGAAAAAAATAATTTAAGAAAATCAGATTTTTCTGTAATATATACACATTTTAGTTGAATTAGTGATAGAAAAACTTAAAGGTGTTAATATACGAATAATGAAACGAAAAATAGAATTATTGAGGCGTAAAACATTCAGTTTTTTGGGTATACGTAAAGTAATAATGATTTTTTTAAAAAAAAAAAAAGCCATGTAACTAAAATAGACTTCATCTAATTATCCTATGATAAAATAAATAATTTATAAATACATTAAAAATATTTCAAATGTATGAAACTAATTATATATATATATATATATATATATATATATATATATATATATATATATATATATATATATATATATATATATATATATAGCAACTGTTTATAAACTATTTTTCTTTAGTGCAAATCAATTTTTTTAAACATCTGATAGATGTAAGTTTCAATGTTAGAAGATATATCCTTTAACGTATCACATTTTGGGCAAACAAAAATTCTGGAATATCGAGAAAATATTTATTTTCGATTAAAAAATTGAAAAAAAAATTGTTTGAAAGTAATTTGATTTTACATTTGAGTTGAATATCAGAATTTTAATACATTCGACAGCTACAGCAAACACGAGAAATATATATGAAACTCTTAAGTATGTGCATTTAATAATCTATGTTCATTTCATGTGCACAAATTCTTTGTCTCAATACTTTGCTTAGTATTTAATTCCCTCAGCATACCGTCAGACATTTTACACATTATTTTTATTTATTACAGACTAATTACCATGAAGAATAATATAATTCCTTTTAATTCAGTATAAAATTATTCAGGACACGAGACCTAAACAGGTCTGAATAACATCAAGCATGTTTTGAATGCTTTAAGCAGATGTATAACTGGGCAAAATTAAGCATCACTGTATTGCTTTCGTGTTATCAAATTCTACAAGGCATTAGTTTTATTACACTAAACTACGGAATTATATATATATATATATATATATATATATATATATATATATATATATATATATATATATATATATATATATATATATATATATATATATATATAACCCCGTAGGATCCCGTGCCCGAAGATGAGCACAAACAAGAAACAAGATGGCTCGTTGACTCTGAAAATGACCTCAAGATATTGAAAGTTAGGAAGTGGCAAAATGTCGCTCTGGACAGACTGGGCTGGGAAAGGCGTGCTGTAGAGGCAGCTATTGTTCACAATTTAAAAAAAAAACATATTCTTATACATAGTTAAATATTATTTTTCATATATATAATTCTTCTCATTTAACAAAATAATATATTTTGTGAACACATTAGTAAACTTGGAGCATTTGAGTGCAAAGCCGTGCAAATTTTGTTTACATTTTAGGAAGAAATGCACCGATTATAAATAACTTTATATGAACATAAAATTATATAACAAAATAAACTATGGAGTTAACTCAAATAATAAAAAAAACAAAAACAGAAAAATTACTTTCATATATACCTATATATATAAACTGCTTATTTTTTGTAAATAAACTTTACCTTTATTTAAAAATGATGTGCTATTGTAAATTTCAAATTGCGCATAAAAACATACAGCAAGTTGAGTATACTTCTAAGATTAAGAGAAAAGCTTAGAGTTGTGATGGCACAACTACATCTATAAAAGTATAAAACCAAAGTAAAATAGAAACTCTCTCGAAATGAGATTCCAGTCTTTTTATAGGATTATAAAAAAGTTAATACAGGAAACTTTTTATCGAACTCTTTCTGAACAATTCAGCCTTAGCTTATTCAGCTTTTCTCGAGGTTTCAATAAAAGATTTTTACAACATAGTAACAGAAAAATAAACACATTTAATGTGTTTGATAAGTAATTAAAATTTAAAATTTGTAGACACTAAACTCTAGCATGAGTTTTTTTTAAAAGTAGTTTCGGACATTAATTTGCCTTTCATTTGCATGTGATCAGTTACACTGTTTACGTTTTTATGAATAATTAAATTTTATTATAATACGCAAAAACATGTTGCTAAATGTAAAATTAAATTTTATGCATATAAAATAAATTTGTATAAGTTATTACACAACACAAAAAATTTCAAATGAAAGTTTACAGTTTTAATTTGCTTTACACTTTCATATTATTCCAAAAATGATCTCCTTATTTAATTGCACAATTGAATAAATTTGAATCAATGTATTATAGTTTAATTTAGACTTAGTTTTACTCTATTCAATAGTAAAAAAAATCCAATCTTTTACTGAGTTTGATTTCTTTCGAATTTTGCTTCTATTTTTCTAGGAACAAAATATAGGATTGCAACATTTAGAACATTCTGCATTAAATGACAAGGTATTCTTAAAAACATCTTATAAAACAAGAAATTATGTTTAGGAAAACTTATTCTTTGTCACTTTATTTTCGCATTGCTTTTCGCTTGGATGGTTTTGACTGGTAAAAATCAATGATTAGAAAGAAATATCTCGAACTAGCAAGAAAACGTTGCACGTTACTTTCTTTTCATTCTTCTTTCTTTCCTAAAATTTTTTGCTTACAATTATTACGGCTAAATGATTTTGCTTTAATACGATGGAGAATTTCTTGCATTTTTTAAATGATTATATTTTCCAGTATTTTATTAAAAAAAATAAAAGTAGTTAGAGAAAAAGACGCCCCCTTTTTAAAGTTTGTAAATGATCTAAGAAAGATTAGTTTATTTGTCTAGCAAAAGCGAAATCCTTAGTAACATACTCTTTTTGGTATTGGGTTAAAAAAAAGGAGATTTTCATACAAAATTAATTTACTACCTACGGAAGAAAGTAATAAATGATATAAAATAGTATTAAATATTTATCAGTTTATATCTGACTAATATCTGAGAAAATTTTATAACATATTAAATAAATCATGATTAAATAATATTCAATTATTTTATATTAAAATCATGCATAAGTATTCTTTTAATGATGTCAAAAATTAAGTGCAGTGGAAATATTTAGAAGCATAAGTCAATGATAAAAGAACAATATACTCAATCAGAATGAGAGAAAAGAAATTATAAAGCTAAAATTGTTCAGTAAATAGATGAGCAAATCAGACAAATATTTTACAGAAAATATTATAGGTTCTAACAAGATTTATAGAAATTAAAGATTACAAGATATATAAAGACAATAATTAAAGATAAAATAATTTTTCTAAATCTCAGTAAAATATAAATTTTACATATATTTCTTAATACGGAGAACTCATTGAAAAAATGGATGGAAAGATTTTTTGTATCAGTATTTTTTCTGTCTTTGCCGTAGCTCATTAAAAAAAAAGAAAGATTTTATATGGTGCTTTGATTTTACTGAGGCAAGATCCTCAAACGGGATAAACAGTCTCAAAAACCAAGTAATCTAAAAAATTAAGTGCTTGAATAAATCATTGGATAAGATACAATTGAAAAATGTAAGATGAATGATTTAGAAGAATATAGACATCAAAACAACAAACTTATGAAAGCCAGAGGGATGAAACAGTTGAATATTATTAAAAACTCCTAAGTCTTTCAAGTATATAAATGATATGAATGTTAAATTTCGTCCAGTAAAAATTCCGAATTAATATTAATGTTACTTGAAATTAAACCACTTCATTTGATATCCATTAAGAACAGTACAGTCAACCAAAGTGTCCAAAGTGTCTCAGGATCAGTTTCTAACCACAAACACGTTCTGGCAAAAATTCCGCAAATAGCAAATATTTATGGGGCATGTTTGAGTGTCCATCCCGAAGTCACGCTAATAAAACGTCACAATGTTACGTTTTGCCTTCTAGTAAAAGAGTTAGTTTAATGTTATGGAGTTTATTGATTTCCAGATTCCATTTTTTAGTTTGAATGTATCACTAACTTTCAAATAAGTCTCTTACAGTGCAATGAAAATCGGATGCACTTCTTAGATCTAGTCTTTTATGTGAGAAATTTTGCTACAAGAAACCAAGACAGTTCCATGAAATTAATGAGATGTCATCTAAAGCAGGTTATATTTGATTGCGTTTTTTGTGTTTTTCCTTTCTATTTTTTGGAATGACTTGAGAAGTAGAGGAGGAATCTATTTCCATATCTATTTCAGAAGAGGAAAAATCACTTGTTCATTTGAAGCTTTTTTCCCCCGAGATTTTAGTTTTTAATTTCTGCATAGTCAGCCTTTGATTTATTAGAAGTTGATGTAGATTTCATTGTGTTATTGATAGTTGAAATTACAATAATGAATTCAGAAGACAAACTTGAAAACGGAGAGGATACTGGTAAACTACTTTTATTTGCTGGGTGGTTGTTTATTTTAGGTTCTGTTTATAAAATAGTGAAGTGGGAGATGCCAACTTTTGGTGCTCCTTTTTTAACTATTTGTATTGTTTCTTATATGCAAATATTCAGTTTTGACAATTACTTCTTTTTCTAGGATTCACATAGGACAAAACTTGGAAAATGCAAAATGTGAACCAAGACAATTACAACATATTTGAAAATTTCTGAAGTTTACTTCAGAAATTTTCAGAATCAATTTCAAGAACAGATGTGCACATTTTTCACATATAGAATCAGTATTCCGATATGATTATTGAGAATGGCCATATCTCTGACTTTTAAAACAGCTAAGAATAGGAATGTATGGACGAACTTTGCAATTTATATAACCCTCTTTTATGGATTTTGGTAAAAGTTAACACAACATGTTGGGTTGAAATAAGTCCAATGTTTATACGGGTGCAGATAAACTCCTTGATCATAAAATTCTTCCGAAAATTCTGCTTATGAAATCGGGTTATAAAGAACACCAAAAGTTTCGTTTAAAGTTTTATGAAATGATGCTTCAAGTGGAAATAAACACAGAGTTTAAAATTACTGATTACCAAAGCTTGTTTCGAGTGGATTTGAATAAGATCCCCACATAGAAATTTTTATACATTAAGTATGCTACCAATTGATGATATGAGCAGTTTTTGTACTACTAAAGGTGATATTGCATGAAAAGTTTAAAGTGGGCCTATCAACATGTAATGAGTAGATAATGAACCATAAAGATGTTTAAATGTAATTAACCATAAATGAACCATAAAGATGTTTAAAAAGATTTAGACTTGACGGCACTGACGGTACAGAAAGGTTCGTGAATAAAATTAATTTTTCAATAAGAGTTGTAGAGTACAAAAAGAAACATTACATGATATATTGCACAGACATCAAATTGATGAGGAAAATATGGAAACAAATATGGAGAGTTACAAAAAATAAAAAATATATAGTAAAAAAATCATTATTATTTTTAAAAATTTTAAAGCAAAATAACCAATTAGTGAAAACACTGTTCATTGGCAATGTATACAGCAATTATAATCTAAATATAAAAAAATCCAGAGTTTTTTTTTTAAAAAAAAGAAAGCAAATTACAAAACCCAGTTCATTAAGAGGTTGTGTAATTGAAATTAAAAAAATTTTCCGGGATATAGGAAACAGATATGTTTGCAATATGAAATACTGAGTTGCACCAAATATTATGGTACGACATAATGATATTTGGTTCAGTTATACACAGAAAATAAAAAGGTATTCATCAAGATATGTATTGTTGTCACGGTGGTAAATAGTAAATAATTAAATTGATTTTAATAGTGCTTTTATTCTCTCTCACACAAAGAAGACACTTGATTTTATGAACCTTTAATTTACGAGGACTATTGATTTTACGAACTAATGCTGGGTTCCTAACATACTCCCATCATAAACGTAACAATAATTTTAATATCCATTTACGAACTAAAATTTCCTAAAAATCTCTTTTTCGCGAACTTATTTTCATGCATTTTTCGTTTGTGTTCTTTTTTTCCTCAGATATTTTTAAATTTTTTATAGTTGAAAATTATCTACATTTTTATTGGAAAATAGTAAATTGTGGATAAGTAACTGTACTGATTTTGAAACCTGAATTCTTTAAAGCAATTTGTGTGAAATTTCTACCGCCTTTCGTCTTGCTGCCCACGCACCAAAACATAATCAATAACTTTAACTGTAAAAGTCGTAAGTTCCTTCCCCCCCCCAAAAAAAAAAAACGATTATAAATTGGAGTCGATTAATTAAATGAGCCTAATATACTCGTCAATCTTTACTTGGAAGGATGTTCAACAATCAACGGTATCCAGCTCACTTTCACTTGCAAGCTCTATTGAAGAAACCATCGTAATTGGAGAAAGCCAAGAACCAACACCTTGAATGAAGAAGTGCTATTTATCTTAAATACCGACATAGGGACCCAATACCGCATGAAGTTTCATTCAAGAATTTTTTAATGTGGGCTTAGATGTAATTTATGCATCAGAAATATCGAATGATTAAATGATTGAAAACGAAATGAATGAGAAGAAAAAATAATCTCAAATATTAAACAAGAAGATGACGTAGAATTATGACCGTCTTCAGATGAATGGCTAACAAGATTAAGGTACTTTTGAGAAAAGCCACAATAAGCTGTTTTATTACATAGAAAAAAAAATGGAAAAAATATGTTTGAAACAGAAAAAAATTCATTACTTCATCTGTTTTTTCATCAATAAAATGAAATTATGAATTTTATTTAGAACGCGTCTTACATAGTGCACATTAAATTTTTTTTCTAATGGTACTTTATTTATTAAAAGATGACATTTTGGTAAAGAAAATTAGTTTTTCAAAACTTAAGATCATTTTTCTATTTTACAAACTTTCGATTTTAAGAAATATTTCACCCTGATCCCTACTATTTCGTAAAAGTCTGCATTAACTTTGTTTACATATGCAATTGTAACATCAAAAAGGAAATGTAACTTGGTGTACCTAAGGTATCAAATGATCAAATTTACGAGTGTCAAATAAACGTCTAATGAGAAGAGAATACATGATTTAAGAACCTGTGCTGTATCAATTTTATCTGTTACAAAAGAATTTAAAACTCAGACTAAGTTTTGTGATTTGATTTGTGACTAAATACATTTGATAATGTGCCAATCGTCATCATCTATTACTAACAAAGAAGTTTGATTTTTTCACAGAAGGGCTAATTAGATTGGGATTAGCAATTTATAGTAGATACTAAACCACTGCAAACCTCCAATCTTGAGGCGGGATTCAAATTCACAGGGTGCTGATACGGAAGCCAGAGAGAAAGTCAAATGATTCCAAATTAATAAATATAAAAAAGTAGCATGTTGTACAAGCAATCAGCAACAGATATTACAAGTAAGAACTATTTTCTTCAAGTAGAATCTCGTTTCTATTTCGAGTACTATGACAGATAAGTGATAATTGAATATGGACTAAAAAGAAAATCTATTAATTACAATACAATCAATATAACCTCACTAGAAAAAAATAGTTCAGGAAAAAAAATGAAATTGGTCTATATGCGGTCGATGAACCTTTTTAGTTTCTGTTCCTGATAAACTGATAGTTAAACATTACGTTAATATAGTCGTCCAGCCGTCTACTAGACGTCTTAATGCATTTAGGAAAAGCTTTCAAAAGAAAATGGTAAGTCGTAAACTAAATTCATTACATCATAGATTTTCTATGTAGAATTTACATACTGTTATAATCGGCAGAGTAACATACCTCAATAAAAAGGTGCTTCAAAATGTACCCATGTAAATTGTACCCCATTTAAAAAATCTGAAACACTATCTGTTGACAATTGTTAAGGGAAATATTAGTTACCAATTTCAATAATTTTCGCATTCACGATATTACTGCAGAAAATATTCTTTGGAGAATGATGAAACAATCAATCAACCTTATCAATAGGGATTTTTTTCTGCTTACAATGCTATTATTTTTCATAATAAATCGAAAGGATTTTTAATAGTTTTTTCTACGTTTAATCGTTTGCTTATGAAAAATGTCTATCAATACCCTGAGGTTTAATAATGCACCCATATCTTAGAATCATTGTTTCATAGTTTCAATATCTATCAAATTACGTACTAAAAGCAATTTTTATATTAAAAATCTTTTAATATAAAAAATTCTGTCGTGACTTGGATATGCAGGTTGATATATTCTGCAAGAATCATTTTGATTTTTCAATAGTAAACTCAGGAACAAATTGTACAAACATTGTAAGTAATTCATATTATAAAGAACATCGTTTGCAACATTAATGCATCATGTTAAAATTATAAAATCATGATATTAATATTTATTGTCAAGTCCACTTGTGATTGCTGTTGTCAATAAATGTTTTTCAGTATTTTCGGATTATTCATTAGAGGATGATGATGGTGCAATCGAAGTTTTATATGATTTGTTTTCGAGAACAGGATTTGGTAAATGTATATATAACTCTTAAGCTCTATTTAAAATATTATTTATTTTTACAAGAAATTAGTGCATATTGAGCGGATGTAAAATAATAAATAAAAATAAAGGAAGATAATATATGTATAATCTTTCTCCCTTACTTAAAATTGTTTAACACAAAAAGTTCGTGTATTTTCAAATGCAATACTTTATTTATTTATAAGATATTTATCAACAAAATATTAACGAAATAAACCAGATATTTTCCCATTTCGCCTATCTTTATATATTTTAAATGAATCGTAATTAGATTTGATAAAAGTTAAATAAGAAAAATAATAATAAATATTGAAATTAATGTATAAGTAAGACAACTCTATCACAAAAGCATTATAAACAATAACGAATTTTAAACTTAATACTAAAGATAAATTTTAAAACCAAGTAAACTAACATGATTTAAAATAAGATCTTCCGTTTTTCAACTAATTAAGCAATAATAAAAACTAAAACTTTTCATATTCAAAATTTAAATAATACCTCTAATATTATGAAGAAAATCACAATAAAAATATATAAAGCAAAGTATTATTTTTCAATAAAAATATTCTCAGGCATTTTCATCGAATGAGCGAGAAAAGGAAGCAAACACAGTTAAGCAAGAAAAAATAATATATGAACCAATATTTATTGAATCAAATTCGTAAAAATAATTATTTTCGCAGGAAAAGAAAAATTGAAAGCAAAAATGGCAACACTCGTGGATGAAATACTACATACAATAAAAAGTATTTTAATTAATTCGAAATAAATTAGAGTTCGATTCAAATAAGTAAAAGAAAAATTTCTTTCACACGAAAATTTTTTTCTTGAAACATTTTTCTCATGAATTAATTGGAAACCCAAGATAATAGAATCTGTTATTTTTCACATCAATAACCAGAATTTAAGTTATTTAATGCGAAAGAATACGTGTATTATCAAATTATGCAAAAACTTAAAAACAAAAGTTTCTGTCAGATAATGTATTATTTAAGATTATCTGAAGGAGAATAAAAACTATAACACAAACTTAGTATAAATTGAGAGCTAGGAATAACAAAATATTTTTATGCAAGTTTACAAACCGTTATGTTGTGAAATATTCTTTTAGAGTTATTTATTTCAATAATTGAACCTCTTTTGTTAAAAATTGAATTTTACTCTATTTGATTCCAAAACGTTTTTTTTATTATTATTTTTGTTTTTTAATTACATATAGAGAAATTTGCATATTGCAGTGCTTTTTTGTTTTCTCTGCATAGAAACAATAAAATTTTCCTGTTAAGTTCCCTGCATTTTAATTAAATTATTGAGCTTATATGGCAGTTGCTTATTTTTATTATTAGTTAGTCTTGATTATCTCTATTCTAGAGAAAAATTTATAAATGTAATGAAACGCATAACTGACATTGTTCAACTGTTGAGATAAATTTATTTAAGTATAACACTTATGTAGTTATGTATAATATTTATTACAAGCATATAAACTTACACAAAAATTAAGAAAGCACAAGATTTTACGCAAATACTTACACAGATAACTAAGTTAAAATCATAATTTAAAGCGTAGCACAAAATAGATACAGAAATTATCATATATAAAACAATGTGTATCAGATAAAAAATAAAAAAAAAAACCATAAGATAACTGAAGTACAGGATATAGCTTTAGAAAAGCTTCTGTTTTACAAGTCTCCATTATGTTTAATGAACGAACACAAATAGAGTTAAGTGTGTGAAACCAGATTAGTTTTGACGTGAGAAGGAAAAAAGTTTTAAAGCAATTTGTTAAAAAAGGTACCTTAAACTGTGACGAGTTGCTAGCACGTAGTAGAATCAGCATATGTTTCCAAACACATAAATATCATTAATAATAATAATCGGCTGACTCAAAAATATTCAGACGACTTACTCAAATCACACGCCTAACTTTACTTAATCGATACAAGTGGATTCCTATTTCTTATCGCATGATGATGCTGGATTTCATACACTGGAATAACCAACCACAGACGTGATCCGAGGAATCAGATAATGATTTCCAAGTGAGATCGGATTGCTTTTGTTCATGTGTTTGTTTGCATATTTTGGATGCAAATAAAGCTAGAACAGAACTGTAGAGCATGCAGAGTCGGAACTTCCCAAACTTATATTAAACTCAGTTGCAGTTTTATTTATTGCGCAATAAGAAGATCGCGCGCGTACTTTTACTTCATATTTACCAAGGAAGATTTCATACACTGGAGGAACCAAGGATATTCTTAGATAAACAGGGTGAACACTTACAATTTATGCTAAAACTATTTATCCACGAATATCCTATTCTATACTATTACGTTAACCAAGAGATTATTTAATAACTGCTTAACTGGTATGATGGTTGCATGTAAACTGTAATTCTGTTTGCTGTTTTTCCTCAGTAAATATATACTGGATGTCGTTTCGTTCACCAAATGAAGTTTCTGAGCTTGATCCCCATTTTCTCCATGTTTATGTTTTTAACTAATATATTGTTTTATTGCAGTTACTTTCCCTCTGAAACAAGAAGGACCAACTTGATAGAACAAGTTCCCCCTAATTTATAAATAATTAAATAAATAATCAATTAATTAAATATTTTATTTCGATTCAAAATCTAATTTTTTATTCTTAGTTATGAATTACGTCTTTGGTAATTATTTAGATTAGAAAGTAAGTGCTTGTTTTCAGCGCTGAGAGTAAAACCGCCGCTCCGAGATTTCATGCTATGGGCGAAGATAAAACAATACAATGCACAAAGTGTCAGCATGCTCTCCTGCTCAAACCACCGTGGTGGCCTGGTTAATTAGGCAGTCATTCTCAATGTCGGTAGGCAATGATTTCAATCTCGATTTAACAGAAGATCCATTGTATTCACTAAAGATGGCTGAGGTACATTGAATAGATCTTGACCGCAGGGTCTTTCAAGTGGAATGATATCTCTGGCAATGGCTTTAAAGGCTCTTATGCTTGGTTCCTGCTTCGAAATTACAAAGATTCCAAACCAGTAGCTTTAATATAACAGGTTGTATAACTCTGGGCAAGAAATATGGGAGTATGCTGCGGCTCACTCTCCAACCCAAATCCGATCGAACACATTTGGAACGGCAGACACATTTCTGGAAGATCAAGGCCTCGTTTTATTCCATGGAAGTTCAAGATTGCGTCTCTTCAGGAATGATCATTCTTATATTTCTAAAATACACAATTTTCTCATACTCAACCGTTTCAGCCACGAAATGGGTTTATCTTTTTTATTCCCATAATATTTTAATCAATACGTAGATTAGGGAGTAAGGAGAATAAAAAATTAAGTAGCTCTGAAATCAAAATAGTAAGAACAACGCTTTCAATGAATGTAATATATACTTCGTAAAAAACTCAAAATGTTAATGAAATGTTTCTAAATGCATACTGATGTCTCAGAAAGTGGCGAAATGCTAATCGCTGGCCACCTGATCAATTTTGTACGCTAAAGATCATGAAGTCGTTTAAAATGATGATAAATTCACGACATCTTTCATACACATAATATATACGTTCGCTCAAATTTTTTAACACCATTTGTGAGAACATTACCCATGTGTTGGTTGCACAAATAAAAAAATATTCATTAATAAAAGTAGACACTCGTATCTGAAATTCAGAAAATGAAATGTTTTATATTAGATGTATAAATATTTTATATTTGGAAATAGTTCATTTTTTGTTAACTAATAAATGGAAAGAAAATTGTATTTTTTTTTCAAAGAAAGTATCAAATTGATTTTCATAAAAGTTTGAATTTCAGTTCAAAATGTTTTATTAGGAAATATTACAGACAAAATTTATAGAAGGAAAAACAATTGTAAAACGTTCAGTACACATTTAGAAAATCTGGTCTTGCAATTGAATGAGTTAACCTATAACATTTAAGACTTTTGTACGAAAATTGTCAGTGTTTCGTTATTTTATTCATGAATCTGTGCGAATTTATTTTCAAACATCAAATATTGAGGAAAACTTATACACAAGGTATCTTTTTTTAATGCTTTATAAATAATTTAAAAAATACCTTATTATAGAATGATATGATGATCAGAATAAAATAAAAAACAAACTAAAAATGACAGTGGATAAAAAATATCAAAACCATTTACACAGCAGTCAATAAAAGGCATTACAGAATTTGAAACTATTGGGTGAAATTTTTGAAGGGAATCTTTTAATAATATTGTAAAAATTAACATTTTACATCAGGTGTCAGCCACTTTGTGTTCTTTGTTGTGTCAAATCACACAGGACAAATACAGTGGTTATATTTTTACTGTAAAAATAATAACATATTTTTGTAGCAATTCTTTCAACATTGTTTAATCAAAAAAAAAAATTAAGATAAACTTTGTCCTACACCCCTCTATAATATTTTAGTATTAAATGGAAAGATAATAAAGTATAAATAAAGTACTACTGAAAACTGTACCGCGTGTCATATGTGGCACGTATGACGAAAACTACCGACGCCTGTTCAATATTTTAAAAATAGAATTATTTAATAAAATAAGCAACACCATTCAAAGGAATGTCAAGTATTTTGGAACTTTAACAGAACTACTTAAGCATTCAACAATATAGCAACAAATAATGTCTTGATATTAAAAAATAAATTTATGCTTAAAAACGTACATATAAAGTCTAAAAAAATAAAACACAGATTTCCTATCACACACATAATATGAAAAAACTAAAAATTTCTGTAATAATTTACAGTATATATTTCATTAATTAATGAACCGATAGCAATTAATCAAAATCTCTTTTTTTTCATAGCAGGTGAATTGAATCCATTGTTATTTTTCAGCGTCCAAACGAAAAATCCAGCATGGCCCATTCAGGAGTTTCATTATACCCTTGGAAAGTTTCATAAACAATCCTGAATACTTCTCAGGATGTCGTCACCAATAGAGACCGAGGTTAAACAAGAGAATATGAACAGAGAAAAGCACTGTGTGTCGCAATCCCCAAGAAGGATAATTAATATTTCGATTACACTGTTATACGAAGCAGAACTTATAATCAACGTTCATTATGCGGGAGGAATACACTTACCAATGAGCACGTATTGGTAATCGATACTTCCTCCGAAGTGAATACACAATGAGAGGCATAAGGACGGACAGGAGTCGGAATAGGGACCGTCCAATGCAATCAAAGGCGCATCCGGGTATCAGGAACGAATGTAATTACCCAACCGAAGACCATGCATTTTGGTGCGGGGAAGAAAAAAAAACAACTTAATATAACTTTTTTTTAATTCGAAAAGCAGCTATTATCTTCAGAAAACATTCGTTTCTCGATTGTTTTCCATTGCTAGTGATTTGAAAATGAAATTAATCCGATATAGAATTAATTGAGGCATAAAACATCATCAAGAAAAGTGATTTAAATACACCCACGTCGAGACAATTTAATAGCAGTGCATTACCATGACTTCCTTTAGCAAGATAAATATTTTGCATCATAACGGTTACAGTTACTTGAACGAGGAAAAGAGTTGGTTGAATCGAATTAGAAGAGTATTAAATACAGAGATAGAAATATAGAGTAAAATACAGATATATTCACAATTCATGGATACTTTATGACCTTCTATGGTAGTAGCATCCGTGCTATGAAGCAAGTATGATTTGATGATTAGTGATTGTTGAAATGTAAATGAATACGTGGCAGTTTAGTATTGCTTAAAAAGGAAGATTAACAAAGAAGGCAGAAGCATGGAGCACCATCTTGTTTACTTTGTTTCAAGTAAGTTATTTTTCAGTCTACCATAAAATGTGGATGATATCCTGTTAATAATTCTGATTTTTTCTCCAGTCCTAAGCCAATGATGGGTTTTGTTTCTCCAAACAATAAAGCTCCATAGAACTTTCTTCTTGGATTTCTTGTCCC
Source organism: Latrodectus hesperus (assembly GCA_037975125.1). Lineage (NCBI taxonomy): Eukaryota > Metazoa > Arthropoda > Arachnida > Araneae > Theridiidae > Latrodectus > Latrodectus hesperus. The sequence continues at coordinate 30,708,911 of CM075856.1, read as the reverse complement.
GGTTCCTTATTTTTATTCTTCTCTAGTCTTCTTAACATGGTCCAATTTCTAGCTTTGTAGTATAATTTTGCTATCATGAGAAATTCTTTGGAATATTTTTTTCTTTCATTCTTTTCGTATATATTATTCGTTGTATTCTCTTCTCTTGGATAAATCTCATAACTTTTTTTACTACATACACAGCACAAATTCTCTCAAAATTTAGTTTGAAAAATAATTATTGTAATGCGTTTAATAGCTTTCGTGAAAAACATTATGTTGTAGAAAACATTATTGTGATTGAAATGGATGCAGTACGAAATACACCTATTTCAACAAGTTAGAAATCAACATTTTTTTGAAATAAATATTGTTTTTTTTTATTATCTTTAAAATGATATCTATTTTTTTTGCCACATTAAAGTTTACAAAACTTTCAATGAATCACTAAAAATTAAATACGCTTATCATTTAAACTCATTTGAATGTACCCTACCCATGGTGTTCATTATTATATAAAAGAAAAACAAGTCATAGTTGCGTGAAAACTTAATTATAACTTAAAATAATATTGATAAACTGATTGTCAAGAAACGTGCTTGTTTTAGTCATTAAGTTAGGGATGATATAAAAATTGTAAGACAGCAAATATTTTAATTGTTTTTTTAGGCAGAACTGGGTTATAGTTAAGCAAGATCAGTCGAAACAACTTAGGTATGAATTTAATCGATATAAATCATTACAATAATTTAGAAGCATTGTTCAAATTGTACTAAAACTTTCAGCGATATCATTTGAAACCTGAAGATTTTCAAAATAAATATTAAAAATCTAACTCAAGTGCTTTTATATTTATTACAACTTTAGATTCTTGCGTGAAAAGTTAATTAAAAATTGCTGACAGTAAAAAATGCACAAAATATAATAATTTAATTTCTTAAAAAATGCTTTCTCTCAAAATTAATTTAAACAAGTTTATCACCTTGAAGTAATCGAAAACTGTGACAGGTGTATTTGTTTAAATCGTATCAGCAAATATATATTCCTTAATGAATATTATAGAATTGTGAGGAAATATACTGATAGAGTATTGTAGATTTTTCACAGGAAAATGACATAATTTTAAAAACCTATTCAAAAGATATTACTTATTTTAAAAAATAACAATCAATTAAATACAAATAAACTCACAATTATCCAGCGAACTAAATGTGAACAAAAGCGAACACAATTATCCAGCGAACATTCAGAGATATAAGCGGGTTTTACAAAATTAAAAATAATTATAAAAAGGGAACAAACACAAATATGCATTTGAACAATTTAAATACACAAAGGTTAATATGAATCTGCTTGAATTTAGAAATTATTCAGTTTTTGTAAATTGATAAATTTATTTTTTCAGAAAAAAAAATTCTGCTTTTTATTAATTTTTTTGCGCTGAATATTATTTATGAATATTATATATAAATATCTCTTGAATATAATAAATAAATGTATTAGAAATAAATTTACAAAAGAAATTGAGTTCGTACATAGTGGAAAAATCACAAAGGAACAATTAAGAGTTTATTACATTCAATAGATTTATAAAAAAATTTTTATTAACATTCTGTCGAGTATTATAAACTTAAGCAATTTTAAAATTAATAACATATTCATTAGCAAATATAATACCAATAATGAATTCTATAATATTATTGAATTTTCTTATATTTGATATATAGAATTTATTATTAATATTAGATCGCCATTTGATAAAACAAAATGAATCCGCCGTAAATACTTGAATTGAGCGAATATGAAAAGTTGAGACTTGTTTTAATAAATTAAAGAACAATTTTAACTAATTATGAAAATTTCCGAACACAACTAAAATAACAACGCAGCTCACGTCATTGTTTCTGACTTCTAAAAACATATTTGCAATCTTCTCGAATCGAAAAAATAAAAGTTAATGCGCAAAATCACACAAATTCTGTACAAAGAACTTTAAAATTCTAAACATGTTCAGCAATAATACTTCTAAAGATAAATTAATTAGTCAACTCAATGTTCGCAATTCTAGCAAGCAATCAAATTTATATCCTGAACGAAACTGCACTAAAATATTAATGATCATTAATAATAAATATGAAAAGGCTAATTGGAATTGAAATTATTTTCAATATACAGCGAACTCATTAAGATTGCGCGTCGTACTACAAGCTCGTTGTATTGATTGCTTTTTACATGTATTTGAAACACGACTTTAAATTTCTGTCTGAATGTACAGATTTATTTTAATTGAATTCAATTAAGAATATAAGATGGAGACTGTATCATACAATCATATTTTTAATAAATATCTATTATTAAATATTTAATTAAAAAAATTACCTTTAAATTAAAAGAAGAAATTTTTTGAATCCAAATACACTAAAAACTTATAAAGTGTGCTTGAAAAATGATGAACCTCATGTTTTCAGGCTATCTTTAGTCATAGATATATATTTTCAATAAGAAAATGCTTAAGGTTTTTAATTAGCGATTAATTTTAAACTGGAAAATATATTTTCACATAAATTTTATAAAATATATACAGTTTAGTAAGGTACATTTATTTACAGATTAAAAGTTCTTTTAATAGTAATTAGTAAATTTACATGCACATTTTTTGTTTAAATTGCTAAAATGATTTCTTTAAATGTGATTAAAATGGTCTAAATTAAGACACTTTATAATTTTCGTAAAAGTATAAGAACATGCATACATGTAAATTTAATTTCGAAATTTAAAATTAAAATCAAGTATTAAAGAACATAAACATTTATGTTCGAAGACTTGTTTAGTAATGTTAATATATTGCAGCTTTTAAAAGTTTCGAAATATTTTTTTACATAGATGTGAAAATTGTTATAAATAAAATAACTAATTTAGTTTTTAACAAATTATTTCGAATAATTGCATTATTTATATGTTAAATGTCTGTAAAATCTTCCCCAGCATATTTCAAACATTACTTATTTGCAGAAAACGATTTATAGAAGTTATTTTTTTTAACGAATTTTAAATAATGCAACATATATTTTCTTCTTCTTTATTGGCATAACATCCCGAGGTGAACCTTAGCCTGCTGCACAATATCCCTCCAGAGAGTTCCATACCTGATCTTAATTTTCCAGTCGGAGAACTTTAAAGTGTTCAAGATTCATCAATCCATCTTTTCCTTGGCCTATTGTATATGTCCTTCCAATTGCAAGTTCTGAACCACTATCAGGTGATTTCTGAATCTGCCCAAGTCATGAAAGTCTCTGAGCTTTAATAAATCTTGCTGTATTTTTATGATTGATAAGAGCTTCCAATTTTATTTAAGCTTCCATCATTAGTTCTGATTCTCCAACGATTATTTTTTAACTGTAATGGACCAAAAAGTTTTCTAAGTATTTTCCGCTCAAAGAATAAAGTTATTTATATCTTTCTGTGACAAAGTCCAAGTCTCGCATATCATATGTCACCACATATATTTTAGACGTAATAATTTAAAATTTTTCAGTTGATCTTTTTGATGTATACATTTTTTATATACCATGTACGTTTGTCTTGATTATACATTTTTGAATGACTAGATATGGAATCATCAATCTACTCGATAGAAGGGAACTCTTCTCTTCTCTTTAATTAAATTCTGAGTTTGAATAAAATAAGCAATTTTTCACCTTAAAAATAATATTAAAAATTAATATCCTCTTTAAGCGATAAAAAACACATGCAACAACCAATTCCTTGCGTTTGCATTTGAAAAAGTCAAAATTTAGAATTAAATTACTCTTTGAAAATAAGTACCGAGTACAAGCTGCAAAATCATGATCAATAAGACAAAATGCCAAAACCAGTCCATGAACAAAAGAGGGTGAGGAAGCAACAAGTGAAGATCTAAGAATGAATTTGAAAGAAATTTTTTTCTTCTGGTATTCTGCTCAACTGATCAATTCTGGGCTTAATGCCCAACGTCTTTGTAAGAAAGCGAAAAGTCACAAAGTGATGCCAAAAAGTAAAATAATAATAATAATAAAAAACAAGCTTCGAAATAATCATCGTACGATAAGTGATTATGCTACATTAAATTTAAATTTTAATTTTTAAATCATTCGGTAGTTTAAATGCAATGTAATCTTGTTTAATTTTAATTTCGTAGTTGTTAAAATAATTTTTAGAACAAATACTAGGATTCCTTGCCTCATATTTTAAAATGCTAAGATTTATTGCTTAAAATAGATCTTTCCAGGAGATATATATTTGGATATTAGAATAAACAATGAATATGTTTAAAAAATCGAAGCGTTTTCCATTTCACTGTTGGGCTTAATTCCAAATACCCAACTTAAAGCGATATAGAGTTATATTGCCTATACAAAATACAGGACTTGTAAGTCTCTATAATGTCGAATAATTTATAAAAAATACATAAAGAGAAAACGACTTTTCTGTTGCGCGTTTACAGTTCAGTAATTTTTTAAAGAAAGCAATTTTCTAATTGTATTTTGATATACCATGAATGATTGATATACCATGCAACGAAAAAATATAGATCAAACTACAAAGTCTAGCTGATTGATTCAATGAGGAATCATTGGTTAAATAACAATAATATCTCCAAATAATTTAACATTCTAGTGTAAAGCATTGCAAATAGTTGGGAAGTGTACACAAAAACTCAGGAACTGCATACAAAATATAAATGCGAATTCTTAACACTTTGCTTAAATTTCCATCTTAATATAATACATAATAACAAACGTACAATAGTTTTCGCACGTATTGGAAAATTTCAGAAAAAAATTTTTTATAAAGAGGTTTACATTCAAAATTAGTTTTTAGGTATTGGAAGCAAAATCTCATTTAATCCGATCAAATATGTCTCAAGATTCCTTTTTAAACTATCAGTATTTTTAAAGTAGCTTGGTTGGACAAATATATTTAAAAATTTTGCATTTAGTACCAATTATTTTATTTACATGAATTTGTAAATCAGTTTGAGATGGAAAATGAATACATAAAACCATTCATCCTGACTTCTAACTCCAAACAAGAGATACGACACCTAGCGGAGAAAGACACAATTAAGTCATTCACATTGCCGAATAGGGATAAATGTATAAACTAAATGTTGTATACATGAACGAAAAAAATTGTATATAGTAAATAAAATAAAGAAGTTATTAGCTTATGTTTATTTAATTATAAATTATTTCTCAGTTCCAAATTTTAAAGCAAAGGAAATAAAAATACCACATTCGAATACAAAATTAATTTTTTTACTCACTTACTCTGGTGCAAGAAAAAATAGTAACGAGTTGGAAATTAAAGAAAGTTATAGTTATATGATCTCTTACAGGTAAAAATTTCAGTTAGGTTCTTCCAGTTAGAAGAATGTTTACAATTCAAACTGAAAAAAAATGAAGAGAATTTTCATTTTCCGGGTATCTTTATAAAACGCAGAAAATAAAATACGCGTATAAAATCTGCAAGGCAGATTAAGTTATCGCGTCAAAGGAAGAAAAGAAATGAAAAATTACACAAAGAAAAGTTTGAAGTGAAAAATTTATATATATATTGTGTGTGAGGTCTATACCATTCACAACTTTTATTCGCATTCACTTCATTGACGATAAATACCATCTTCGATTTTTCCATCATATTCAGCTATTATTAAAATTCGTTTAATAATAGCTGAAAAAAGTTCAAAATATGAGAAAATTCAGATTAGGAAAAAATTTTGAAAATATGATATTAATAAATAAAATTATTCTATAATAGCACCTTTTTAATTTGCCCTATAACATATTCAAATACATTTTTCAAAATTAAAAATTTCTAAATAAAAACTAATAACTTAAAAGATATACTTTTGTATATACGTATGATTTATCACAGAAAAAAGGGTTTTCTTCTCACAATCAGTTCAGTTAATATTGTCTTGAATTGTTCCGACAAAATAATGATGCAGACTTAAAAAAAAATGACACGACAGTTTTCTCAAATATTAAAAATTGTTTTATTATTTTATTAATAACACCAGCCGATAAATACTGCATAAATCTTCAGATACATAAATAAAATAAAGAACATTTACGAACTTTAAAATTCGTTTTATATAATTTAAAATATTGTTAAATATTTAAATATACGAATATTTAGTTTTCCTTCAGAAACGCACATCCACTCAATAAAATAAAACCTATTAATTAGTTTTAGCAAAACGAAAAATTCAATTAAAGTGTAATTAATTTTGGCACGTATTGTTATAACAGATAGTTTCTTTGCACGAAATACCAACTGCTAAATGTACCTTTATTCTCCAACATGAAAGACCATAATTTAAAATTTTTGTTATACCAGACTGAGAAAATAATATTAAACATATATTGGAAGAAATAAGGAGGAAGTGCTGGATTAAAGGGCATATTTTTAAATACCTAATAATTGAAAGAACAAAAAATTTTTCTATTATTTATTAAAATGAGAAAATGTTACAATAACTTAGAGACAATAGTGAAAGAAAACTAATTTAAAAGTGGATTAACTATTGCCATTAACCAACTACATTTTTATGTGTGTGTGTGTGATAACTGTTAAGTTATATATAAAAATGTAATAAAATATTTTATTTCACGCACTCAGAAAGAAGTTTAACATTTCTAATAAGTATTAGTGTTACAATCAAATCATGAAACATAACTAATCGATATTTAGGGGCATTTTATAATCTTAATTGAAATAACTTTCATGTTTATTTAAAATTACAACCAATTAGAAAAAAATGTTGGAAACACCGACTTATTCACGTTTGCTTAAGTTTAAGAGTACCAGGTTTAAAAATATCAATTACAACAGAAAACAGGATAAATTAAACTCAAATTTACGTACAGCAAAATATGTTTTTAAATATTATATATTTATAATATATTTAAGTATAAAAAACATTTTTTAATTAGTCTATCAAATAGGTAATATTTAACAATTGATACACCTATATTTGCTTCATATTAGGTATTTTAACTGTCATATTATCAGAATGCGCTTGCATTCATGAATAATCGAAAATATATTGAAAGGAAGTGTACTAAAAGTGACTTTAAAGTATTCATGTTAGACATTGCTCAAATATTATGAATAAGTTGAATTTCTTGTTAGTGTAATTTAACAGAAACACACAATTATGAATTTCTTTGGATTACATAATACTTGCAAAAATGATAGCCTTAAAATTTTTAACATATATTTTTCAAGTACTTTAAAAACATAAATAAATTTCATGTTTATTTCACACATAAATGAGATAGTAGATTGTAATAGATGATTAGCAAGGTACAGTGAAATTAATTGTTTTACAAAAATTGTTAGCAACTGTATTTTACTAAATAAAAATCTAAAAATTATAAAAAATAAGATTTTGTAAACATTTTCTATTGTTTCAAACATAACCAAAGAAATAATTAAAACTTCATTGAAAGATGAAGTTTTAATCATTTCATTGGTTAAAGTTTTGATTATTTATAAAATTTAATCACATGAAAATAATGCTTAGAATTACACAATACATCGAATTACAATTGCAGTTAATGGCACTCAAATGCCGAAGTTTGCATCAGAGTGTCTGGATCCGCTGCTCAAAAATGATGTAACTGCTTCAGGAGGACTCGAATTGAAAAATTGGACGCTGGAACTTTTTAATAAAATTTCCTTCTGGAACTATTTCATTCGTCGCGAGTTATAAAATTATAATTTCAGCGAAGAACTAAAGGGTTAACAAGTCGGCTACGAATGCGGATGTTTACAAGTCATAAAACCATTCACCAAGAAAAACAGAACTTGGCGATTTAAGAATGAAAGAGTCACTTATGAGGGAAGCTTAGTTAAACTGAACAATAAACTCGATGATGACTAGATAACATGCAACTCTGAAGATTCGGTAAAGAAATGTGATCCAGTAAAAATACTAATAATTTGCGTTGAGTTTAGAGGATCAATAATATTTAAGTTTACACAAATATGGCAGGATGTTTTTTTCGCACTAGAAAAGAAATCATGTTAAGTAATCTACGTTAGAATTTTGTTTTTCCATATTGTGCCAAGACTGTTATGAAGGTTCAAAAAATTCAAATTGCTATCTTTTGTCAAATTAGTTATCAAGACAAACGGCATTTTACACTAAAGACGTATAACAAAACCTGAAAAAGAAATTAAAATGGTACAATGACTAGAATTACCGAAGTGCTAATGAATTCTTCAGACTACAATGAATATCAGCAACATTCAGTGGCGTAATTATATTATGGTAAGAATTGGCAGATTTGGGACTAAAAATACTGCAGTCGAGGACAAGATTAGTTAGAAGAACAATGCATATGAAATGCTTCAAACAGTTATTGATTAAATAAGTTACTTCGTAAAAGATATTTACATTTTTATTTTTCGTATAGATAAAATTAGAAGACAAAAAAAATAAATTTTTTTAACGAAACACCAGTCCTTAACAGTATGAAGCTTTTTTAATGTAAACAAGATTCGAAAAAAATATAAACAAGATTCGTATTATTATAAAATCAATTTTGCATAATTCTACACTTTAACAGATAAAATTTGTAATAAAAAATTTACTTTAGTTATTATTCAGCGCCATCTGTTTCTTAAGTGGCTAAAAATGATATGTTGATAGTTACAACAAATTCATTTTTATGTAGAACATTTTGGAATTTTTTCTGCAATCATTGATGGCGAAAACATAGTTAAAGAAATAAAAGAATTAAAATATTATTTTAAATTTTTATAAATGTCTTATTTGTTCAAATCATGCAAAAGGTTGAAACTTTCAAAAACTAAAGGGACATTACAACTCTTAAGTAAAATGTAAAAATAATAATTTTTTATAAATAAATGCATAAAAAAGAAAATATCTCTATCATTTTAAGCCATTAAGGATTTTGATTCAATGCAGAAGTATGACATTTTTATTATATAGAAATATTATTCTTTTGTGTAAAAATTATAACGGCATTATTTATCTTACATCATAAACAAAACATAAAATGCTTTGAAAAAATATTTCTGTCAAGATTGATATACAAAGAAAAATTAAATATAAATTAAATGGAAATAAAACTGTATCTGCATTTTTGAAATGTAAACTTTTGAATGGATGATATATAATGTGTTAAGATAATTTTCAGTAACCATGAAATTATGAAGACAAATGAAAAATAAAAATGTCTCTATGGACATTTATATTACTAAGAACATAATATTGTTCTACAAAACTTATTGTCCATTCAAATTAAGAAAAATGGAATTTTCTGGTACGGTTTATAACCTTTAAATTAGAAAAGAGTATTACCTATGAATACATTATGTAATATAAATTTGAATGTATGACATAATTTATATTTAATATAAATAGCAAAAAAATATTTAGAAAATGTGAGCCTTTTTTTAAAGCAGATTAATGTGAAATTTACATGAGTCTGAGTCTATGCGCATGAAGCATTTTAATATAATAAGATTATTCGAAAAAATTTTGTGTTACTACATGTCAATTTTGCAAATATTAAAATTAAGAAATAATTTTTTTAATAAAATGAATAAGTACCATTTATTTTAAAATATGGAATAAAATAATGTACATTATACGTTTTTGATATGAAGAAATTATTTATACAATTAACTAAAAGATAAAAATGTGACAAAGGCTATTAATTAAAAAATAATAAAGATATTATATAATTAACTTAATATCAGTATAATTAATTTGCTCCATTTAATCAATATAACTAAAATAACTAGATCAATAAATGATTTATTAAGTTAATCATAAAAATATATCCACTCAAATTTTGATACGCTATCAATAACGAAATAAATTTATAAAATTTCATAAAAAGAATATGAATTGCATTATTGTATGCTTTGTGTAATAATATTAATATAAATATTTTTGCATTTTAAAAAATGTTAAATAATAAAGTTTGCAGCTCAGGGATATAAATAAATGAAAATAATTTTTTTAATTTAACAAATTGAAATTTTCAAATGTATGTATCATGAAAAATAATGCAAGAATTTACATAATATAACAGTTAACAATTTCAAATGTAATTTTTTCTTGTGTTTAATATAAATATGTACACAGTAATGAATTATAATACTTGCCTCTCTTCTTATTCTGATAGTTAAACCATTAATCTCACTTTATATTTTTATTTGATTTTAATGACTCATAATACTCAGATGAACTTTTTGACTTTGAAACCTTGCCAAGAGAAATTATTTTGAAATAATAAAGTTTTGCTCGCTTCTACTTTTTATTGTTACAACTGATGTAACAACTAATATGAATGGTGAAGTTTACTAGCAATTATTAAAAATTAAATTAATAAGCGAATAGATTTTTTAATTAATTTTTTGAATATAGCTTCTACTTTTTATTGTTACAACTGATGTAACAACTAGTATGAATGGTGAAATTTACTAGCACTTATTAAAAATTAAATTAATAAGCGAATAGACTTTTTAATTGAATTTTTTGAATATAGCTTCTACTTTTTATTGTTACAACTGATGTAACAACTAGTATGAATGGTGAAGTTTACTAGCAACTATTAAAAATTAAATGAATAAGCGAATAGATTTTTTAATTAATTGAATAGTAAATCAGGTTTATGCAAGAAATAAATTTCAAAGATATTTTTACAAATTATGGGAATATTAGGGTGAGAGAGGAAGAGGAGAATCTAAAAGATTGATCAGTTTAAAAAATAATACAATTGATGAAATAAAATTAAGTTTCACATCCTTGTAACAAACTGTTGTTCAGATTAAAAGACACATCATCAGAGATTCATAATGACAACATTCGGATAAAACATACCTAATTCGTTGTCTGTAATTGGAGAATTCTCGCACTCCATGAATGCAACTACAAACAGTGACAGGTAGGCTTAACTGATTGACAACAATTGTCAGTCTCTCTTTCAACAACAAAGAAACCTCTACGAATATCAGATTCATATAGTCGCAGACTTTTAAGTTTTATCTTTTTTTAAATATACTTCAAGAAAAAAAAATAATAAAAAATCCTTATAACTTTCAAAACCGTCACACAAGCACTATTTTTTTTTCCTTTTAAATTTGGTAATCCAAACCACAAATTCGTTATCCATCCACAGTTAGCATCACTTTCGCAGTTTGAATCACTATCATCGCGAAGGCGATTCTCGGGATTCTTTCAACGCCGCACAACACAATTCGACGATGCACCCCTTCTTTTCATTCATATTTTAATCCTGGGCGGGCGGGGGTGGCGGGCCGAAAGAAGTCGATCCACCCCAAGAAGGGCAACTCGGAGGCAAGAGATGAATCCACACCGTGACTCCTGCAGACGTCGCAGCAGCAGCGATTCGTCGTTGGTGACCGCAGAGCGTACAACATTTTCGTCGTAGGCAATTATTTGCGCGAGGAGTGAGTAAACGGATTTGGAGGTCGCTGATCCGCGGACATCCCTCTGCAGCAGGAAAGTCGGAGACTGCTGTAGCTTTTGACTGTAGGGCAGGCTCCCAGGCGGAAGGTGCGCCGCGTCGCGGCGGATGCTCGCTTGTTAAGGCCACTTTCCTTCCCATTCCTATGTCCAAAAAAATAAAAACTTTGTTGTTTCTACAGCACCCTTAACAAGCTTGGACCTCTCGTAAAGGATTATTACTTGCGGGACGAAGAAGTTCCGTTATTTTAATTTCTTTTTTCATCCGAAAAGATGCTATACTTTTTTTTTAAAATAAAATATTATTTTCCTCACATCTTTTTTACAGATAATACATATTTGTATAATAATTGGTACTTGTATAAAATCCCTCCGACCAGAATATAATGGGAAATTTTTTATTTTACTTTGTCAACACAATAGAAAACTATTTTGCAAATGCACATTTATTTCTTTAGTAAACCGTTTGTGTTTCTTAAACACGAGTTCGAATCAATATTGTTCGGCTTTTACAAAACAAAATGATAAAGCATATGAGATCTAAATACTCCAGAATAGAATGTTCTTGTTTCAATCACTATGCTATTCTTTTTAGATTTACCATTAAAATGGCTTTTTATTTATAATATATTTAAATTACTTTTATGTAACAATATGAGACTATTGAAGGAACAAAGTGAAATAAGACATCGTCAATTTGACGGAATAGCAACAACTCTACAAATACGCATTTTTTATCGATGCTACAAATGTCTATAATTTTAATAATTAAAGATGAAACATTTCCACCTCAAAGCACAATAAGCACACGATAAAATTTATTTAGAATTTTCAAAATTGTTTCATTTTAATAAATGTATTTAAATCAAAATGTTCTTGATCATTTGATTTGTAGAAAGAAAATTATCAATTTCAAACACAAACGAACAGAATTAAAAAAAAGATATTATTGATTTTTAAAATATTTCAAAAGTTATACAAATATTAGTAATTAATGATTAAAAAAATGAAAAACGTATTTAAAATTAACTGAGCAAATATCTAACAGAAAAGTTCAAATGGTTTTCACTAATTAACTAATATTGATTAAATAAATATTCAATGAATTAATGTAAGGAAATAAATTATATAATCTTTAGTTAATTTTCCTTTTCACTTTTAAAGATGCTAATTTAAGAGTAATTTCTAATATTTATAGTTTCTTTTTCACATGTTTTTTTTAAAAAAAAAATTCATACGAGAAATTTAAATATTGACTTGTGCAGTTGGTGATTCTTGTCTTAAAATAAAAAATAAATAATTTCACAGCATGAAAACCAGTTGAAACGAAAAATATAAGCTTTGACAACAGATATTGACTTTTTTGAGAAACCAAGGGTATAAATAAAAACAAAGACTAAAAGCGGTCACTGTATGCAAGAGTAACAGCATTGATTGATACACACAATGGGAATATTCACTCAATTATTCAAATGAAGTCTACACAAACATGCTTTATAAATAAGTAATAATATGTACGCGCATAATAAGAGACTGCCCATAAAATAATATTCGCGCACGCGTAAAATAGAAGGGATTCGAAGCGGAGAAAACATTACAAATTTATGCTTTGAATGTTTTAATGATTGAATCGAAAGAAGTTAAAAGGTCGTGAAACGTAAAGTTAATAAAATGCATTATTTAATGAATACGAAAATACGAAAAAAAATTTCTTTTACAAGACGGAATTTTCGATAACAGAATAACAATAAGAATACTTCTTTCTTATTTTAAAATACAGAGAAAAATGTGTTTATTGTATAATAAAAAAGAAAAGAAACATAGCACATTGTTTATTTATACTGAGTATAATATGTGAAATACAAAAAAAAAAAGTTTGCTTCTATTTGGAAAAAAAACTAAGGTATTTAATACGAAGCTTATAATACATAACCCAAATAAAATGAAGACTCAAAAAAGTTTAAATAGAGGTTTTAATATAAATTATTTTTAGAAAATTTTAAAATATAATTTTGTAAAATAATAATATTTACAATTTTAATAATATTTGAGAGGAATTTTAAAAATTTAAGAACTAAAACTACAAAAAGCTATTAAATTTGTAATAATTATTTATTTATTAAAACTAAAATAATAAATTTTCAGGTTATCGCACATACGCAAACAAAGTTAATTATGTGTACTTTGATATATATGTAATTGTTTAATAAAATAATTATGAACACACGGGAATTTTTAATGTTATTATAAAAATCATTATATAACATTAAAAATGTTATAATGAAAATTATATAATGAAATACTTATTTCTTTGTAAATATTTCATGTACCTTAATTAATTAGTAAAGCAAAAATACATTACAGTTTAAAAACACTCATTTATATTAAACCATTGCGATGGGAATTGGGAAATTAATAAGCGAAAACGATTATTATTTTTTTTTTCTTTTGGTAAATGTTGCATCGAATTATTCAAAGATCTTAAAAAATCGATACAAAATTTAAAATTATAAAATCGATGCAATATTTTAAGATATTAAAAAAATAAGGAAAATGATTCAGCCCACAGTTTTTTATACGTTATGATATTGATCTAAAATTCACTTATATGTGTGTGTGTAACTTTATTCTCTCACGAATATTTCTTGAAAATTAAAAGATTTTTGAAAGTGAGATAATGTTTTTAAAAATGTATTATAAAATTCAACGCAAATGCTTGTGTAGTAAAAAATGATGCTCCAAACTGAAATACTTCACATTTTACTAAAACACATTCTGTATCACTTATATTTTATCTTTTTATTATATTACGAATTCTTATAATTAATCTATTTAGATTCAACAATTTTTAAGACATTTGAACTTTATGTAAATTATGTTCTTGTATGCATTTTTAGAATATTAACACATTTAGATTATATATCCGTTATAAAATTGCTTATATACTCAATAAATCAAACAAAAGCTTATAAACCTATTAAAAGCACATTGAAAAATTTAATAACTATTCATTATATTTTAAATGCGTTGGAATTTCATTTTTTGAAAATGTTCTTAACTTATTTTCCCCATCCATCTTATTAAAAAAGTTTTGAAACTCGTTAAGCGTTTTTAATTGCAGCAAAGATATGAAATGATTTATTTCTTTAAACAGCAGCATGAAAATGTGCTCACAATTTTTCTTATATCGGAAAAAACATTTTCTCTACTAATAATGAAATAAATATTCAAACTTTTTATAGCAGATAATATTAAAAGCAAAACTTTATCAAATTATAAATTAACAAAAAAAAAAAAGTAGAAAATGCAAATGAAGTACCACCAACACGAAATTTTGAAGTTCTAAGCTGGATAATGGACATTCCATATAAATTAGATACATAATATCAGACAATTTTATATTAAAAAAAAACTGTACCAATAGTTTCTTTCTACGAACAAATTAAATATTTTAAATGCAAAAAAACTAATTCAGAATGATTCGATTACTTAAAGAAAATTTAATCGTTCTTTTATATAATTATGGGCATAAAAATATAAAAAGAACTATGATTTACTTAATCTCATTTAATTCAAGAACTAAGACATACTTGTTGTAAGTGTGCTCATGGTACATACAATCTATCTGAAGCAAACATATGGCTGTGTAAATGGTATCCAACAACTTTCCGACGTCATTTGGACAGCCATCCAAGGGCACGGAGCCAAAGAGCAACTGTAGCTTTAAAGGCAGCAGATGGGAAGGAAAAAGGAGTAAGAGAGAAACGAGGGTCGACGCAATGAATAGAATTAATAATGATAGTTCCTTAAAAATGTTCGAATAAGTGAAATATTTTGGGAAGTTTACGCTATTTTTTTCCCACTTCGTCTGGAGTAATCTTGGCAATCACTCCAAGTTGGATATAAAGTTAGCTACTAAGTCAAAACT
The DNA here is from genome assembly GCA_037975125.1 of Latrodectus hesperus. Taxonomy (NCBI): domain Eukaryota; kingdom Metazoa; phylum Arthropoda; class Arachnida; order Araneae; family Theridiidae; genus Latrodectus; species Latrodectus hesperus. The sequence continues at coordinate 30,693,492 of CM075856.1, read as the reverse complement.
AAGATGCAATGTGTGCATAACCGAGTAGCGAGATAAATATTAAAACGTTCGTTCACAAACCTAAAGAAAAAGCAATTTTAATTTTTGTTTACATAAAAGTTAGTGACTTTCCATATTTATTATGCTTATGCATATAGGTCGTTATAAATTTCTTTAAATGTCATTCATGTATTGTTATAAAAGCTATTGTTAATTTTGAATTTTATAATTTTTAAAGATATTTAACAAAAAATTTACTTTTTTAGACATTACTATTGATGAAACATAAATAATATAAATATATTAAACAAAATAATTACAGCGAGAATTATATATAAATCATATAAAATTAGAGTATATGAGCAAATTTAATGATAAATATTCCAAATATGTAATTAAAAAATTTTTTGTTGTCTTATAATTAATATAACTCTAAAAAAAAACATTTTGCATACATTAAAGGAAGGAAATCGATTTTCAATATTTTAACTGTCCTTTCAAAGTGAAAGTTGTGAAGATTCATAAAATCAAGATGCATAAGAGCACAATTTCGATCTTGTTTCTAAGAATTTCATGGATTTCTATCAAATTATATCTTTGATAAATTAAAGAGGTCAGACCTTCGTACAGAATAGTTATTTGGAAATTAAGCGTTATTTAAGTTATAGTGGCATCTAATTTATAATTTATGATGCAATATTTTATTTAAAAAATTTTTTAAAACGGTCATAAAATGGAAATTTTATAAATTACAGAAATATGCAGCAAAATATCGTTTTGAAAACAAGCAACACAAAAATGTTATCAGTGCTAAAGCTAAGGACATATAATATACCATTTGATTTTTTAATGCAAGTATTAATTCTTCTTTACAGTGGCATCAATTTTTAAAATTTACGTCTTATTTAATACACTTATATTTACAATCTTTATAAATTAATTTAAGAATTTAGTTTTTCTCACTTAAAAAATTAAATACAGTTACACTTATTTTTTAATCCACAATAGGAAAGACTACTACAGGTTATACATGTATATATTATATAAATTTATTTTAAGCAATATATGCTACGAATAGTTTAACTAAGATCGGATTCAGTGTAGATACGGGTACCCCTTGGTTTGGCGAAAATTTTAAGGATAAATATTGGCGATGAAATTTAATTTCTGGTATAACCCTGGTTTTTTTAGGGGTTTAATTAACCTAATTTTAAGGTTGTCATTCTGTTATTATCATCTGGAGCTCAAAAAATCGCCCAAAAATCAAGTGGTACCCGTAAGTAAACTTTTACTCTAGGATACTCCAATTAATAATGATTCATATAATTTCTTGTAGTTGTATAAATAATAAAGAAAAATGCTAATCAAGAATAATCTTTCTTTTTTTTTCAATTTTTTAGCTTTTCTAAGTAATTTGGAAAGAGTCACGTGTGAGTAAATATTTGAGAAATTCAGATCACTGAATTTGTACAACAAATATATTTCATAATAACAAAATAAAGTTAGGTATAATAAGTTAGGGAAACAGTAACAACAATTTTCATATTTAAAACCTATATTCATCAATTATGCCAATATAACATAATTATTCACATTTTTTAACAATTTAAATGATTAATAAAATGGATATTCGATAACTCCTACATTATTCGGAAAATGTGTTATTGGAAAATAAATCATTAAGATATGGAAGCCATTTATCATCTTTACAAAACATTTCAAGATTAATGACGTTTATGTAGGCCACTTAACATCAACTTTTTACATGAGATTAGCGAGTGTAAAAATATATTATTTATTGACATTAATTTGCAATATTAATTAGAAAAGTATGTGCTTATATTTTTGCATAATACATTATTTAAAAAAACGTGTTATAGAATATTTTCATTTATATTTTTATTCGATTTAATATGGGATATAAGTTTTATTTTTATTTATATTTTCAGCATAACTATAGAACATATTATTTTAATATCATTTACCTACAGTTCAATTATTCATTAAGAATTTATAGTTATAATTAATAGTAAATATTTGATAAGCAATTGAATAGAGAAAAATATTACAAGACCTACATTTTTATGCGAAATTTCATTATTAGATTAATAATCTTTAAAATAAATTATTTGGATTTTGACGCATATATTATTTTACAAAAACTCATGGAAAATAATGAATTGGTTATGTATGTCATTTACCTTTATAATTAAAAATAAAAAGGCAAGCAAAAGAAAATTAATATATTCTGTTAAAATTTCGAGTTACAATTTATCACGATGAAAATTCCGACGAATGTAATAAAATGTTACACATGATCTATTCATACCAATTTTTATTTTGCCTCCATTAATTGTAAGATTTAATAAAAATTTTATCTTCATATTTAAATGTAACAAAGAAATCAGAATTAAAATAAATTCAAGCACTCTTTTATACTTGTTATACCGAGATCATCAGGATTTACTGATTAATGTTGATGTATATGCTAATTTGGAATTAATGTGATTCTATGTTATAAAAATTCGATCATCTTACAATCTCAGCATTTAAAATTATATTCTACTTTATCGAGTAATATGCAAATCAAAAAGTTTGCTTTCCATGACTTCTTATAAAGTATATCACGCTTTCATAAATGCAATTGGCGATCACATATATAGGAAGATCTCGTTCATGAAATGTTCAAGGTTCAACAACGACTATTTTAAGAAACGGGAGATGGATAATAAATTTTTACTGAGTAAAAATCTTTTCTTGGGATTGTTGCTAGGCCACTTTCCTAGATTTTTATCCCGTGAAACAAAAATATGATTTACAATATCCATGAAAACTCCAGCAAAAGTTATAATTTAGTTTGACACTCAATAGTCAATTTTTGCAGCTAGAAGACTGATTTGATCCAGATCTACGCTTTAAAGTGAGTCCCGAACACGGAATTTAAAGAAATAAACATCAATGCTTGATATTTATTTTTTCGAAATTCGGAGTTCGGAACTCAAATTTCAGTTCCGAATTCAATGAACTCAAAATTCAGAAATAAATTCAACATTCAGTTCAACATCTCTTGCAGTTGGTTTCCATTGGTGATCAATGAACGAATCATTAAACCAAATGAACAAAGTGTTGAATTCAACGTCTGAGTACAGCTACTCAATGCAATACACTTATGATGTTCCAAAAAGACAGACAACAAGCTTTGAATAATCCACAATGCAAAGACAACGTTAAAACAAAGCTAAAAACATGTTTGTGGAAACAAATATTTATTCTTTTAGAGCTGACGTATTAAAAATGCCTAACATTACATTCTTTTTGTTGCAGTCTGAATTTTAAACCAGCAAATCATAAGGATGTGAAATTACTTCGCCATCATCGAAATTTTTTGGCTAATTTGTTGGATTATAAGACTAAAAATTATACATTAGTTTATTTATTTTCCCATGGATTCTGATGTTCCTATGCGCATATTTTTTATGAACTATTATTTGTTACACCGATAAAAATACAAAATTGCAAGTTACATGTAACTAGCATGTCTGATGGCCTCTTTCACACCAGACGACTTTTACCGTACGATAAAAAATCGTCCGAAATTTTATATGAGAAATTATTGAAAAAACCACACAATAGACTTGTCACACAGTATCGTTTCTCGTTCAGTGTGAAAGAGAGCAGTCCATTGTGAGGTTTTTTAATAACTGCTCACGATAAAATATTGGACGACTTTTTATCGTACAATAAAAGTCGTCTAGTGTGAAAGAGGCCTATCTCTTTAATATATCGTGCCTGAGACGATTGAAAGAAAAAAAAATTGGACCGTTTGGAATCACGGGCAAGTGAGCATTTTACGTGAATTAATAATAAATGGAATATTAATTCATTTAAATTTAAATTAATCCATTAACGGATTATTAATACATTAAGGTATGATTAATGAGGGACGTTAAAACAAAAAAATATCAGTTGCTTACTCTGTGTTAATGAGTAGCACTTTTGTTTATTTTGGTTGTACCTATACCATATTTGTTACTTGGCCATTCATAAGATACTGGCTAGAAATCATTATTATCGACCAGGATCTAATTTTGGAAGAACGAATTATAAAGAAAAAAAAAAGTCTCCTTAACTATCACTAGCAATTTTTTTTGCCTTAAGAAAACAAAATGGGAGCTCTAATTTTGTTTTAATAGAGACTTGACAAGCGGTGATTAATTTACCTGGCCACGAGGTTCATTAACTCGTATTCTACTTGCTTGATTCTGGAATAAACGCACCATGCCACGCGCTCGGTATTTTCCTGAAGCCTGGTGATGACATTAAAAATTTAGCATGATCAAAACAGGAAAGTAATTAATAATCATTGTCTTGTTAATTGAATCATTTAACCACAGCTTTAACTAAAAATACTTTTTTCACGAATTAAAAATTCTTCGCAAAAGAAACACATCAGTGCTAATTTTCGTGAGAGTAAAATTTTTAACCTTGCCGAAAATTCCAGATAGCTTTAGATATCAAATAATCATGTGCATGCTTGTAGGAATAGAGTATAATTTATGAAACTATATCAAATTAGCTCTTTAAACAATATAAAAATCATTTAGCTATTATGAGTAATACAAAAATATATTCAAAGACAATATCATGGATATGAAGGGACTGACATTTAAGTGCTATCTAAGATTCTTACTTTCAAGATTTACCGTACCACTACCATACCACGCTTATTTACTATAACTTTGACTACAAGTAACATGCTGTACATTAAAATACAATTTTAGGCATTAAATACTCAACATAAATTGTCTAAAATCACATAGTAAATTACTGAAGCGAGACAAAAAAAAATTAATTTTAAAGGGCTTCCTATTAAATTTTCTATATTAATCATAAAAATTACATCAACAATTTTAGTATAAATATGATGAATCTACTTAAACTAAAGTACTTCCATTTATTAATATTTTGATAAAAACATTTTTAGTAAAATGCAAAGTCAGAGGTAAAGAAAATAATAATGGAAAATGTGAGCCGATATGATTGGTTATTATACATAGATCCGATTATGTTTCAAAACGTAAAAATATACTTTAGTAACAATTATGTGTTCTAAATAGGGTTTTTGTATTTTCAATAACTCAGAATTCAATTTCAAGTGCTTATAATGAAAGTTCAATCGTCTGGTTCTAATGCAAGAGCGAAAATACTTCAAAATCACGTTGCAACATTTTTCAAGTCATTTATAAAGTGTGGATATTATTCCCTTATACAAAGTAATTTTATCATGAAATTAAGCACATTTGTTATTACTTAAATATCATAACAGGAGCACTATTAAAATACCAATAAAGAAGTTTGCAGATGTACTATGTTAAATAATTGATCAATAAATGAAATTAACTATCATGGAGAACAGTATGGAGAATTGTTGCATACCATAGGCTTTTCTCAATGTTATAAAATTTTTAAGCCAAAACTACATTTTTCAAAACTTACTGAATTCAAACAATCATATCTTTTAAGGATATCAAATTATATATATGTAACTGAACTGACGAAAGAGGATTTTAAAAATATAATTGAAAGCTGCTTTTTAAAAATTAAATATTTTAAGGAATTAGGTCTTTTAGTACGGTTTGATTCACAATTGTACTTTATGTACGAATTAAAGTAAAATTCGTATTTTTTATAGCTTAAATGTCAAGCATATAAGAAAGCTTGATATTTAAGCAATATAATTCGTTTGTTATTCGAATTAAATTTTTTTGACTTCAACGATATTTTAAAAGTTTTTATTTTTTAATATTATTTATTTGTAATTTATTTACATAAAATTTCCTCATTTATATGCAGATAATGTTATTAAAATTAAATTGTATTTTTAACTCCACAGTAATAATAAATATTCATATATTCGACTTTAAAAAATGCGAAATATATTACTTTCAAAGCTCCAATTAAAGTTGACGATTTACATACCATTTTACTATAAAAGTATTAAATTCTTCACTACGCGAAGGAAATAATTTATGAAATATCAAATATTACACGATAACACATACATTTAAACTTCAAAAGAAAGAAACACAAAACCTTCGCAGGAGTTTATATTGTCGGCAGCGGCGAAGGTAAAAGTTCCCAAGACAGTAATTTACCAGAAAAAGCGGTTTTTGTGAGTGTGGAAAAAGACAGCAATTTAATTCACAAAAGGAAAATAAAAAAATAAAAAAATACTGCGTCTAGGCAGCTGCTTAATATTTCCTTATTTTTCTTTCCATTTTTACTCGCGCTACTTTTTTCAGATGTCACCCAAAATATATTTGCTTTCGAATTCGAATGAAATAACTACGTTTACGATTAATAAGAATTATAAAAAGAAAATATAGATAATGGTGTTTTGACGGCATATGTGAGTTGAATTAAAAATTCTTGGATGATGTTGCTAGAATATATATAAAGACAAAAATTTTAGTATGCCTTGTATTATAATTTCACGATGTAGAAAATGTGTATGTTTTAGGTAAAAAGGTAATGATTATGAACTGAGATTAAAAAGATGTTAGATTAGGATATTTTATAAAAAAAATTAGAAATTTAATCATTTTATATCTTTATGAAATTAGAGATTATTTATTTCTTATAACTCTCATTATTATACTCATCTCATTTTATATTATCGAAAAAAATGTGCCTATAAACCCTCAATAGCAGCAGCTGAAAATATCTACAAACCCAGAATTCACTATGGCAAAAACCAAAATTCTATTTGTAAAAATGTAAAGCATTAATTATTTAAAAATAAATCTGGCATGCAAGAACAATATTTGTTTTGTTTTCTGTGGTATTTACGGAAGATTTCATAATGAAATGTATCTACGAAAAAGTAGTTGTGGACCATTTGTAACAAAGGTAATTTTTGAACAGAAAAAAAAAAATCAGATGAGATGTTGTGAAATTTAAAAAATAAGATTCACCAATAATATATATATATATATATATATATATATATATATATATATATATATATATATATATATATATATATATATATACATATATATATATACCATATAGCTTATGTATTAAATATGTTGCAGTTATTTTGTTTCTGATCCCTAATTGGTACGACAAAATCAATTTTCCAACCACTCAATTCTCGTACATAGGTCCAAAAATTCCCAAAAAAAACTCAAACATCAAGAGGTTTGGAAACAAACAGATATGAGTGATAAAAAATTGAGCTCATGTGTATAATTTTCAAGTTTTCTAATGATCGAAAAAACTAAATAGTACACATTTCATTTGAAAAATTACACTTCAGGGTGAATAAAAATGGGGATGTTTCATTAAAAAAAATTTTTAAAAATCGAAAGAATCTTATTTACCAGGAAAAAATGAACATTCCTGTTGAAAGGCAATTTTTGTAAATTATTTTTATTCTAAAATTTAATAAATTTAAATTTATCCCTTATTTAAAGTTTATGATAACTTTGAGCTAGAAATATTGAATTTGTATTGTAAGTGAACATTGATGAGAATTAAATGGTTTTTCAGTTAATAATGAGCATATATTTTGGAAGTAGTCCTAAGAACTGATTAAAAATTGTTGGGCTAATATAGTTTATTCTAAAAAATTTAAGTGATAAATGTAACTGTGGATTAAGTTTTGAAATATTTTTGTAATGAAGTATGGCCTGCACTGCATAAATTTTGAGAAGTGTTGCGAAATGCTCATCGCCAGATTCCGGGCAGAAAACGTTTTATCACATTTTAAATTGATCACACTACCAATCACATACTAATTCAGCTTAACACATATAAATACTAGATGCAGAATTACATGTTTATGTAGTTTAGCAAAAATGACATAAGCATGTTTATGTAGTTTAGCAAAAATGACATAAGCATGCTTACGTAGTTTTAGCAAAAATGACATAAGCATGTTTACGTAGTTTAGCAAAAATGACATAAGCAAGTTCATGTAGTTTAGCAAAAATGACATAAGCACGTTCATGAAGTTTAGAAAAAAATGACATAAGCAAGTTCATGTAGTTTAGCAAAAATGACATAAGCATGTTCATGTAGTTTAGCAAAAATGACATAAGCATGTTCATGTAGTTTAGCAAAAATGACATAAGCATGTTCATGTAGTTTAGTAAAAATGACATAAGCATGTTTATGTTGTTTAGCAAAAATGATAAGCGCGCAATTGATATAAGTATAAAACGACATAAGCATGTAATAAAATTGGTAAGGAAAATGGGTGCCACATGTATTAAGTCAGAAGAATTTTGATGATCGAGTCATCACTTGCCTATCACTGCTTGTTCGAACAAAATCGAGCCCTTCTTGAACAGGATGATAACTGGGGATGAAAAGTGAAAACGAAAAACCAACGAAAAAATCGTAAGAAAAGGGTATATTGTGCGGAAAATCTAGCCCTTCCAACTCTAAAACAAATTTGATTCTGAATAAGAGAATGCTTTGTATATGATGGGACATTTGAAGACCAATACATTATAAGCATTAAATATTGAACGAAATGCTCAATTTGGAAAAGTATTTTCAGCAACTAGATAATGTAAAAGAAGCAGTCCAAGAAAACTGGCCGACAATGTTCCAAGAAAATGCAGTCCAAGAAAAAGTACATTAAAAAATTGAAGAAGTAGGCCGGGAAATTCTGTCCCATTTCACCATATTCCCCGGTCTTACTATCCTCCAACTATCTCCTGTTTTTTGTCCTTACAGAATTTTCTGAAAGGCAAAAAAATTTAAAAAAATGAAGATCTCAATCAAGCTCTGTTTCAAAAATTTGGTATACAAATTGTCCTCATGCTGGCAAGAAGTCATTAATAATATTATCAATTATATTATTTAATAAAGTTTATTAACGTTATGAAAAATTTGTATTTTATTAAGAATTTATTATTTTTATAAAATTGAGAGACATGCAAGACCATTTTGTTTCTGAACGAACTTCCTGTGTTTATTAAATTTTTACGCTATTGTCTACAGACACTGTGGGGAAAATTGAAATCTATATAGTCAATTTCCTTATATTGACGTAAAATAATTACTTTGCTCATTTTAATGGCTCTATTTAGGGACTGATGTTCAATAAACTCATCACCAAGTATTTTAATTAGTAATTTTACACAAATTAATTGCACTGTTTTGTATTATTAAACTTGGTTTACTTATAATTCATTTTACTCTCTCTATAGCCTAATTCAATATCCGCAAAACTGATTCCCGTGGCTTAGTTAATTACAATTACTAACACAATCTTATCAATAATTTAAGCTAAATTTTCAGTATGCAAGTAATAAATATTGAAGAAACTTTAATTTTTAAGAGTAGATCATAATTATTCCGAAAATTATTTCTTAATGAGAACTTTCAAACCAAAACAAATTGTTTGAAAATTTCAATATAATAACTAACACCATTTTGACATTTTTCAACAATTTTAATTAGCTTTAAATAATCATCTTAGTCAGCAAATTTTTAAATAGGGATTTTTTAAAATCATTCTATGACACTATTAACTGAGATACAGTTAATTACACATACATCATTTTTATCACATTTAATATCATATATTTGATATCTATAAAAAATTTGCATTTCAATATTGTATACATTTCTTAAATTTAATTAATGTAGAATGAAGTTTGATGAATGTAATAAAAGCTTGAAGTTTGATCGATGTGTTGAAATTTAATCAGTTTCAATGATAAATAAAACAATATTTTTAACACGTGAGAAATATTTTATAAATCAGTATGATTCAAGAAACAAGTAAAAGTTAGAATGAGCTGAATTTTCACAGCACACAATTGAATTTTTAATTTCAAATGATTCGGAAATGCATCTTATCGAGAAGTATATATTAGGTCTACCAGAAATTTTTGTCCATTAATCGATGACAATGTTGTTAAAACCATAAAGAGTAAGATCTTTTTCTGACAACACTGAAGATCGCAGAAAGTTTAATACAGCTCAGCACAAACTATTTCAAACCATATTCGGAATATAGAATTGGTGTGGAAATATTATTCCAAACAAATGCCACATGAATTAAGTCAGAAGAATTTTGATGATCGAGTCATCACATGCCACTCGCTGTTAGAACAAAATCGAGCCTTTCTTGAATCGGATGACAACTGGGGATGAAAAATGGATTGCCAACAAAAACAACGTAAGGAAAAGAGTATAATGTGCGGAAAACATAGCCCTTCCAACTCGAAAACAAATTTGACTCTGAATAAGATAATGTTGAGTATATGGTGGGACATTTGAAGACCAATACATAATGAGCATTAAAAATTGGACGAAAAGCTCAATTCGGAAAAATATTGTGAGCAACTGGATAATTTAAAGGAAGCAGTTCAAGAAAAAGGCTGAAAATGTTTCAAGAAAGAGCTGTCCAAGAAAGTGTATATCAAAAAATTGCAGAACTAGGCCGAGAAATTCTGTCCCATTTACCATATTCTTATTACTCTCCAACTATCACTTATTTTGGCCTTTATAAATTTTTTGAAGAGCAAAAAATTAGAAAATGAAGAAGATATAAATCAAGCACTGTTTAAATTTTTTTTTGCATGAAAAGATGAAACCTTTTTCAAAAATGGGTTATACAAATATCCCTCAAGCTGGCAAGACGCCATTGATAATAATGACAATTATATTATTTATGAAAAATTTGTATTTTGTTTTATTCTAAAAATGGATAGAACTTTCCGGTAAACCTAATATACCTACGACCACAATGTTCCAGAAATAACAAGTGGTATGATACATTTCTATGGACATCTTGTAAATACTTTTAGACTTTAATGTAAAAATTTTCATTTTTATACTTTTAATAATCTAAATTTTTCATAAACTTTATTTTTGTATTTTTGCTTATTTGAATATTTTTCACAATAATAACGACAGGGAATTTAATTAAAATAAAAGTTCTTCAGTGTTTTCATTCATCAATTAAAGAAAAACTCTGACAGTAATATTTTTCTAATTTTGTTATTATTATTTCGCCTTTACTTAGTGTATTTTTAGTAACGACGGAGTTAGGAAAAAAAACGAAGGCCTTTCTATAATTGCACACCTGTTTCCGTTGCTTTCCAATGACGAATGTTTTTAAATCATTTCATTTATACTCTTGTCTTTTATCCCTAACATCAAATATGACATTCTAATAAAGAGCACTTTCTTGGTAACACAGACGTTATTGGTCACAGATACACACTGCTATGACGTGGCAGACCCTGAAGAGGAATAAAAGTACCAAGGCTCTTTCTTAAAAGCGAAATAAATCAAAAGATATAAATCTCAGTTGTGAAACAGGAATTAGATTCGATCTTTTAAAATTTAAATCCCGATAAAATAATTTTCAGAATTACATTAGCAAAATTGTGTGAGGATTAAATATGAATCAAAACAAAGAAGCAATCTTTCTTTGGGCAAATTTTACCTTCATAATGAAAATAAAATTCTCATTCCCGTGAGAAAAAAAAATATCTTATTGAATAATATTTTCTTTTGGCGAATGCTAACTTTAAAGTAATATAAACTTTTTTTAATAAGAAAAGTTTAAAATACTTGTAAAAAAGGAAATTTGAAAATTCTGTTTTTCTCGAAATTTGAATAATACTTGGAAATACATTCCTAATCATTTATACTTCCACATCTTAAGGATTCAGAAATTCAAGAAAATTTTCACCCCATCGAATTGCTTTGAATATTTTCTTCCACTTCAAGATAGTTTTTTCATCACATTCTTCACAAATAGAATCGAAGCAAAAAGAAAGATCCATTATTTTCATTAAAGGAAAAAAACCTGGAACCAGGGGGTATGCGTACCCCTCTGGGGCTTGAGCTAGCCACCAGGCGCGTCGGCAGGTGGTGGATCGCCGAACGTCCTGTAGGAATGACAGGATAGCCTTGAATATAGAATAAGAGGCCGCGAACCAGCTCCCGTAAACCCTGGTGTTATGCGATCCGTGCCTAGGGCTAATTGGCACCGCGGTATTGGTGTCTTAACGGAGCCTCTAGTTGCCTGGCAAACTTCTAGAGTAATTTGCCTTGCCCAGTATCTCAGGCAATGCTGGGTGGACTTATATTACCTGAGCTTATTAATTGTTATCTTGTGGCTGAAAAGACACAAGAAATAACAAATCTTTCTGCATTTGCAGGTGAAGCCTCTGAAGTAGACCTTGCTGAAAAAGACAAGGGAACTCAGAGGCAATCTTGTAAAGGGGCAGTAATGAATCTTTTACTTGAGGTAGAAATGACCTCCAAACCATCTTCTGGTGAAAGCCAGGAAGCTATCCTTAGCATGACTGTCTTTCTGACCGGATGGGACTGTTTCAGCAAGACCCTATCTGCTGGAAATGTCAAACGCAAGAGGAAACGGCAGAGCATATCATTTATGAATGCGAGGCTCTTGCCCTCCCTAGATTAACTTCTTTAGGCATCATCCATACTAGAGAGTTACACCTAGGCTCCATTAAAGGGTTATCAGACTTTATTAATAAAGTGGGTGACCCGAGCAACTGGAACTAGGAAACATTGGGTTTGGAGTTAATGGTACAAAATGCTGATAAAAGCAGAGGTGCCCAATGACATACAAACCCAACTTTAAGAAGAAGAAGAAGAAAGGAAAAAAAGCGTTCGTTTAGAAATTTAAAAAATATAGAAGATAAAATTGAAGTAGATGTAAATTATATATATATTTTACTATCTTCAATTTTAATTACCTAATTTTTTTTCCGTTAGAAGTAGATGGAAATACGAATTTCTTCAAACGAAAATCAGAAAATCTCACGGGGTAACTTATTTAATGACAGTAATAAAAATCACAATACAAGATTCGTTTTTGTGATAGAGATGCAGAATTGATATATAAAATTAAAATCTGCTAGAGATTAAAAATAATACTATAAGAAAAGAATTTTCAGAAGGATAATATAAATTCCTTTAAAAATTTAAATTATAATTTGAAAATTGCTCTATTATTATTCATTTATAAATTATTCATTTTCTGAACGAATTTAATTTATTTTACACAGAAATATATATTAACAAAAATTTTAATATCACAGTTTTAAAAATGGTCTTAAGAACATTTGAAAAAATATAGAAAATTCTCATTAGGAAAAGATATTCCCCACGATAGTACTTTATAATGGAATAATGAGGTTTCACAATACAAATTTATGTTATGAATTATTTAATTAAATTAAAATCAGGCTATTGAATATTATAGGCTTCACGGCGGAGAAAAAACTAATCTGGTAATGTTTTACAAGTAATTTTATTACAAGGCAGTGTTTTACTATCAAAATTTTAAGTATTTATTGATTTTTTTAAAGGACTCCAAAGAAATATGTTAAAAAATATCTGGAATTCCAGCTATTGATCTAGAATTCTTTCAGGATTTGCGGGATTCGAGTGTCAAATCTTCACATTTTATAGAGCTGTCATCTGCGTGGTTGACTTTAATTTGCGATGAGTTCGGTTTTTGAGAAAGAATTAACTTTTAAATTCTTCATTATAAACCTACCCATCAATCTTTTTCTAACAATGAAATTTCTTTATTAGTTAGTGAGATAAGAAAATTATTTCTATAACATAATAAAAATAAGCCGGTCCTACGCAGTTATTTATTTCCCATATGACATAGATTATTCTTAACTGTAAGTAAATTCCTTTGTATGTGCATGTTATGAGTACTTGTATCCTTTAATTTGTAGAAATTATCCATGCAATGGCTAAAAATTATCACTTTTATTTAAATCCCCATATTCCTAATGTTCATCACATATTCATGCCTATTGTTCAAAAGAAAATTTCTTAGTTAATAATTATTCTTAACTGTACGTAAATGCCTTTGAGTGCATGTTATGAGTACTTGTATCCTTTAATTTGTAGAAATTATCCATGGAATTGACAGAAATTATCACTTTTATTTAACTCGCCATATTCCTAATGTTCATCACATATTCATGCCTATTGTTCTAAAGAATATTTCTTAGTTAATAATCATTGTTAACTGTACGTAAATATCTTTGTGTGCATGTTATAAGCACTTGCATCCTTTAATTTGTAGAAATTATCCATGGAATTGATAAAAATGATCACTTTTATTTAAGTCCCCATATTCCTAATGTTCATCCCATATTCATGTCTATTGTTCAAAAGAAAATTTCTTAGTTAATAATTATTCTTAACTGTACGTAAATGCCTTTGAGTGCATGTTATAAGCACTTGAATCCTTTAATTTGTAGAAATTATCCATGGAATTGACAGAAATTATCACTTTTATTTAAATCGCCATATTCCTAATGTTCATCACATATTCATGCCTGTTGTTCAAAAGTATATTTCTTAGTTAATAATTATTCTTAATTGTACGTAAATGCCTTTACGTGCATGTTATGATCACTTGTTTCCTTAAATTTGTAGAAATTATCCATGGAATTGATAGAAATTATCACTTTTATTTAAATCGCAATATTGCTAATGTTCATCACTTATTCATTCCAATTGTTCTCTCTCTCTCTCAAAAGAATATTCCTTAATTATTAAACACGGATACATGATAATTATACAAAAACAGTTATTAATTTGAATTGAATAGAAAACGCAGAAATGTATCCGATCTTTAGAAAATAAACAAAACCTTAACAATAATCATATTTTATTTTTCAATACCTACTGTTGTTTTCTTAGATCTCATTGATAAAAAATGCTGATATTTCTTCAGAAAACCCGTATTGCAGGATATATATAAAAAATTAAAGAATATGAATGAGAATGCGAAGAAATTGACAGAATTTCTAAGCTTTAATTTATTTACTTTATCAATTAACTGCTAAAAATAACTTGATTTTTTTTTGCAAGTCACCAATGATAATGAAAATGTATGTACGAAATCACAAAAATTTTGCGAAGAATCTAACACCGAACAAATAATCTATAAACGCCTTTTGTGTTTGATTATTGAATGACATTTTTATAGATTACAACCAACTTGTTAAAGTTCATAAGCAAAAAATCGTTTGTTTATAATTTATACAACACAAAAAGAGTGATTATCAATAAACATTTATATATATATATATTGAGCATTTAAATTCTCATATTATTAATCAAGGTTTGGAATCAGCACTTAAAAATTAAATTTTATAAAATAAACATTTTTATATTACACTCATGTGCATAAATTAAGGATAATTTAGAATCACTCAGAAATTGAACTCTAAAATAGAAATTTCACACGTAGAATTATCACTTACATCTTGAAGAATAATATGCAAATGACAAGAAACCACCAGGTGGCGCCGCTAATACTTCACAATGACGAGAGTGTAAGAGAGGGGTATATAAGGAATGATTACAAAGTAAAATTGTTCAAAAGCGCTTTAAAAGCCTTTCAGTGCAATAACCACATAGTTATGACACAAAGGAAGCATTTGGATGATGTTTTACGTGGTAGGATTATCGGCCGTCTGGAATGTGGACGTACCCAGCTGTGAGTATCCGAGGAACTTGGAATAGCCCAGAGTGTCATCTCCAGGCCTTGGTAACGGTTCCAAAATGATGGCAATGTGAATAGACGTTACAGCACAGGTCACCAACGAGTTACAACGCCGAATGAGGACCGGTATTTGGCAGTTACTGTCAAAAGAAACAAACGGAGCACAGCATCAGACCTGTCTCGTCAGCTCTCTTCAGCTACCGTTACCACAGTTTTAATGCAGACCGTGTACAGACGCTTAGGGTACATTGGTCTTTATGCTCGTAGGCCTGTCAAATGTGTTTCATTTACTGCAACTCACTGTTGCCCGCGGTTAGCCTGGAGTAGAGAGCATGCATTGTGGACACCGCAACAGTGGTCTTGTGTGATGTTTTCCGACGAGTTCAGGTTTAGCTTTCAGTCTGATTCTCGCCGGACTTTCATATGGAGAGGGCCAGGAACCCGTTACCACCAAGAGAACACTACTGAACAACACCGTTAAGGTGGTGCAGGATTGCTCGTTTGGGGAGGAATTATTCATGGTTCCAGAACTAGCCTGCATATTCAGAATGTAATCATGATAGGCCACATCTATCGGGAAGTTATTCTGGAACAACATGTACGTTTGTTTCGGAGCACCATGGGTGCAGAATTTCTGTTTATGGATGACAACGCCCGTCCTCACCATCAATCATTGTGGAAGAATGCCTTCAATCGGAGGATATCCCCTGTATGGACTGGCTAGCATACTCACCGGATTTGAATCCAATAGAGCATGTGTGGGACATGCTTGGTCGACGAATTACAGCCCGTCAGCCCCCTCCCACATGCCTACCGCAACTTCGGAGAGCATTGCTTGATGAGTGGTGTAATATTCCTCAAGATCAGATCGATAATTTGATACTCAGCATTCATAGGCGTTGTACGGCCTGTATTGCATCGTCTGGGGGGGGGGCTACTATGTATTAACCATCATACCAACCATGTTATATTGGTTTCCGTAAATAGGTTCTTTTTTTAAATTCGTTCCAGGGAGTAAAAATCGCAATTTTTATTAATGATGTTAAATATATAGCATCTTTTTTGCTCTTTACCTTATGTTTAATAAATAGACTTTACAAAAAGTCACATTTGTTTTTTCTTCTGTCCATTTCTTTGCCTGAACTTGCATTATCCTTAATTTATGGACACAAGTGTAAATCACTGTTCTTATAATTGTCTTTCACTAGTTCTATCAAATCTCGCAGCCAAATGATTAGCGCTTTTGTCTTAGTTTCAGCAATTCGAGGTTCAAATCTCACCTTTTGTTTCCTTAAATAAGAGTTCATTTTTAACAGATATTTATTTGCTTTTACGTCATAAAATGATAAACATTTATAGCATCCAGACTGGAAAATAGAAAATGCTATTTTTCCAACTGCCAATATAATGTTCTTTTTTTGGGATTTCATTCAAATAACATGTTGTTTTAAATATTAAATTTAAAGTATCTTCATGTTTAACTATTTTTCTGAAATAAATTGAGCCACAAATTGTTTTAATCGTATTTTTCTTTAAAAGAAAAACTAATTTCAACATTTAAAAAAATATTAGCATTTTCTTTTAACTCGCTAAAAATATGAACAATATGAAGCTATTGAAGTTATAATACAATATATGAAGCGATTTAGTGTCTATATTTGGCAGGAAAATCGCACTAACTTTACTCTTCGATGGAATTCACTTTAAGCAATATTATAAAATATCCGCCATTTTAAGCAACAATATATTTTTTGTAGAGAAAAAAAATGGAATTTTATCACAATCGTTCACTAGAATGAATTTATTCACCTTTTTAAAGATAGCGTTTTTAGTAATGTTCATTGGATATAATTTTTATATTTTCAATTCAATATTTTCTTTAAATATGTCAGTTTCTATCGGAGGTTACTGAATAGTAAAATGTGAAATGCAAAATTATTCATTGAAACATTTATTTTAAATTATTTTTTAAAATAACATACATATTTTCCTCCAACTATGGTTCCGTCACATTAAGTGCCGTATTGTATGAATAGAAAAACAGTTTTTTTAGATTTTATGATCTCAAATATGCTATTTTGAATCGGCAATAAATCTCTTTCACCAAACAAGTTTGAAATAAGCTTAAATGAAACCGCAAAGGAAAACGGGGAGAAAATATAAATTCACGTGATTATGTTTACCTCGTCGTCTTTCTTTCGTAGGAAAAACATGACAAATCATTTTTAAATTACTAAATATATATGCAATTGGTAATAACTCTTTAAAGGAAGATGTAAATGATATTGTTTATGAGTCATGATTTGAATTTTTTTCAAATGATAATATGCACAATTTTCTCGTTTACAGTTAAAATAAGAGATCATTAACGTTAGCAATTAAACCATCTAAACATCGAAGATAAAAAACCTTATTATTATGATACATTTTTTGTGTGCTTATTTGACATGCTAGGTTATTAACTTTGTACGCATGCGCAGTGATTTATTTATTTATCATTTATTTTTTTGCATTGAAATATTTACGAAATATTCATTTTCTAAAACCCTGTACATAATTTATTAAAAATAGAGTGCGTTCTATAAATGGATATACATTAAAATGACTAACACTTTTAATCTTAAAATATTCGTTGTATTTAAATGGATAAAATTAAAAAAAAATTATTAACCATTTTATATTGTGAAATTTTTTTTATTCATTCCACAGAGTTTTCACATTTAGAATAAAAAAAAACACTTACATATATATATTTTAAAATTATTCTACAATTTCTAAAATAATATTTGGCATGTACATGAAAGCTTCTAATTAGTTTTATTTTATTAGGGTTGGTGCGTATGAAATGTCGGATTCTTAAGTGATTGTATAAAACTGCATATCTTTCTTCAATAGCTGTTTATTCAATCAAAGTATGCTCCATTCGCTTCAATACACTTCTCCCAACGAGATTTCAAAGCGTAGATGCCTGTCTTAAAAAATTATTCTAGAATTAATAAACTCTGATATCGAGTTTTGACTGTCTTCATTTTCATAGTGTTTGCCCCTTAAAACAGCTCTAAATGTGCTTGAAAAATGAAAATTGGTCGGCGAGGGATCCGGTGAATATGGTGGATGCTGCGATGATGAGCATACGTTTAACCGATCCAGCTTATTTTGCTCTGTCAAAAGGTACCACTTTGTCCATCTTCTTAACCTTGCCAATTCAGAAAGGTGTCTCAATATCGTTGTATGGTCAACTTTCATCCTGATAGCAAGTTCCCCGTGGATACGGCTGGATCCGCTTCCACCAGAGCCTCAGGTCATCATTCTTCACAGACGTTTTGGGTCTTCCGCGCGGCTCATTTTGCAGTGAAAATCGCCAGTCCGAAATTTTTCGAACCAACGCTGCACTTTCCGATCGTTAACCGTATTCTCCCAAACGCTTGGTTTATGTTGGCAGCTTTTTGCAGCACTATTACCAAATTTGTACTCATATAAGAAAATGACGCGAATGAGAATTCATATCGGCAATAAACTCGCAAATAAAAAAGGGAAGACCTTCGAGAAAAACCTGTTGCTGAAATGAGTCTCTGGCAATGGACAATAATGGTATGAATGAGGTTATGCCAAATACAAAAGTATAACGAAAACAGGAGGAAACGTCCGCATGTAAAGAGAATCCGACATTTCATACGCACCAACCTAATATATAACAGTGTTTGTATTTTATGGGCATCCTTTTTGTCGTAAAAACTACATAATGAAAAAAGTTTCCCGGTAACATGCTTCATACTTTAAAATTTTATTCAAATGAGAAGATCCCAAATAATTTTTTTGGAGATGACGAGCCCCATTCCCTAAATTTCCCCAAAAGGAGAAAAATTTAGATCAGCTATAAAAGTTAAATAACAGAAATATCTTGTTTCGTTATACGTATTACACATATTTCAAACAATATATACTCTAATAATGGTTAACGTGCCTTTAAATTATGAAATATAAATTATTTTTAAAATAAGTATAAATTTTAGCATTCATTTTCACTTTTGGACACTCTCAATTTCATTTAAAAGAAAATTTTAACCGTAATATTTCGTTATCTCTAACTTAACCAAAAGTAAGTCATTCTTTGTTTTTAGACACGCGTTGCTAAGTAAGAGATGAAGCACAACATATTATTCTAATAACTTAAAATGCAATATACGAAGTTTTCAAAAATAAAATATTCGCTCAGTTTTTTTTTCCCAATCACAGCATTAAGCTTGGATTCAATTTCATAAAGACTGTATCTTACATAACAGAAGTAAAAATATGAAAGTCGACAATTTTAGATACAGAATGATGCAATTTACTAATCCTAAATTGCAAATTTATAGAATAATTTAAAATCGTCCTCTAGCAAGACTAATTTGGTTCAACGATTCCTCAAAACCAGAAAAGAAATCGATCCAGGTTTATACTGTTCATCAGTTAAATCAATGCCTTGAAGAATATTCAATCAATTAGGGTTGCTTGGAGGAATAGGAAAATAATACATGCAATTCATTTTAAATTAAATAATTTAACTTTATCTTTCCGTTTTAGGTTGCAAGTGAATTATACAATGTAATGTATAAAATACACTTACTTTCATAGGTTATTTGGATTCATTTTTAGTATAAAGCGTATTTTAACTTTGATTATTATCTTAAATTTGTATTAATATCACGAAATAAAATTGAATTACTGATAATGATTATTCCAATTTTATTTACAACAAATAAATTATTATTTTGAGGTTGGAATATCTGTAGATATTTTATTTTACGATGACAGCATATATACAAATAACAATAAAGGAATCTTGAAAATTCCGAATCACCCATTCCAGCAGATGAACACACCAAAAAGATGAAATTCATACAATTTTGTTCAATAGTGGTTGAGATCAAATTTATAATTTTTCGTTCCTAAATGTGTCATTTTAACATTAAGTTACTGTGAGCTCATTATTCACATAACGTTAAAAAATTGCAGCTAAATGTTGTTTTTGAAAAGGTAATATACCTAAATGTTATTCCACAGACAAAAGATACATATTGATGTGCAATAATCGAAAAGTTTCTCGGCTGGAAATTTTAGTGAGATTTTAGAAATTTTAATGCGAAAGAGCTCAAATCAACATACGTACAGATATCTTTTAACCATAGAGTGGTTGTTTCTTTCGTTCTAGTTGAGATCCTGATAAAATCGCTTTATTACAATTCTCACTGGTTTAAAATATCAATGACGTCAGATAACGTTTCATCTATGTCCCATCGTTTTGAGATGGCGTCGTAAATCCGACTTGCCGATGAATTTGCTACCTGCCATCAAATCCCATTCTTCGAGCGGCAGCAAATAAGGCGAAGTTCACCATCGAATGTCTGAGTGTCGTCGGCGATGAGAAAAAAATCCATTATTGATTTTTACCGGTAATAAAAAAGCATTTTTAATTATACTTTTTTCTCTTTGTAAAAATCATAACAATTACCTGTTGTTGTTAATAATTAGTTTTCGAATTTTTAGCGATATTGCTTCCAAATTTGAAAGCATTGACAATAGAGCAGAAGAAAAAGCAAAATGAAAAAAAAACAAGACAAAACATCCACTTTTAATAGTTAGTTTAAATTGTCAAGGACTAATTAAACTTTTAATTTATTATTTTTTTATTTATAATTTAAATTTTTAATTAATAATTTTATTTAATTCCAGCATTTTTATTATTTTTTTTTTATCTCATTGCCTTTTAAATATCTTACTACATCAATTATTTCATTTGAATATTTGCGATGCAATAAAGTGATCATCAATAAAATGCTTCAAAAGAAAAGATCGATGCTTGATATTTTGAATGACACTCAATCCATCAAGATATTATTTCATTCATAGTCACATGGTTTAATTTTTGTTCTAAAATTAGTGTAAGGTCACTAAAATTCAGAAAATAATTTTTGAAAACAGAGTCTAAAATTCCATTACCAAAATGTTGAGTATATGTACATTTTTTAAATATATTTCACAAATTTTAAATATGTATTGCTAAATAATCTGTTTAGCATATCCATATAGCAATAGATAAATGAAAATCTTGGAAAAAATAATTTATAAAACAAAAAATTCATTAAAAAGAGTTGCGTAAAGAATTACAAAATTAATGTGTGAAAAATATATTGATTAAAAACCATTAATGCAACTGTTACTTAAATAAAAATGATAAGTATCATACATCTTCAATATAAAATCGAGAAAACACAAGATTCAAAAGCATTCTGAATGTTTGATTCATTTTAATGCAATTTTAGAATCGAGAACTTTTACGTTAAATCTGAACCTTGAAGTTTTATGAGGAAAATCTATCTTTCGATTAAGAGACCAGCGCTGTTTGTTTCTGCATTCATAATCAGAGGAAGAGAGAGGCTTAAATTCCCACAAGGTCTTTCCTTTATCTTAAACTTAAGTGAACACAAAAATTGTTATTTCCTGGCAGGCTAATCTGTGCAAAACACAGGAGGAAGTTAAAAAGGATTTATTTGCTTGAGGATTTCGTTTGGGCAGAGTAAGGGGTATCAAGGACAGATATGAAGTACGTCATATCATAATTCTGGAGCAACACCTGTGCATAGTTCATACGTCGCACATGTCTGTATATTTCAGGTTGCTCAAAATGTTTGCAAAAAATTTAATAAAAATGTACAATAAAAATGTGAAAAAGATTTCAAAATAAGAAATTTATATATTACATGATGTATGGGAAATTTATGTTATGTGTTGTGAAATGAATAAAATAAAATTGCCATATTATTATTTTATGAATTTTGAAAAGAAAAACAGCAAATTTATCTTAGGTAAAAAATATTTTATACAAAATGTAAAAATATCTTTCAAAAAATAACATGATATATATTAAAAGTAATATGTAACTAAATCATGAGATAACATTTTCTGTGTATCATATATTTTGATACAAATACACTTAGAAAGTTGGCTCTTAAAATATTAATTAATTAATTATAAAAAATTTTTAAAAAACTTTTATTTTCGGTAATTATTTTGCATATTTGTAGTTTAGTTGATATCGGCCATAAAAAGAAAAGAGTGTCACAGAAATAGAAAATTTCTCACTAATATAAATTTAAAATGCAAAATTGTTGAATTTAATAACTTTTTTTTCCAATTTAACAATCTGAAGCACTGAATAGCTAAAAACAAAAATTTTTATATCATTCATTAAGTAAATTTCTATTCAACTGAGGTTAAAAGAGATGTAACAAACAATTTTTTTTCTTGCAACACATAGCTTCTTATTAACGTTTAATTCAAAATAAATGCTTTTAAAAAACTCGAAAATTTAAAAGATATATTTTAAGACGTAACGGGTGTAAAAAAATAGTAAAATAACGTACATCAATGTACAACATACAATAATTTATAAATAAAATTGTTTTGCTGATATACGTTTATCAATCTTACTTCTCATTTGTGGGAGGTGTAGGGCCGGCGAATCATGCGTAAAAAGTTCTTGCGGTTTTCTACTCTAAAGTCGCCATGGAATGAAGCCAAGCAACTGATAGAATTTTAAGCTGTTGGTGCAAATAATTTAGTGATATTTCAGCCGTCGCAGCCACATTGGATGCTTTTTTAAACATATTTTTCTACAGTATTTATTTTATCACACATTTTAAAAATACTGCCATAAGTCAGGTTGCCCGTCAGAGGTGAAATATTTATATTTCTTTATTAGATATACAACGGAAGTCAGAGTTGTATTTTTATCATAAAATGCTTATTTAAAAACACTCATATAGGAAAATTTATTTGAAAAATGAAGTACTACTGAAACTTTGAAAAGGTAAAATATAATTCGTTTATCCACAATTAAGAAACCTTTACCATATGTAACTCATTCAACAGTTAGATCAATATTCTTTTTTCATAGGGATTATGCCATCAAATTCAAGAAAGATCTTAGCATGGTAACAATTAACTGCATGGCAATCTCAAAAGTGAATATATTTCATAAATTGAAATAGATTTTAGATATTTCTATAATATTTGATTTTAAGAAATTAGATAAAGAATTACATATATAAAAGGAACCTATCATGATGATCTACGTACAAATTGATGAAATGATATACGTAGATTTCTCGAAGCACTTATCGATGTTCAAGTGCAACATCTAGTAAGAATCAGTACATAGATCATAAGAAGATAAATTGCATAACATAATAATATTGATTCAATTTACATCAATAATATTGATTCAATTTATATCAATAATATCGATTCAATATATTTTTATGAGTACCAAAATTTAAAGAAGTATGTTGACTGAAAAGTTAAAAAATATCTTTTTATAGGTAAATCGGAAAAAAGTTTTATTTTAATTTAACTAATAAAACATAATCATTTTCCCTTCCTTATTATCAATTAATAAAATTCATCGACACGCATCAGTTAAAAAATATTTTTTTTCAACTTCGTTCATTCAAATAACGTTGCGATGAATTATTTGCATGACATTAAATAAAAAAAATAATATATTTATGTTGTGGTAACAGTAACTCACGCAAGCCAATTTTCTGGATTAGATTAGCAATTATCATAAATGTTATGCTCAAAATATTTTTAAAAGATCTGATTTTAAATCTCAAAATTTATTTTATTATATCTGAAAATTTTAAAATTAAGCAACGTTGATTGGTTTTATAAGACGTTATAGAGGTCAACGTTGATTGGTATATATTATTTTCACCAATTAGGCTTAATATATTTTTAAGTAATATTTTGCTAACGTAAAATTTCTGTTAATAGGAAAATAAAAATAAAGGGAATTATAAGGTACCCGATTGGTTTGTTTGTCGCTCAACGGTCATTTTTTGCACACGAGGGCTAATTAGACCGGGACTTACGGCTTAAAGTGGATTCCGAACCACTACAAACATCCATGCCCAAGGTGGGATTCGAACCCACGAACTATTGAACCGAAGGCAAGAGCGCTAACCATTCTATAAGGTACCCGAATCAAATGTAAATTAGGAGAAATCCTGTATTTATCCAAATATTAAAAATATTAGAAAGTATAAAATTAATAGAAGAGAAACCTGTAAAATACTCTCAAGTATCAGATATTATTTATAATGCAATATTTTGTTTATGGTTATATAAAGAACCCAATGGAATCAGTTTTAAGGATGATGTGAAATTTTAATGAGTGAAAGTTAAAAAGAAATTAGACATAAAAATACTTCTTTTAAACTTAAAGAGCAAAAGAAACTTTTAAAATGTATCGTATTACGAAAAACGCTCATTAGTAATCATTTGCTCCTATTTAGAACATGTTCATACTATAAAAAATAAAATAAATTATTAGTACTTCATCTAATTACCCACATTTTTAAATCTTTCACCTTAATAATAAGTTATATCTTAGAGCATATACTCTACGAAAATAAAAGACTTAAAAAAGCATCTTTCAAAAATGAACTCCTAATATTACAGTCAACATTATTTGCTGAAATTCGAAAAGTCATCCTAAATTTTCATCAAAAGATAAGATGAATTATGAGCATTTTCTAAATTTTCTGTCATCTTCTTAAAAAATACAAAATATTTAAAAATGTATTTTCAAGAGGAAAAAAAAATCAATCAAGTTGAAAGAGATAGATAAATTCTTAGAAACATAAAAAAGAAAGCATAAAAATGTCTGATGTATTAAAGGAAAGTTTCAGGATTTCGAACTTATATACCATTTCGTCAACACGTGATTGAAAAATTTTCCCCCATCACAACAGTCAAAGAAAGTATGAAGTTGGAGAATGACAGGCGCGTCCTTGAAAGATGGGGTAATTTCAAAGGGATATTACTTCGTTTGGCTACGAAACCTGGTTGCTGTCAGGGAAAATGGCTGTTGGCGCCAAATGAAAAACGAACAGCTCTATGCTTTCGGACAATTATATCGAAAGGCAGTTATAGAAGAATATTCCTGAAAAGCTTTTATGAAAGAATATAGATGCGATAAAATATATCAGAGTGTTTACAATTTCATCCTCTTTATTCTCAAGGTCATATTGGTAGTATAAATATTTGTCATAAATATGATAAATTAGTTATAAATAACTTACAAAAATATTTTTATTCGTGTATGTAAATTGGATTCAAAATTATAAACTTTGTGAAAAATACGAAAAAACATCACTTTTCACAATAAATCAACTACTCAACTACAAATAATCTCGTAAGCTACTGACATGTTTTTAAATTAAGACAGAAGTTATGTGAAATTAATAACTCAAACTGGCTAATTATAGAAAAAAGAAATTAATTAGTTCCAAAATATATAAAAATGTGTCCGTGTTTATGGAAGTGAGAAATATCTCAAAATTTCTTTTGTCTAGTAGCCATAATTTCACTAAAACTATTTCTTGACAGTTTCGATTATTCTAATAGAAATAAATTTATGTAATTTAAATTTACAAATAGAAAATTTTTAATTACACAAATTTGCCAACATTTTTTGTTCATATATTTAACCTTCATTGGCTAACAAAAATGTATATCTATATGTACATTCAGTCCAAAAATTCGTTGGCAGTATTAATTAAATAAATTTATAAAATCTTTTTCCAAACCGGATTAAAATTCGACTTCATAAAATATGTATATTTTGTCACAAGAAATTTATTTAATAGATGTGTAATATTAAATAAATTTTTCTTTCTTTTATTAACATACACACACAAAATCGAAACATTTCAGATTTAAGAGAAATGTTTTGAATACAGATTTAAGAATATTTCAGATTATTCTCAATTGTTCTAAATTTTAACATGCACATTTAATATTAAAATTGGTTACAGTTAATATTGCCTCAAATAATTTTGAAATGATTGTTTTATAGGCGAATTTACAATAATTACAATATAAGGCACAGCATAATCGTAATGTACTTTTATAGAAATTCTAGGGAAAAAATTAATAAAATAATAAAACAGTTTATTAATAAATTTATTTTCAATTTTATCGTGTCTTCGAGTATATTTTCGTATTGTATCGTGTTAGAATTTTAATTAAATTCTACATATATCTAAATAATAATAAATGTTTACCACATAGGTACTATAAGGTTAACAAGTAGACATGAAAAACATGCAAGGAAAATATATTAGCATTATTGTTTTTATGTACTACCAGCAATTTAATAAGCAGGAGAACTGCTGCTAGTACATAAAAACAATAATGCCAATAACAGGTTTTTAGTACAACTGATATATATAATTTAAATTTAATTAAATTAATATTAAAATAAATAATTAACATACATCAAATTGGAACCAAAGACTTCTGAAAAATACAAAACTCCATTTTCTTAAAAATATTTTTATATATTTATTCATTTTAACAATTTTTCAAGAAATTAATTATTATTTTATTAAAGAATTTTAAAGTAGTTATTTTTTCGAGGTAAAATATAAAAATGTTGGGATGTTGCATAAAATTACGATCGTTTCGAAAACCACTAAATAACTAACTTAAAATTCTGTTTTCGGTTATATTCTAAGAAAGTATATAATTAATCGATATCGAATGAAATGCTATTATAAAAAAATAATAAGAATTTATTATTTTTTATAACAGCATTTCATTCGATATCGATTAAGTATATAATTATCGTATTAATGAATACTCATTCAAGCGCATAAATCTGTATCCTATCTAGAAGAATGAAATAATACACTGAATTCTAGAAAACCTAGTATTACTGACGGCAATCTAAATAATTTATATTTGGTTTAGACATTGTATTATACATATATAGTTTTAAATTTTATAGATATTGTTTTAGTTTTAAATTCTAAAGATACAGTATATTTAGTTTTAAATTTTATACCTGAATTACTTTTCCCTTAACAAACACTAGCTTAATAGAAGTTATTATAAAGAGTATTTTAGGAACCATAACAAGCAAATAATTGAAAAAATTATTTAATGCATTTTATGCATGCTCACATACTACAAAATGATAATAAATTACAAATAATTATAATTTTATGACAAAATATATTCTTAGAAATATAATTAAGGAATACTATGTTTCTAGAAAACATTTAGGAGAAAGAAATGAAAAAATTTTAAACTTTAAAGTTAAAATGAAAACCATTATCATAGAACAAGTTCTAATTAAAGAAAATAGAAACAAGATTAGAATTTATAATCTTGAGGTAGATTTTCAAGATTCAAAGTACTCTAGAATTCGATTAACTCTTTCTTATTAGAAAGCGTGAGATTGTTAAGTCGCAACATATTTTGAAACACTTTTTATCGCAGTTAATATTATATAAGGCTTCTCATAAAACTTCTAAATTAATATTTCTTAGTATTTCACAAGTATATCAACTTTTTTTAATTTCTATAACAAAATGTGTGTAACACATGAAAAGAGAAACAATTTTATTTATAGTATGTTGAATTTACCATTGTGTAACTTTTGCTAGAAAAAGATATAGATAAAAGATGCATATAAAGGTATATATTCATATATATAAATTAAATGTTAAGTCATCCGGTTGATGTTTCAATATAGCAAAAGAAAAAATTCTAAAAATGTAATTTTTAAAGGGATTATTTTGGAACAAACTTTTCAGTCATCAAACAAAATTTCGAACAAAGGATCAAATTAAAAATATATCCGAATTTTCATCTTGACAAACAAAATACTGTTTTCGATTCATTTTAATACTTGCGAATATAAATAAATTTGTTAATGTTTCAGAAGTTATTTTAATTTTTTTTTCCAAGGAGCAAAATCTATATTTTTATATTTGAATTTTTATTGTTATTTGGGGTGAGTACAATTATGGATAAGCGAAATTTATCAATGGAGACGTTATATAATATCGACTATTAGAATGTCGGTGAACATACAATATTTTTCGTCAAGAAATACAAAAAAGAATGGATTTGAATCGCACCATTTTCAGGTGCGTCTATCCTTGACCTCTCCATTCACGGGATGAAGAGCAAAATTGAGGAGAAAAAGTGTGGCAAGGAGCCAAAGAGCTGCTACAGCGACACCTTGTGGGTTATGTCTTAAGCAGGAAAACTGTCAATGGCTCACTAGTACACCTCTACAGATGCGATCGATTCCGAAAACCGAGAATTCCGCGTTACGATTGGGCTTGAATTGCAATTCATTCAACGAGTTCCCTATTGTGCTTAGGACAAGGTATCACAGTTTTCTTTTCCAAGTAAAGTTACGCTCGCATTTATTTTCATTCCAGAAGTTGGCAATGGAATTCGCACAGAAGAATTGTTCGCCAGGGTTGAAATTTAATCAGGAGATTCTAATTGAATGAAAAGGAAGTGAAATAAGAGAATAAACATATTTATTAATTAGTGTTTTTGTCCCGATTATTTTAACGTAATATTATGTTTACAAATCTTAAAAAAATGGTGTCTTAATTTAATTTAAATTTAGAACTTATATCTAAACTTACATTACTTCCAAGCTTTCCGCAGAAACTTATGGATGAGCATTTTAATAAAATGCAATTACATATAAAATAATTTACATTTGCGTTTATCTTAAAAAAGCAATCCCTTAATTAAGGTCTTCAAATAATACAGTACAATTCAATATTCAAATATAAATAGTGATTATTTATAATTAGCGAGAGACAACTGCAACAATAAAAATAAATAATTTTTAAACAAATAATTCTTCTCAGTAATTATATGATAATCTTAAGAGATGGAAAATAAAAAATATTTCAAAAAAAAAAATTAAGTCCAATTTCCAAAAGGTTTAACTATTTCTTAATCTTAAATGTATCGAATCTTCTGTACTAAAATAATTGTGCTGAAAACAATATTTATTTAGCATTACAAAAATATAATTTTGAGGTACGATTTTAAAATTGTTTAAAATAGAAGTCTATTATATAGAGACTCAATTTTTTAAATATTATATACCTAATTAAAAATAAAGCTTAAAATTGATTAATATAAAATTCCATATTTAACGAGATAATTACTTGCATTTACTCTCTCTCTCTCTCACACACACACATATCAAAGTTATTTCCATCTACTAATATCACTTAATTGAATTAACTCAAGAGTTAATTTCGAGAATTTTTAAAGAAAATCGTTGATTCTACAGTATTTTGCTCATTTTTTTATTTATAATTAATAAATTTTAATCAAAAATGTTTATTTTGATTAAACATTACATTGAATCATTACAAATATCATGTCGGTATCTATTCATATACAAATGTATTTAAGTGACTAATTAATAAATCAAAATATTTCTCAGGGAAAAATAATCACTTGTAAATATTAAGAAATTAATTAAATCTCATTAAATTGAAATTTTGAAATTTATCAATAGAGTTAAAAAATTAAAAGGATAATATTTCAAGATTAAAATAACTTTGAGTATTCGAATATTCCTGTTTGCTCGTAAATAATTTCAAAATGAAAAATTTCTTAAGAGAGGAATTACTGTACCAAGCAATATACTCAGTGTGTTTTTTTATTTATTTTGTGAGATAAATGATGCGATAACTCATTTTGCATGAATATTTTAACAAAAACAATGTTTACTTAACTCATTAGGTTTACTAAGAGCCTATTTATTTTATTATTATTATTATTATCGTTGTTGCGACCAACAACGTTTCTTTATTTAATAAAATAAATAGGCTTTTAGTAAACCTAATGTGTTAAGTAAACATTGTTTTTGTTAAAATATTTATGCAAAATGAGTTACCTTATCATTTATCTCACAAAATTCCAAGAAAAAAATGAATCTAGATAACTCGCATAACTCAATATTCACCTTAACTCACATATTCACCTTTTTTTCTCCAAAAGTTAATCATCAAAAATCACAACACAATTCTGTGACATCAGACAATTGCAAAAAATTATTTTGCTATTTAAAGCATATTAATTGTATCGTATGTATGTATTAGATTTTAAAAAAACCTATATAAACACAAATTTATAATAAATATATTGAAAATAGATCATTTTTACTAATGAGAAATGAAATACAATCCTCCCTGCTAATGTATTTCAACAGAATATTTTTCATATATTAATTATTTTCAATGATTCATAAGAATTTAACAGTATAAAATAAATGAATTTAAATTTAAAATATTATTATATTAAAATATTATAATATTATAAATTATATACGTTTATAATAATTTGGATATCAAATGCAAGTGAAAAAAATTCTCTTTTTAAACATAAATAATTTTAAAATAACATTTCATTTATTTCTCACTCATCATTTAAAATTAATTTTTATGCGAAAAAAATATATAGTATCAATATTTGTAATACATTTTAAAATGTATTAAAGTTCTTTAAAGAAATTTATTAAATAAATATATTTTTAAATGTATTATATTTATTTATATGTATTTTTTAATATTATTATTTATTACGTAAGACTTAATTGGAAAAATCGATCCAAAACACAAAATAGCTCAAGTATCACAGAAGAACAAATATACCAAATAGAACAAGCAGTTAGAGTAATAACCAGAACAAAATAACATAAGAACAGAAGTAAAATATCTTTTTAAGAAATTATACAAATTATCAAAGAAAAGAACTTTTAAACTGTTTAAGAACTCTCTCTAAAGAACTCTTTAAAATGAGCTCCGGAAAGTTCTGGCATTCCAGAACAATTTGCTTATCGTATTCCCCTTTTTAAGAATCTTATCTATTTTGATAATACAAGAATATAATTTGCATTCATAGCGTCCAAATTATACAAAGTTGGCATAAACTAGATGTAAGGATACAAAGTTGGCATAAACTAGATGTAAGGATACAAAGTTGGCATAAACTAGATGTAAGGATACAAAGTTGGCATAAACTAGATGCAAGGATACAAAGTTGGCATAAACTAGATGTAAAGATACAAAGTTGGCATAAACTAGATGTAAGAATACAAAGTTGGCATAAACTAGATGCAAAGATACAAAGTTGGCATAAGCTAGATGTAAGGATACAAAGTTGGCATAAACTAGAGTTTTGTTCTTATAACATACATAATGTATTTGCGTTTAGTATTGTATCAGAGATGTCTTTCTTTTCCAATTCATTAACATATAGTTGGTATTTAATGCCAATATCTTCAAGAACATTAACCATGAACTTGTTACAATTCATTGGTTTGGTTCCATACATTTCACACGTGCTTCTTGTGTGGTGATAAATGAGTAACAATTATTCTTAAGGCAGCTCAGAGTAAATCACAAACAGAACAAACAGCTTTTGTTTTTCTATCATACAGTGGAATGCTGGATGATTATTTTATGCTAGTTTATATATTGGCAGATAAACATTTAAGTTTCATATTTTATTTTTAACAACTCTCTTATAATATGAGAAATATTTTTGATGCATTTGTATATTTAACTGCATTTCTGTAAATAAATAAATCCTCAGAATATGAAAGAAAACACAAGTAATAATTGCTGTAGTTATCTTTAAGGATTAAATATCTTTGTCTTAAGGATTTTAAAAGAAAGACGCGTCAATTTGAGTTAAAACTAAAATATCAAAAGGCGATTCTC
Organism: Latrodectus hesperus; assembly: GCA_037975125.1. Classification (NCBI taxonomy): domain Eukaryota; kingdom Metazoa; phylum Arthropoda; class Arachnida; order Araneae; family Theridiidae; genus Latrodectus; species Latrodectus hesperus. Next base: position 30,661,365 of record CM075856.1, on the reverse strand, counting down.
AACTAAAAAATAAATGACATTTCTATACTATTTCTTTGACAATTTTATACAGAAAAGTAAAAGATCAAGAGTATGAACTTTGATATATATTTCTTCTTTTTGCTTTAGGAAAACTTGCAAAACTAACAAAAAGTTTGAGAAAAACCAGGAAAGCATCCTCAATATAGGGATTTTAGATTATGGATCAAAATATAAAACTCTCAAAGAAATCGTTTCGATTTCCACAAATTCAAAATTCACTTTTTCTTATGGAAGCAAAAAACAATGGTTTCATCATTAATTATCATAAGCCACAAGACATTCGCCAAATATGTTCACAGCATTTGTAAAAGGTTAACAACTCAAAGTAATAGACAAACTCTATTTTTGAATTGTTAACATAAATTTGAGTGCCCGTTTGGAAGCGAATTTTCATGGATAAATTTTTTTACTAAGATATACAATAACTGTGGCAAACATAAAATATACAAATCCATTTTGATTTTATACCTCCAGATGTGCGTTCTTCACGAGGACAGAAACAGTTTTGATTAGTAAGAATGATGAGTTTTTTAATATGCTTTTAATTTCAATCAGTATTAAATTTCTGATAAAGAATTTTTCGATTAGTTCTTGTTCTACACGTATTTGTTTTCTTCATTAAAAAATCAGAGCTTCACAATTGGTATAAATCAACTGCAAACGAATAAATAAAATAGGTAAATAAATGAATAATATATAGAAACATGTCCAATCGATATTTTAGGAATGACCTAAAAGTATGGTATAATTTTCAAGATTAAATACCAAACATGTGTATTTGCATTTTTTATCATATTACAACGAATTATCTCATAAATTACTATATAAAATCCAAGAATTTCGCGAATATACCCAAGATTTTACGAGGTCACATCTATTATGCTATATTACAATTAACAATGTCAAATACACTTTAGCCAACTTAATATGTCATATTAAAAGGAACAAAGTGTTCCTGATTTTATATTATTGAAGAACAGGAACTCTGAAACTATATTCTTATTTTCAGTAAAATTAAGTACAAAATAATATTTCAAAGTTTATGTATTATATTACTTCCAATCATATAGCTACTGTAATTTAAATTTATAGTAGATAAATAAATTAAGCTTATAATAGTCTTATAATTATTTTTTATGAGTTATAAAAAATTTTATATGACCAATATTATTTTTCTAATAATATGACGAATAAAATTTGTTACACTTACAAAAATAAATTTTTTCTGTTTCGTAAAAAAACTCACTCATTAACACACACAACTTGTTTTTGTTTTCATATTTATGATGTGTAAAGTATGGTAAACTTTAAAAAAATCACAAGTTCCTATATAATTGGTATCTAATAATTACTATTTTTTTGATAGGCAGTTTCACAGTCCGATTTCAGAAGCATCAATGAATAGATTGTAAATTTATTTTTGCCTCTGATTACATCAATAATCTCAGGCTATATTTTCAGGATTACACTACAGAAATAGCTATAGTCCATTTTACACCAATATTTTAAATAAACAATGATAATCAAACAGATTGTATTGTTTATTGAATTGTTAACATGCATATTAATTCAAATTTAATTAAAACTTGTAAAATTTTGGAATATTGGAATACCTGTTAAGCTCAACATAATGATCTGCAACTCAGATTTCGATTCCTGATGTCGAATGTAAACTATTTAGTATTTAAATGCATTATATGGCAGTCTTTCTGAAAATTCTGTTCCACAGGAAAAAAATATAATTAAAACAAGTTGTTCTTTAATCGAGATAATTTTGTTAAGAAATTACACAGAATCACGGAATCATGATTAAAAAATTCAAATGTATTTACAGATAACTAAAATGTCAAACATTCCAATTCCAACAAAAATTCAAAATTAGTGTCATTTTTTGAGCAATATGTCAATTACGATGACATTCGATATTTAATCGATAAAAATCATATGGAATATTTAAAAAAAAAGCTTTTTATTTTATTCGAAGCGTAGCTCGCATCGAAAGCAAAGAAAAAAATACTAAGACAATCCATCGTATCGAAATAAAATAAAAAGATAATATAGAGAATGAGAAAGTTTTATACCATAAATTCGCTAACTCAGACCTGAAAAAAAAAAAAAAGGTAAAAAGAACTCACTCAGTGTAAAAAGAAAAGAAAATTAAGATGAGAAATATCACAAACAAGAATTTTCGACATTCTTTCGATTCTTGCTCCTTTTTTTCCCCACTAAACCTCCGTTTATTTACTGATTTACTTCGAACTAAAAATAAGACAAAGAAAAAGAACATCAGACCAAAGCATGGGATCTCTACTTAGGGGATAGGGGACATTGGATCACATATCTCATTATTTTACTCACGAATTTCTTATCGTTCATAGCAATACCGACTTCTTCAAACAGCAACCCCCCCCTTCTAAAAAAAGATGATCAGAATTGGGGTGGGAGAAAACAAGAGGGTTATCGTTTGAAAGAGGAAAACAGGAGAGAGGTATTCTTCTCACGTTAATATAACTCTGTCAGACCTTAATCTGCGGATTGAGTTATATTTTATATTTCTGAAGTTATATTTTATATTCTGAACATTTCTTATTCCAGTTTGGATTAAATATAGATAAAATCGCTCTGGTTGTGAACAGGTATATTATTTTACAATACATACTTTTATGGTTTTATTTTATGTACAGCGAATAAAAAAAATTTTTTTTTCTAAACATCTTCACAATGTAATAGATTCAAGTAGCTACACAAAACTGATGTAAGTCCTATTTTTATAAATCCTTAATTTTATTTTCCAGCTTTCGTATTAGAAGATTAAGCCTCTATTTGCTTCTAATGCCTCACGAAACCTACAGACTCGAAAACACTGGAGTGATTTAGGTCCTTATATTATTCCTGATTTACCAAGAAGAAATGCAGTTGCCACCTTTCGTCTAACAACAGGACATAACTGACTAGCCTCTCATTTGAAGCGCTGTTCCTACTTGTCCACTCTGCGGCTCAGGAGAAGAAATGGACAAGGACCATCTGCCCCTGTGTGGGGCTCTTTGTTGCTCAACGGAGGAAGCGAGGTATTGAGAGGCAAGATCGCTCCTTAGGCAAATGACTTCGGTCTATTTCCTGTAGTTTACTTTTTTTGTAACATTTGGTTCTTTGTATTTTGCCTGGCCATTGGAAATATAACAAAAAATTGGAACTTTTAATTCACAACTCGAAGCATTTCAGTTCGAAAAATGTTTGCAGCGCAGAATAATGGAGATGTATGTTTTTATTATTATTATTATTTAACTAAAAAAAGGTTGAGTTTTTTAAAATGTATTAAAATAAAAATTTAAAATAAAATCAGAGATTAACAAATATTTTACAATGAAATCCTTCCTACGAAAAAACTTTATTGTGATAAAATAATTCATTTATTTTACAAAGTTCTTCATAAATATATATAATTGAAAAATTATTGTTTTTACGAATGAACACTAATACAATAAATACACGTATAAATGCGTATCTGTAGAATATAAAACATAAATAAACAAATGCAATACTTAACATGCATTTTATACATAATAAGCATACTACGCCTGCATATTAAAAATTTTAGCATTAGTAAAATGCAAGTTTACCACTTAGAAAATCTAATGTGTCTAACAGTCTCATATTAGTATAGCTAATATGATAAAGAACAGTATGTGTTGTACCAAATTTGAATGAACTTTTTAGAAAATACTATTCTCAATAAAGGATGAACAACTGTTTAGATACGGTAATAAGTTCGTGAGACAGTGACTCGAATTTCATTTCCGAGGAACATAATACTCCAGATGCTTAAGTTCAACATATCTTAATGCCTATTGGTTATTTTCTCTAAGTTCCGATGCATCAATGGCAAAACATTTCATGAAATGGAATCGGTAGCCAGTACTATCCGCTATATTTTCTTTGGTCCTATCATTATGTTGAACATAACCAATGATAATGCTCAAGTTCGTTTTGAATTTACTATTGATCGACGAGGTATGCAAATTCAGGAATTAAAAAAATATGTTTAATGTTATATTGTATGTATCAATTTTGAACAAAATTTTAAGACAATATTTAAAATGGAATTAAAAATGCTAAACCTTAATTTTTAGAAAATATTTTGGGAAGAACAATTAAGACTGTTGAAGGAACATAAATAAGGTCTCACATATTAACCATAGAGGCATTAGGAGAATGACATAAGCTATTCATTGCAACAAAATTATGGCAATGTTTCATAAAAACACAAACTCTGTTAATCGCTCTAGATTTGTCCACGTATTCAACAGAAATATTTGATTATTTTAATGCGAAAAATAAGCTTTCTGATTTGAGTTTAACATAGTGATGTTTAAAATAGATTTAAAAACTTCGAATATTGTCATTTAGAAAACTGATTTCAGAATTTTAGGGATAAAGGAAACATAAAAACTTTGACAGCGAATAGTGGACAGTCTTACGTCCGAAGGCTATTTTTAATATCCACCACGTAAATTGACATCCTGAAAACCTTTCATAGATAGTGAGCCTTATTTTCATGTCACAATGGAGGAAGTATGGAAAGACAGACGTCAGAAGACCACCATTCGTCTTTCACTTTTCAACAATAGCTGGAACCGTACCCAGGATGTCTCACTCTGCAACGGTAATGATCCAACTACTAGGCCACTATGAGTCCAGACTAAAGTTTAATAATTTACACGATTTTATAAGATGCAGAGTGGATTATTTTTTTTACCCTTTATTTTGATCAACGAATGAGTAGCTCTAAATCTCACCTAACAAAACTGATTTTTACGAAAATAATTAAATGTAGTTAGTGTTTCTTATGCAAAACAATCCTTCAAAATAAAAGTACGTTATAAATTAGTTTCCACGCCATCTTCAATGTTTATCGTCGAAAATTTATAATTAACTAATTATAAAAGCATAACTATTATCAAACAGAGCAAATCTATCAGAACAGTTGTTTTCTCTCTTTACACTATACCAAAAGTTACAGATTTCTATCAGATTAACCAAAAGGATTATTTAATATGCTAAAAAAAAAAAATCAGAAATCTTCATCTCAAAAGTAAGGCAAAGAATTTTCTACGATATACTAAACCAAAAAGTGCAAGTTAAGCAAAAAGTTACTCACCAAGACTTCAAAACATAGATATTCAACGAAATTTCCTGCACGACCCGCATTTTGCTTTTCCACTAGCTTCGTTGCATTCAATTCTAAACAGAGATTCAAAAAAAAAATATCCAAACACAATCCGAAAGAATGGGAAATAATCTTTGGGACTACCATCCGTACATGGTTTGTCTCGATATTTTAAAAGGAAAAAACGCAGCGAACCATATGCCAACGTAGACCGAGAGATGCGTTCAAGGCGAAAAGTTTAAAATGCGATCGAGGGGCTCAGTAGAGTGCATTTCCAAGGAAAGAAAACAGACCCACCCAGACGATGTAAAGAGATACTTTTTTTTTATATCCACGGCGTGGCAGGGAAAAGAATAATACAGGAGTCAATTGAAAATGCACTCGAGCAGAGAAAGCTGCATCTCTCGAATATTTTAAGTGCTACGTTTCCTATAAAAAACTCTCAAAACTGTGACTCGCATTTCGAGAGTCTGTCTTTGTGTTGCACGCGTCATTTTGAAATCTCCGAAGAAAACCACCCTAATCTTTACAAATCGTAACGCTCTTGTAAGATTCCGTAATTTTAAAATGTGTACATTATTTAGAAGAAAATATTGTAAGAAAATCTTCGTATATGAGCACAAGATTCGCAATTATAATTTTTTAATTAAAAGAGTATACAATTAAATTATTTCTATGTGTTGTATTCACTGGCTGGATAATTTTTATAAATTAATTAAATCACCCAATTTTTCCCCTGGCTGGAAGTCCTTTTTTTTAAATTCAATTCTCCATCCCCCCATTTTGATGAAGTGAGGTGCCCTAAATTAGGACTTGAAGGAAACCGGTTTTTCAGGGAGAGAGCGAGGGAAGGAGGCAGAAAACGGAGATGAGCAGAAGGAGTTGGAAGAAAAGGCTGAAGCACATCGCCTCTAAAAAAGACTCTGTTGGCTTTTCAAGTCTGACGCTCTATTGGAATCCATAAACAGTAAAATTGAAAATTCGAAATAATCAAATCCTACGAGTTTTTAGACGAGAGAAGAAAAAATATACTTCAGTAATATGAGTCCAGATGAAGGAAACCTCGCTGAATAAATGATCTCTCTCTCTACCAGGTTTTCGAAACCCTCAAAATAGGCCGGCCTAGTACCAGAACTTTTCCTATGTAATTCAATGTTTTTTTAAAACTTATTTTACCAGCCAGTTGTTTTTTCTAGAGTGGTACCACCTTTTTTATAACATTAAACTATGATTATGATATCTAGTGTACATTATGAACTCCACGCGAGTGCTTAACCATGTTGTTAGTAAAGTTTAAATATTTGAAATAATATAAGTAACTGAGTTTTTATGTGTGTAAATAGATTTGTAATTTTATGATTGAATTAAAGGAAATTTTTAATTATAAAAAGAGCAAATCCAGTTCTTTTTCCTTTTTTCAGGTTTGAATCGGGATAGAAAGCAAAAAAATAATAAACACACAACAATGTTTAAAAAATAATACATTATTTAAATTTAAAATATTGTTTATAATAGCTATATAATAACGGTTATTAAATACACGACAAATGGTAGGATTAATAGAAGTTAATTAAATGAATTTGTTAAAAAAATCATCGTGTATATATATATATATATATATATATATATATATATATATATATATATATATATATATATATATATATATATATATATATATATATATAATTAAACTGACTGCTAAAAATTTTTGAAGGCGGAATTACCCCCTGTTGTTTAAAGTAGCTTTGTAGCATGAACGATGAATGTATTTGTTTCTGGCTCAAGTCATTTTTTGTACAAAAGTATTGAGCTTAAAACAAGAACTAAAGTATAAAGTGGATTCCTAACTACTATAAAACACAAGGTGAGAATTTAACTTGCTAACTATTCAGGTAGTAGCTCGGAATATGGAATACGAAAGTGTGATGAAAAATCGCTAAGAATATTAGAAACAAAATTTTTGAGAAACATTTCGAAGCAATGCACGGAAGTCAGAAGTGATAAGATTTCTTTGATTGTTAAAAGAAATTAGTTATAGTCACGGTGTGATGAAGAGAATCCAATACCAGATCGTGTTGAGAGAATGGCGGTAAATAAAGCAACAATAAGACACCATAAGGAATATCTTTGTGGTTCTAAACTCATGTCCTGTTATTTTGGGGATTTAAGACAGCTTTACGGATGATTGAGTGAGAGTGAAATGTGGATCTTTCCGACTTTATATGCTCTTTGAATGGATAATTGCAATAGTTCAGCTCATGGTCCAGAACGAAAAAGTCCTCGTTTTCAGAAATTTGAGGGTTTCATTCCCTCATCGAGGTTGGATGTTTATGATTGTTCGGAATCTAGATTATGGCCCTTGTGTTAATAATATTTTAACATTTTATTTTAAATCAAATTTTGGTGCAGATATTCCTTGTTTTTTGGATCCCGCGCCATAAACCCAACTAGCTTTGTCTTCTGGTGTCAAAAATGACCTTTCAGAGACAAACAAACCTAACTAACTTCGTATTCAAAAAGCAACGACAGCTAAACAAAAACTTATTATGCTTTTTTTACATAGAGATTTTTTAAGAGTTTCAATATGTAAATTTATGTGAAACCAGTTTTACATAATTTTCATTAATTAACCATAATGTGGTTGTTTCTTTCGTTCCAGTTGAGATCATGATGACACCACTTTATTGCAATTCTCATTGGTTTAAAATATGAATGATAACGTTTTATCTACGTCACGTCGTATTGAGACGGCTTCGTAATTCCGAATTGCCGACGAATTTGCTGCTTACCTTCAAATCCCATTCTTCATGCGGCCGCAAACAAGGCAAAGTTCACCATCAAATGTCTGGGTCTCGTCGGTGATGGGAAAAAATCCATTCATGATTTTTACCAGTAATAAAGAAGTATTTTTAATTGTAATTATTTCCGTTAGTAAAATTTTACAAAATGATGAAAATCACCTGTTGTTTTAAATAATTAGATTTCAAGTCTTTAGTGATTTTGCTTCTAAAATTGAACGCGTTGAAAATAGAACAGAAGACAAAGCAGAATGAAAAAGACAAGACAAAGCATCCACTTTATGGTTAGTTTAAATCAGCAATAACAATTTAAATTTAATTTTTTTAACCATAAAGTAGTTGTTACTTTCTTCTTACTTTCGTTTCAGTTGAGATCAAGGCTACATTACTTTATTACAATTCTCATTGGTTCAAAGTATCCATAACGTCAAATAACGTTTCACACACATCGCACATAATTAATTACGACATCGTAAATCTGACTTGTCGACGAACTTGCACCCTGCTTTTAAATCGCATTCTTCGAGAGGCATCAAACAAACGAAATTCACCATCGAGTATTAGAGAGTATTGTCGAAGTTCATTTTGTTATTAAAATGATTTCTTATATAAGAGCCAAAGCATCGGTTTTAGAAGGCATTTTCCATTGATTCAAGTCATTAATAAGTTTAGGATAGAACAGAAGAAAAAGCAAAATGAAAAAAGAAAAGATGAAACATCTAGTTTGTAGTTAGTTTACATCGGCAAGGACGGTTTAAATTTGTAAAAATTTTATTAATTAATAGAATTCTAAATTGATAATTGCAATATTTATAAACAATCTCTTTTAAATCTGAAGACTAATGTCTTGTTTACCCCAACATTAAATGTTTATTTATTTTTGAAGCCAAATTAAAAAATTTATTTTCAATTCAATGTTCCAATGAAATGAAATGAAAATTGGTTAAGACCATATCACCACAGTTTTAGAAACGGATTCGAACACGCATTACAATCAAAATGTTCGACCAATAAAAATCAATAATAACTTATGACTCCACTCCAAGTATTTTCGCTTCTAATGCATCAAGGCAATAAAATCTATACAAATTATATTAACGTAATTAATCACCTCTGATGACAACCGATACACAAATTTATAAGTCATATTTAGCAATTCAGCCAAGCGTCATTGGTAAAGTTCATTTCTAACAGTGAGGGCTTCCTTGTGCTATATTCCCAAACCGAATTTATCCTGTCCAGATTCACAGTACAAAGCCAAATAAAAAAGTCATCGAGGCAACAGTTCTAAAACTGCCAATTTCGTTATCTTTCGTAATTTGGGGAAGTGGCGAAATATCGAGTCGATAACTTTTAATGTTCCGTCAACAGCCAAAGGAAAGGAGGGGGGGGCAAATAAAGAGGGATAGAGCAGACGATGGCACGAAATTTTCTCGATGAAGATTAATTGCAGCGATTGCCGAGAAGAGCATAAAACGCGACTCTTCGCTCCGAAGACCGTAACAAATGGGATCTTTAATGAGGTCAAAAGTAATGGATCAGTGAAACTGCATTGCTTCGAATATTGAGATGTTCCAATTCCGTATTAAGTTTAAATCATTTCCCTTGCAAGCAGAATTTATAGAGCGTTTCGAGTAATATATCTATAAGTTCCCCCATCGAAAGGAATTAACAGTAAGACTTGTGAAAACGTAAAAGCCAAGAGCTGCCATGACAGCAAGAAAGGTGGTTGGAAAGTGTCGTAATTAATTGAAGTCCGGAGTGATTTTGAGTGTTAAAAATGGTTTTGTGTCGGATGTCTACAGACATGTTTTCTAGAACACGTCTGCAGTTATCAAGAATACAGACGGGATATTTTAAAACGAATGACATCAAGTGTTAATTACAGAGTGTCACAGAAAGCAGTACAATTTCGGCCATAATTCAAAACAAATATATTGTACGAACTTTATGTCATTTCACACGAGTGGAAAGAAGTAATTTATAGTGGTGACTTTGAATAGAAATATGAGTTAAGTGACATTTTTATAGCTTCCAGATTAATGTCCTTAGAACAGCTTCGAGATTAATGTCCTTAGAACAAAACTACAACTCATCACTAAAGTAAGAAAAGTTTTGAAGTCGATGATTTTTAAAATAGTTGACCTTTAGTTGTTACCATATAATATTTTATCCTGCGATTCCTTCAAATGTTTCGTATAGAAATGTATGCATTATAACAACAAATAACTTTCTTCTTTACCCCCTTTAAACTGCATTCGATTTAATTAGCAAGAAATGTATAGAATAGTAAGTGAAGGCATTGTCTTCACTTCACTTTTAAGCATTTTTTACGATTCTTATTGTAGTGCATTTTAGTCATTTATATAATAGTAATTATTCTTTCTTTCTTTTTTTTGTAAAAGGCATTAGAAATATTTCTTGCATTTTTTAAGAATATATTATCTAATTCCTACATAAAACTCATATTTTTAAATTAATTTTCAAAACATAATAGAGAAGAAATCTTGTTTAACAGAAATCTTTCAACTAATTTATTTCAAGGAAACTTTGTATAATAGAAAAAAAAATTTTTTCGTGAATGAATAGCTCTATTTATTAAGTACTTTTTATAACTTTAAATAAGCTTTCTCTTTTTCTTAATTAGTATAACAACATAGATTCAATTTACTTTCATTTTTGCAGCAGTTAATATCGTTTATTATCGAAATCTACCGTTAGCTAAAAAGACCCTGGATGTTATTCTATGCGTAAAAATGTATAGATATTTTATGTTTTTTTTACAGATTTTTTCAAGCTTAGATGATTCTTTTGTTTCTTGACAACAAAACCTTTATTTGAATATTGGACGAAATTGAACAGAAATCAGTATCTTCCAAACTATCCGCTGCAAAACGATTGCCAACAATGATTCAAGTAAAAACGAAGAAATTAAATCCCTTCCAAATTAAATAAAAATAAATTAATAAAAGATAGCAAAATATAAAAATTAAATTGATATTTAAAGGATATTGTCGATGAAGTAACTGTTGGGACTATAAGCGAAGTAAGCACAAAATCATTTCAACAAATAATGGTGAATTGTTTCATGGCCTAGCTACCGACGACAACTACTAGACTATAACACAGTTAATTTATTTTATCCCTAAACAGAGTTTTCGAATCAACGAGTCAATAAACAGAAGATAAGGAATTACAAACTGCATTTACTTCGGTGATTGGATGGTATAGGGAGAATACGGGAAGATAAACTGACTACTTAGATCCAAGGAAGAAAATTGTCTCCAACCAAGTCTTGGGGAAGAAATAAACTAACTAACAATAGTAAATAAGAAAAAAAAAGAGAAAAATTTCTCAGCCAAAAAAGTAGGAAAGGAGGCAAGCCAGCTATTGTTCCAATCCTTCTTGGCAACAAATGTATCACCAAGAAGTGCTGGAAGAACAATGGCATGCTGTCAAGTGATAGTGATTTTCACAGAAGGAAAATAGATTTATGGCAAATGGAATTCAGATGTAAATGTATAGCTTATTTTATTTTGCAATACTTTATCAAATTACGATAGATTTAAGCAAAAGTTTCTGTCATTTTTCTGATGACTATCACGAGGAAAAAATATGGAAACTTCTATACAGAAAAAATGAATTCAGCAGACTAATTTAAGGAAGTAGTTGAAGCCAGTATAAAAAATAACTAAAACTATTAAGTAATATAAAAATGATGCTATCTATGGATTTATTGTCAATATAATAATTAGATATAAATATATAGCATAACAAAAATAATTACTAATAAATAACTAAAATAAAAATAATAAGGTTACGATTCGATATAATAATAATTATTATCTTCCAACCGTTTTTCATGCTTATTTAATGCATAAAATAAATTCTCTTTAAATGGTTATTTTAAATTAATTAACATTTCAATTCATAAACTAAATAAAGTTTTTTAGTGCATATAAGAATTTATTAAATAAGATTATACCATGTCGAAACAAATTTTGCATTCTCTTATAGGTTTTTTTTTTTTTTTAATTTATTATTTTTTTTTTTTTTTTTAAATCCAATGGCGGGCACACAAGGGTGACTGAACCCTATGCCACAGCAAGGCCAGAAATTGCTACTCATTTATCGTTACCCGGGCCATACCACCACAAACCCGTTTATAGGGCGGGCCACATTCATACAACATCACAGAAGGAAGGACAGAGAGAAGAGAGAAGGAAAGAAACATCCATGCCCGAACCGGGATTCCAACCCGGGACCAACAGCTCAGGAGTCAGGAACGCTAACCACTCAGCTAATCGGTTGGCTGTCTCTTATATGTAAATCATCATATTTCTACAGCAGAAAATATTTTCTTTTAAAGTACGAAATTTTTGAAACAACTGACTTGCTTTTATAATTACTTAAGATTATTTTGTTCGAGTCGTAATACTACGATTATAAAATGAAATTAGCGTATATTTACACATAGATGTAAAATATATTTTCAACTAATCAGAGCATAAACTTCGATAAATTAATTAGATTAGACGTTGGTTAGATAAAATTAGATTACATAAAGATAATTAATTAGATTATAGAAAATAATTGATTAGATTAGATAAAAATAATATTTATAGCCAAAGTTTGTAGATTTTTAAAATCATTATTGGCTATACTTGCAGGGTAAATAAAATTAAACATATAAGAAACTGTAGCCATTTCTTTTTCAGAAAAAATGTTTTTGTTATAAAAATAATAGCAGTAAATAATAAAGGTTGATAAAATTTTTAATATTTATTAATATTAATACTGTATATTTAAATTAATACGTTTACATTTAGGCTTTTTTACGACTATGATTTAATTTTGGAGGTTTATGGAAGAGAAAACAATTCTATTTTATCAACCATTCAACAAAATGATTGGATTTCATCACTGATGTTATTCTCAGAACTGAATTTAATTCACAAAATGTGACTAAATCCATAAGAGAAAACAATTCTATTTTATCAACCATCCAACAAAATGATTGTATTTCGTCACTGATGTTATTCTCAGAACTGAATTTAATTCACAAAATGTGACTAAATCCACACGTCTGAATTAAACATAATTTATACCTAATACAGTAGTCTATGGAATCTAAATATTCTTTTTATTTAGAAAAGTGTTTGACTAAACTTTATACGAATAAAAAATATGTATTTAGACTCCAAATCATTTTTTAATCTATTCATAACAGGATCCTATTTTAGCGTTCAATAGAATTTCTTTTTAATTTTCATAGCCTTTTAATTTTTTTATACAAATTTTCATTTTGTTTAGTTTAAGTAAAATTGCAAATTTTTAAATAAATTCTTCTGTCATTTATTATGTGAAATTCTATAAAAGAAATCGCTAATGAATTCACTGCACATAAACTGAGGCAAGCAGAAAAATTAATAATATTTTAATAAAGTAATTTTTTTGCGAAACTGCACGATATATTTGTGAGTAATATTGTAAGAGAATTCCAATAGCAAGATTCATTCATGTTATTTTGTTAGTATTTGGCAGATTATTTATTATGTTATTTCTTACTACAAAAACAATTGCAGAAAATATTTAATTGTAAATCAAAATGAAATTCAGAGATTTTAAATTACATAATGTTGGAATTGTATTATATAAAATCCTTTAAAAAAATAAAATAATAACTATAATGTTGTAGTTGCACCAGTAGGCTTTCCTCTACTTAGCCCTGAGTTGCACTCTACCGGTTAGATAGAAGCAGCCGGGTGGAATCTTCGCGGTTTTGAAGCAGGAACCAAGCAGAAGACCCCCCAATACTTGGCCTATCACTCCCAGAGGTATCATTTCTCTTGGAGGACATTGCGACTACGCCCAGTCGCATTGAGCTAACACGAAGGGTTTTCGGCTAAGCTGGGATTCGAACTCACTGCCTTCCGATACTGAGAACGACGCCCTCATCAATCAGGCCACCGCGTCCTACAACTATGATGTGTAAGCATAACAAAAAATATAAATAAGATTTCTCCATTATTTACAAAACTAGATGAAAAAAAAAACTGTCGAACAAAATTTGAATTCGCGGACAACTTTAACTTAAATTAAAGAAAATAAAAGATGCAGACACACAAATGAAATTTCTCAATAATAAAAGGAATATAATTAAAAACGTTACAGCGTGACAAATAATATAAAATCAATGCTAATTATGAACAATCAAAGAACAATGTTCGCCAGCCTAGTTTAAAATTTTAATGTTTTTAAAGACAGGAACAAGGTTGGTAGCTGGTGTAACATTACTGGAAAATATGTCTTCAGGGAATAAATCATAAAGTTAATCAAAATACATAATTTAAAAAAAAAAGCCGAAGCACCACTTGGCGAGATTATGAGATTAATTCTTTGAAGACAAAAGCCAGGATTAAGTGCTCTTTTGTGAGATCCCGAAAGGCTTTAGAAGTGCAAGGTTTCGAGAACCCTGGAGACGGCCTTCTCAGGGTGGAGGAGGTGCCTCCATGTGGCCGAAGGGCAGATCCTCCTCCGCGTTACACGACTGAGTGTGCCTACTCAAAGCTAAGTCAGATATTTGGAAAATAAGATGATAAGATTACACGCGCATCTTTTATGTCATTTTTTTATTGAATTTCTTTTAAAAAAATTTCCCAAACTTAATTTTCGGCAGCTTTAATGGTACAAGTATAAATTATAAGAAAATAAAAATTCTTTGAAGTAATTGAAGAATAATGTAATAATATTTTTTTGGATGATCGATTCAGATAAATATATTTCTAAGTGTTTTAGTCAAGAGCTAGCATTATAAATTGCACCGGAAATACAATTAAATTCGAATATCTGTTTATATTAACAGCCTATTTCTTATCTTTATTTTATCCAGAATGCTTTCTAGATAAAAATGAGAATAAGAAATATGCTATTAATATAAGCAAGCGGAAATTCACTTTAATTCATTCTAAGCAACAATATTGAATTTCTAAATGAATGTCTTGATATTAGTTTTCCCTCGTGAAGCAATCGTTAGTAGAAACATTTACTACTGCCACATATATTCATGTTATTTAGTCATTTATTATTACACATTTTTTGAAAGCGTTTACGATTATTGATAAAATTTATGGATCCAGTGAAAGACACTTTAAGTTAGAATGCATTGACAGTACTAATTAAGTATATAATTCTGTATAAGAATAGCGATTGGCTTATTATGATAGTGGAAGTTGTGTTGTAAGGGAGGGAAAAAACCGGGTTTGTTTCCGGGAATGAACCCGGTTTATTCCCTAGGGAATTTTTAAAATACCCAAGAATTTCTAAATTATTCAGAAGATTTAGAAATTTTTAAGGTTTCTTTTATCAATCATTTTTTTAAAATAAATAAAAATTCACTTGTTTTATGATTTCTTCTACTAATTACGGTAATAGAAAGTTTTCCAGGAAAAGAAAACAATTTTGTATTAATGACCAATTTAGAAAAAACTTTAAAAATTAATATTCAAGAAACATTTTTCTTTCTTTCTCAGCCATGAATTTATAAAGACAGAAACATGAAAATCTCAATATTTATTCTGAAAGTCCTGAAAAATATATCTTGATATTTTTTTAGTAAATATTAATTGATATTTAATAATTTTAACAAGCATTCTTCTCTCAGAAAGAAATTAATTAACTTTCATACTGAAAGATAGAACAGATATTTTTTACTGCTATTTACTTCATTTCTCTTCATAGTAAAGGCAAGACAATCCATTAAAAAAAAAGATGATTGATTGTGTGAGTTTATTCCTTCAAAATTCCGAATATTCCCTAAAATTCCTGAGTAAATTCCCGTAGTCGAAATTCCCGGGATTTTTACATCTGTAAGTGGTAGTAATAGTACAGTCTGCTAGAAATTCGAGTAATTTAATTTTCAAAATCTACCAGCAGCTTGCATATCGATTATTACAGTTCTCAAGAGGACCATACACAACGGTGTTGCAAGAAATGCCAATACTGTGTTTTAGGATATATCAATAATAACTGACATTAGGCAGACATCATAGCTTAAACGAATCCAAGGTGAACGATATTTTATCGATAAGTAGGAAAACTGAAATTAAAGTGGAATAATACTATACTTTGGCACCGTTAAAAGTCATAGCATTCTAATTTTAATCTTTAGAACCATTGATTCAAAAAGACATGCAAAATAATTCTGTTACGATTCTATACTAGCAACACTTTTGTAATAACCGTGCCTATTTAAACTGAAAGTTGCATGTCATACAACAGAAATTGTAAACGGGGGTGGTTATTTAACAACTCAGTGTTCAAATTTTAGACCTCTTTTCGGATGAATTAAAACCTCAGCTGGAAGCCGAGATATCAGTCATATCTGATCTCTTTCTGCACTGGTTTCTTTGCCTCTTTGAAAGACGAGTGGAAAAGATTCCAATCGAAATGTATTTGAAATTAATATCAAGAATTGAAGATGATATAACGGTAAAATATAATGTTTTGGTTTTCGTTATTATAGATGCATGAGGCAACAATTGATGAATTGTATTAACGAAAAGATAAATTCAAACTTCATCGGCACAATTTTTACAACAATCAAGTTGTTTATTAGAGCTAAATAGTTTATTTACTGTAACATTTGACAGAGATAAAACTAGAAGGGATTGAATTAAAACCTATCAATATTAAAATCTTATTCCCATAAGACACAGAAAGTGGTTGTTGTTGTCGTGTGCCAGCTAGGCTGGCATTATGGGGTGCGCTGCTCCATTTTTCCAACTGAACCATATTTTGGTTTGGAGTCCGACTTCCTCAGTGCACACATGCCATAGGTACCCGTTTGTAGGGTAGGCAACCATTCACAACACATTCATACACCGAAAGGACAAAGCAGGGTAGATAGAGAGATAGAACATCCATTCTCGAATCGGGATTCGAACCCAGGACCTCCCTATCCGCAGTCAGGCACGCTGGTTACTAGGCAAGTTGGGCGACACAGAAAGTGGTAATGCGAGCATATTAGATCCATAAAAAATCTATTTAATTCAATCAGAATGCATGAAATAACTGATATCTAAATTATATTCCGAATTCCACTATCGAATAATTTCTTTTTCCAAGTTACGTGTTATTTCTATATACGTTTTTCTTCACAACTCGTTTTCGAGCTTCTTCTCCTCTTGTCCATCTTGGTAAAGAGGAAGTTTCTTAATAAACGTTTAAGTCACTGCGAAGAAGAATGAACTGGAAAGAGAAGAAAATAAAAGGAATCAATGTCTAAACGGCTTACGAGACACCAGAATTTACGAGTTCTCCGTCGACAGGAAAACAAAGGAGTTTACGAGACTTCTTTGTGGCAATAGAGTGGGGAAGTACATCGGAGTCCGATAAATGGGGCTGTGGTATGTAGCTCGGCTGTAAAACTAAGGTTCAGATAAAATACGTTCTAAAGAAATATTAATTGTATTTGGATGCAAAATTGTAAGTCTTCATAAAAAATTGTCATTCTCTCGAACTTCTCAGAGAGGAAAAGTTGTTACCGATTATAGGACAATTTAATGGCAATAGTATATACAGGAAAAATAGTTTAAACATTTGTTGGGACAGTACGTAATAATTTTTTCTTTGATATAATTGTTGTCCCAAGTACTTTTTCTTAGGTACAAGTGCCGTATAATCCATGATTCCAAATTCTGAATTTATTTGGCGATGAAGAAATGTTGCCAAGATGACGTATCGTGACGTGCGCGGTGACATAAATACTAGAGTTATCAAAATAGAATTTTCTGCATCATTCTTATAGGTCTCCATATGTATGACATAATAAAAACGAGTTTACCAGATACATAAGAAAATCCGCCAAAAAATAGCCAATCTCAGAATTTGGCATCATGGATTATACGGCATCTGTGCCTTTGCTGAATATATAAATACTAGAATAACTATTATGTAGACAGTGGTTATAATAATACCTTAAAGATATTTGGAAATAAATAAAAGACAAAATAAATTTAATTAGAGCCTAATTAATTTGCTAAATTAGAGTAATGTTAGTATATTTAAACTTTATTACAATGAAGCATAAGTATTTAAAATTTTAAAACTGAAAATTGATTCCAAAACAATGAAAAAGGGAAAACATGAATTTAAATAGCTGTTATCTTCCCATGCATATGAAGATTCTTATTTAAACAAAATATTAAGTAAAAGTCTTCATAATATAATTAGAACTCCTAAAACATTCAAAGACAGCCATATTATTCCATTTTCTTCTTCTTAATGTACATTATGTCCAACGAAATGAGATACAAACATTCTTTCATTTATTCATAAGACTTCATGCTTTTGTTTCCGTTTTGTATAATTACTTAACCTAGTTTTCTTCAGAGGAAAATATGCGCGTCCATTTACGAAAAAAAAATTTTTGTAACAGGAATTAAGCCACGGTGACATAAAATAAAAATAAGGAATATGCTTAAGTTTTGCCACCAACTAAAATTTATTATTTCATGGTAAACATACGACAAGGGGGCAATTATATTATGACACAATAAAATAATCTTTAGAAAGTTGTCATCATATCATACACCCGAAAAAAAATAAAAAAGAATATCGAAGATTATAATAATCCGTAGTGATCATGCATGTAAAAAGTAGAAATAAGTTAATAGTTTTGTTTTAACAGCAGCACTGAAGAAAGCATTGTATACGGTTACAGTCAATAGTAAAAATCAGATATATTTTGCACTTTGAATTTTACCCTATTATATGTGCATAAATTGTCTCTCATTATGCAAGAAAATAGAATGGATTCTTTTGGCTTCAAGATACTGTGCATCTCGAGAAGTTTGGACAGTTATACATCAAAATCGAATGCAACGTGATCGCATTTAGGTAACTTTTAACACTCGATAAATGTGACACCTGATATATTCTGGAGCGAAAATAGTGCTCAAAATAACCTCTGTTTTTCCATAAAAAAAAAATCTCAGACATGTAGACAAGATTTATGAATAGAGTGAGTAGGAATCAGTATAAAAGTAGCACGGATCTCATATTATTACATGGCAGCCAAAAGACATGTAGATGGGATACTGAGGCTTTATGTCTTACCGTCAATAGTAATTTTTTATTTTAATTGGGAACAATGTTAAATTGTTTATATTGTTCTTAAAGTCACTGACATTTGGAGAATGTGCTTGAAATAAAAAGGGTATGGTACCTGGAATGTTCGCAGTGCTTTTCTAGTATAAATTGAAACGTGCTTGTTTGTGGGACAATAGGAAGAATCACTGTAATAAACAAGGTTACCATTTTTTAAGTGGAACATGGGAATCGAACATCTTAAAATGATAAATCCACAAAAAGTCTAATTAAATGAAAACTGATATGAAAAACAAGTGTTCGGCAGTGTCTGCTGTTCGAGGATACAATACATTTTATGAAAAGTATTGTATTTTGGCGAAATGTTTTATTTTGGTCATTTAATTCTTATCAAACTATCTCATTTTTTTATCTTCTTTGTTCTTTTCATCGTTTCAAAAATTGAAAAATTTCATACAAATATATTCGTTTTATTCTCAGAATTACGTTTCAATATATGTGAACTTTGGCTTTTCTAAAAAATGCATGGTTATCTTCGTTATTTTGCGACTTTAGTTTTAAATGCAACATCATGAAGAGAAATAAAAATATACGTACCGTACCAACAACACACAAAGAATTTCTTACAAATGAATCTGGGAGCGATTGCAAGGATGTCTCGCAAGTGGTATACTTTTCACTAGTTCTCTTAAACATGTGAAATGGGTTTTATTTCGTGCATATCTTGTGAGAGCAACTTCAAACCCTGGTATAATATCAACCAACAATGTACCAACATGTTTCCAGTCAACCAATGATTATAGTCAGCAAGATATGCAGCGTAAAGCGTAAAATATTCAGGTGTTGATATATAGAAGACGGTATGATGTACTGGAATTGCATCATAGCTAATGTTTAGCCAGAGGAAATTTTGACCGAAAAAAATCTCATTAAAAGTCAAAGGTATTAAGTAATTCAACGAATTAGTAGCATAAAAACAATTAACTGAATAATCATTTCGTGTAAATTCTTGTGAGAGAAACCTTAATGGCATCATGTTTTGAAAAGAAAACACGTGTTTTCATGAAAAGATTTCCATCTAGTGGATTTACGACAATCCATTTAACTTGATTAGATTGGCTAACACAACCATCTTATTGAATGGCCATGAAAAATTTTCTTGGTCGTGCAGGAAAGCAAAGCATAATATCCAAAAAAATTCCTCAAAAGAATAATGATCAATACAAACATGAAAAAACGTCATAGCTTCTGTTGTTGTTTGAAATCCCAGATGGTGTAGCTAAGCTTAACCATCTCCATAAAACCGAAAATCATTAAAAAGTCTAAAAATAAAATAGGATTCTTGAAAACCTCGTTCACAATAAAATCCAGACAGTCAAGCATATGTCTCGGGGAGGCCTGATCAGCCTTGCACCACAGACATTCCAGAAAGACTTTCTGGCCCCGTTGAAAAGAAAGGGACCTCATGTGGCCACTCAAAAAACGTGAAAGAACAGTCTGCTGTACCCAGTGATACTGACCTGGTGCCACCAACGAGGTTTTTATTTTATTTTATTTTCCAAAGCACCAAGAGTTGGCAGGCGGATCATTCCAAATTGCATTTAATTCCATCTTTTTAATAGTGGAGATTTCCGAAAACTTTAGAATAACGTTGCCCTACAAAGTGTCAGCAGTGGCAGATTTAGCCAAGTTATCTGCAATTTCGTTACCATTCAGTCCAACATGGGAAGGAACCCATTGAAAATGTATAGAGTGTTTAGTAGAAAGTCGTGGTCGTAGCTTCTAGGGTAGTTAATTAAAGGATAAAGCTACTGATTTTAGACATAAGGTAAAGTCACCAAATATTTAAGCAGCATATTAAGCATTAGGTTTAATTATGTATTATATTTTTAGAAAACCCTCTAAGAAGATTTTTCCTTTATTATATATCTATTTAAACAAAGAAAAAAGGAAAACAAAAATTAATCATTTCTCTTTGGCACTTATCTCGTAATTAAGGAATTCATATTCAAAAGATTTATTCTTTCTAGATACAATAACTAGCATTATTTTGAGTAGATAGATATAAGAAGTCATTTAAAAACAATCTCACTTTTTGATAATTCTGTGAGATGATTTTAAAAATATTATTTATGTCAGATCAAATGTATATTAATTTTCTGCTTCATATTTTAGAAACACTGAGTAAGAAGGAAAAAAAAAAATAATTTAAATTTGTTTTTACATGGTATGACAAATTCACCGAATTGAGAAACAGAAATTTCACAACGCATTTTGCATGAAGAAAAAATATATGCATACAACATGACATGACACACACATTATGAAAACACTGGACGAAAATTGCATATGAAATTACTTTCTTTCTGCTTTGATGATTGGGGGTGAGCGAAAACAAATTTTTTTAAAAATAATAAAAGAGAAAAAGCAGAATTTACAAATGAAAGTGGGATGTCAAAAGAAAATATAAGCTTCTTTCTCTCAATATATGAAATTTTCGTTCACTAAATCTCTCGTGGAAAAGTTCGTCACGACCAGGACGAAATGCTGCGGTGCCGCTAATTTAACAAAGAAATCCTTTAAAGGAGAAGACATAAATAAATAAAAAAAAAACTATTCCTACAAAGTAAAGCAAATATCTTATCAACATCTCTTACCTTGTCGTCTTAAAAATGGCATGTCTTTTGTTAATGGTGCGGATGGAAAGGACAAAGTCACGCCTTTGCTCGTAATGATGAGCACAGATTCGAAAGGTAGTAAATAATTTTTTTTTATGTTTTTGACATTTCTTTTCTTTTTCTTTTTTTTTATATTTGAAAGACAAAGTGCATTAGTTGTTCTTTTTTTTCCCCTTTTGTTCGACCATTTTTCATGTGACTTGCAATAAAATTCTGATGAGACATTTACGACAAAAGGAAACGTCATTTTAAATGAAGACCATTAAAAAATATGGCGAAAAGAAGTTCAGAGATGTTTACAAAACTATAATTTACTAAACGAGAAAATGTAAATTTCCAAAATCTTGAGATTTATTCAGTCAAATCTAAGAAATACAATGGACGCTCATTTTTAGGAACACATTGGAAACCGATAAAATAGGTCTTAAAAATGAAATCTCATAAAATAGAAAAATTTAGATTAAAAAGAATAAGGTTAATATAAATAAAGTATAAGAGAAATATAGAAGGAAAAAATAAGATTTTCCGCACAGATGCCGTATAGTATATATTATATATCATAGGATGCCAAATTCTGAATTATATTTTTTTTGGTGAAGAAGAAATATTGCCAAGACGATGTATTGTGACGACTAGGGATGACGTAAACATTAGGATTGCCAAAATAGAATTTTTTACATAATTCTTATAGGCCTCCATCTTTATAACTTAATAAAAACCAGGTTGCCAGATGAAAATGAAAATCCGCCAAAAAAAATCACCAAACTCAGAATTTGGCATCCTGGATTATAAGGGCATCTGTGTCAGATTTTCCAACTATTTTCTTTACTTTATTACTCTATTTTAAACAGTTTCAATTTTAGTTATTACTTTTATTTCTTACACTGATTAATTAATACTTAATGTATCAGTTAGTTATTCAACACAGAAAGATTCTCTAATAATGTCGAGATCCGAGTTTCTAAACCATAATATAAATATAGAAAAGAATAAAATACCAGATGGTAAACAGCTAATAGTTTGTAACAGATGAATGTTTATAAATTAGAGGTACCTAAAAAAAAGCATCCACTGAATATATATAAATCAAGTCAATGAAAACGATTCGAGTAACTAAAGATATTCGATATCATCTAGACTTCAGCAACCTCTAATTTGATAATACCAACGATGATAACATAATCTTCAAAAACAGCCAAATTATTAAACAATACTCTCATTTATTCATCTTTCATTTTTATTCCGCAGAAACATCATGCTAAAAGTAGTCTCTTAACAGGCATCGACAAATGTTTAATGCAGGTGCTTATTTTCATCGTTGATGGAAGGAAGCAGTTTTTGTTTTCCTTTGATTTACTTTATGCAAATTATGTAATCATAAAAACAACCTTTCAAATCATAGATTTTCTAGTTAATTATAGAAGAGTGCGGATGCAATTTGTTAAAAAGAAATTTAGATGCAAAGAAGTGCAAGACGCAATTAACGTTATTTTTTTAGAAAAGATAAAAATTAAGTGATTTATATTTTATTGCTAGCTTTATAAATTCAATTCTCCTTATTACACACTTTGAATGGTAAAACTAATATAAATAGAGTAAATATAAAGTATGTAATAAAATATAGCTATGCAGTTTAAGTGAAATTAAGTATAAATGTTTGATTATTTCTCATAATAAAGTCATCTGATTTAAAAATTTATATTATTTTGGCAATTTAGTAACATTTGCAAAAATACTGTTTTAATGCATAGAATGTCGAAAAAACGTGGGACTTGTTATTTCAATCATTAAACTATCACGCTCTAGTACTATATAATAATTATATTTTACCAGAGTTTTAAGGAACAAATTATTTATATAATTTTTATTATTTATTTTTGTAGAAAAGTTTAATAATGGGTATTTTAATAACTAAAAGATAGTGAAAAAGTAAATCAGTTTATATAACGCGCACCATAATTGTTAGACAGTATTCTCATGCTTTTTGCAAAATGCTTTTAAATTTAAATCAGGTTATTAATAAAAATGAATTTAATTCCGTGGCGAAAATTTTTGACGAAACTATTATTTGAGACTAATCCACGATGAAAGAACATAGATAAATTTTATTTAAATTAACAAGGGTGAGCTTTATGCAAACACGGGAAATCATTTTCCATATTTTATAATATGAGTTTTATTTTGGTTTGTACCATCAATTATTTTAAATATTATTAAAAGTAATAGGTTCTTGAAAGTCTTTTTACTCCTTTCTGTTGGTTTTATAGTTTGCTTTTCAGAAAGTCTACACATTCTTGCATAAAAATTCTTTACAGATGTATTGAAAAAGTATAAAAAATTTGATGAAAATTTGTGGAGAAAAAGGAATGTGTTAATGAGAAGACTGGTAATATTAGCTCTCTTTCAGTAGGGAATATGACAAGGTTGAATAATTAAAATTACTTATAGGAACGATAAAGTTAATCTTTAATAATTAAAGGTTTCTGGTTCTTCCTTTATGGCGCATGAAGACTTCATGCTAGCTTTATAAAAAGAAAGTTCTAACCACAATATATAATCGTATAGTTATTAGACTCATATTAATAATTTGTAAAGAAAAAATAACACATTTTTAATTGCTGAAATATTTTAATGCTATTACAACAAATAAACTAAAGAAAAAAATTATAAAAAGCTAAATGCCAATATTATTTTATCAATTCGGCGATCAAAAATAGCAAAAATCAATTATTTATAAAATATTTTGTTTAATATTCACATTTTGATTTATTTTTCGGGAATAAATCCGCCATTTCCAATGACTCTTCTTTTACGAACTGAACAGTAGTAAAGGTGTACACTGATGACGAAATGAAAGCAAAAACATGACAGGTTTAAAAATAAATAAGTGTAAACACGCATCGGGTCTAGCCAGCCTTATTTATTTGGAACATTGTCAAGCCATCGTTACAATAACAAGTTTCTATTACTTTAACAAGCCTCACACATACTTGAAAAAGAATGAAAAGAAAAATGGCTAAATTAAACCGGGATTAACTCGATTTCTTTTTCATTACCGAAAGCTGCTGACAAAGGCCTTAACATTCGAAAGGAAGCTCCGAGATAAAGAATTGTTTATTCAAGTTGAGTAAAAAAAAATTAGATTACATACAAGAGCAAGATAAAAGAAAACTATTCTAAAAATAATGCTTGCCTAGGGTTTTAGTTGGATCTTTGGCCCGCTAACACAATATTGTGACAACTAAGGCACTACGCATTTTAACGAGTTTAGTTACACTCAGCATATAGCACAATATCAGCACCTAATGATTATCATTAATTTTCGAGCATAAATTTAATTAAAGAACTATATAGAATCTTTTAATATAGTTATACATTGTTATTTCTCCAACATATTATTATAGGATTAGCAGCTTCCATAAATATTTTATCTATAGATTGAGCGATAAAGTGTCTGCATATACAGGGTGACAACTTTATACTGTTGACAAAATTGGACTGTTTTTGATTGGTTTAATTCATGTCCAATCAAATATTATTCTTTTTATAATAATTTCATTTGCTTATGAGATCTTAATGTTAGTAAAACAAATAGGTAGTTTTTATTTCCTTGTTTGAGTTAATATGCCAAACCAACGACGGCAAATAATTGCTTTATTTGATGCTGGGTTAAAGCAAATTTAGATTGGCAGAAAGCTGAATATCCTCAGACAAACGGTATCAAGTACTATAAAACGATTCTTGGAGCTTGGCCATGACGATGATAGACCAAAGTCAGTAATGGTTTAGGGAGGTATTTGTGAATCTGGAAAAACTCCTTTGGTTTTCATAGATCAAGGGGTCAAAATGAACAAGACCATGTACTGCAATGAGATTTTACAGTCGGTTCTACTTCCTTGGGCCCAAAAATATTTTTAAAAACAACCTCTGGACATTTCAACAAGATTCTGCCATTTTTCATAGAGCAAAAGCAATGCAAAACTGATGTCAAGAAAATCTTCCAGATTTTATACCTGTGGGAATGTGGCCTCCCTATTCACCTTACTTAAACCCAATGGACTATAGTGTTTGGTCTATTCTGCAATCAATATATTCCTCTAAGCCACATTGAAGTTTGGAATGCCTAAAGGTTACTCTTAAGAAGAAATGGGCTAAATTAATGCCTGATGAACTGCGGCCCATTGCAGAAAATTGTACGGCTCTGTATCGATGCCCAAGGGTGCCATTTTGAAAATATTATATATGTTGCATCTAAGTAACCAATGACTTAAGTAAAGTTAGTTTTTTTGAAAATAAATTCCATGTTTTTAGTTTAATACAATATTTTTTTGTCAACAGGATAAAGTTTTCACCCTGTAAAATGCATTACTTCAGTGAAGACTGATGGGATAAAATATAATTGTTGAAATTCATTTATGGATGGGGAAAAGACCGATTTATATTATTTTCTAGATTAAAAAAATAAACAAGTTTCTTATTTTCCCAATATTTAAAATTCACGAAAACAATGGAAGATTATTTCAAATAAAAATAAATCGCCCTATAATTATAATGCATTATTATTATTATTATTTTGCAAATTCTCACTGTCCAGTTGATGTGCTACTTGGTTACCCGAAAAAAAGGTGAAGGCAGTGAAACAGCTTACTCTGACCGAGATGTTCAGCAAAGAATGACTCCATTTACAGCATTATGTATGCACACTGTATTAATGCACTTGCAAGTACCTTGACATGTAAAAGTGTTATCTTTTCATTAAATTCTTTAAAGATATACAGTTTTCTGCCATTTCCAGCATGCAATAATTAATTATGGAATTCAAGGTTTCCACAGGCTAGATAAGAACACAAAGTATCGAAACATTTATGTCATTTCAAAACAATGCCTTCTCAACAATGTTTCAATAGACATTCTGCTTCAAATAACCATTGGATTGGTTGCGAATCTAAGTTCTAAGTAAGGTACTCTTCATATTTCGTGGAGTTATCGACTCATTTTATTAATTAGAAAAATCCTGTGAACTTCTGCAAATACCATAATAATAAAATAAGCATATTAAGACGATTACAGGTAGATAATCCTTACAGAACTTGTAACGTGATAAAAATGTAAGAAAATCAATGGAATATTGAATAAAAAGCTATGATATACAAAATAAAGAAAATAGTTTCTTTTACGTTCAAGTTCCCAAGAAAATGTTTCAGCGAAGAAATCTATCATGCATAATTACAAAACTCTAAGTATTTTAACATGTAATTAAGATTACAGAGTCAGCCAATGTTTAGGCAGGTATTCCAACAAAAAAAATCCTCCGAAAAAATCTAAAAAGAATAAGGTTTTGACTGATAATTTGGTTTTAAATTTTCAAATAATTAAACAAAATGATAGAGATGACTCAAATTAGAACGATGTCTTCAAATTCTATTTGAAAGGTAATTAACAAATGCAGCATTACTTTCAAAATGGCTTCCATGACATTCTGAATTCACAGAACATGATTCAAATTACCATGGACTTGTAAGAGTCAAGAACAAAATCTCATATGAAAGGAGAAGAGTCAGTCTTCTTTCGAGAGGGTAGTTCTGCACTCGATTGTCATTTCTGACCAAGGTAAGAGCTATTGATCACGGAGGAAAGGCAAAACCTTTAAGGGAATGACAAACGACGACTCTCTTCAAAAGAGAAGAAAGTGAAGCGAGAAAATCGTTTGCATTCCGCTTCGTCCACTGGGCCGAGATAAGAACGAAGAAGTATTGACGAAACGATTTCCATCTAGTTTTTGTTTATTTGTTGCAGAAATCGATTTAGGCCCATACCGGGAGCAAAAGACCCTACACACTGACATTTTGAGAGATTCTAGACACTACAGAGATTTTCGAATTTTCCAGAGACTATTTCTATGAACGATGATGATGAAGATGTGACTCAATCGAAAAAAATTCACCATAAATATGGATTTTTATGCATAGAATTCTGATGAATTGAAAATTTTTCACCGTTATTCACATTTCTTAACCGCCTATTTTTTGAAACCGAAGAAACAATATTCACAGATAAAAAGTGACGCAATATCTTCTTAAGTGAAAACATTCTCTAATCAACACATTTTTAAACAACCATTTATTAAAATGTAATAAAGAAAAGATTCATAAAACGAAGGTCATAAGTTGAAAAATAGGCACAATAATTTTCTGTTAGAAAATTCATGTCTTCGATTTTTATGAAGAATTGTAGTAGTTCAGAATCTTTTAGACGCGGACCACTGAAATCTAACAATTGAGAGTAAAAAAATGACCGGGCGCGCGTTGAACGGCACACAAACGAAACTAAAAATTTATAAAATTCCTTAAAATACTAAAAATCAAAAAACTAGTAAAGAATGATGTAAAGTATAAAATTTTGTGATTCCTTCATTCAATATATATATATATATATATATATATATATATATATATATATATATATATATATATATATACACACACACACATACATACACACACACATATATATATATGCTTTTCAACTTTACGTATTAAGCTCTTTATAGTTTAGATGGGTATTCAACATTCAACGAACAAGTCATGAGCTTAAGTTCCCAATTTTCTAGAAAATATTTTCAACATTTGCTTAAATAATATCCTAATTCTGTTTCCCCACAAGTTTTTAATTATGAATCCAGAACGAATTGGAATGAAACATATCAGGATGTAGGTTTCTAGATAACTTAAAACACAGGCTTTGTTTCATTCAGAAATATTAAGGCAGCATTTGCATTAATTGAAGTTTTAAAGAAAGCATTTTAAAATTCACTGTCAAGTTACTTATAGCGCGATATACGCCATTCCAGAATTCTGTTAATTTCCAGAATGAAGATATATAATTTTTTCTCGGTTCTTAAAATTATTATCTGTATGTAACTGCTAAAAAAAAAAAAGAAAAAAATCCTTCGGAGCTTCTTTTTTGTTTGCATTCTCACTTACGGTTTTGAAAAATTAACGATATTTACTATCTTTTTCGACTTTTTCGCACCGAAACTATTTGCGGTTTTTCCAATACATCGCCTACCGGAAATAAGCCTGGATGAGATAAACCCTACTTCAATATAATATATAACTAAAGGAAATTTTCAGGAGTTCCATACTTCATTTGATTTGCTTTAAATAGATCCATACGCGGGATCTCATTTAATTGGTGCATACCAGCTTCAAGTAAACAGCAAAGAAAATATTTTTTACGAATGAATATATATATATATATATATATATATATATATATATATATATATATATATATATATATATATATATATATATATATATATATATATACAGAGAGAGAGGTAGAGAGAAAGATAGATAGACAGTGAGAGATAGAGATTGATAGAGTAAGAGACAGCAAGAAAGTTTATATGACATAACTAAACCAAACTGGTGTTTATTACCAAAAATCAACTTGAAAATCATTGAGTAATGCAGTGTATTGGCTAGTCTGAAACGAATTACTTTACTGTGATATTAAAAAAAAAAACCAATGATTAATAACTGCAATGCTGAAAATATAATTTATCGATTTGGGAAGACTTACACAATGTTAAAAATGATCCTCATACACTCTTATAGCCATATATACCATAAATGTCCATATATATATATATATATATATATATATATATATATATATATATATATATATATATATATATATATATATATATATATATATATATTAGTTGAGTATACCAATTATCTAATAATACATAACACGATTTATTAATTCATTTCCAAATTTACTTTATTTGTATACCCATATTAAATAAAACTAAAAATCACCGTTTTTCACCAATCATTAAATTATATTTTTAATCATTATTCTATGTATATAATACGATTTCTATACAATCAGAACAAAATGATTATGATTATGCAATTATAAATAAAATAATTTGTAAATTTCAAAACAAGATATATTATTTTGTAAACTCTTTTATGTGTATTCAACATTTGATAGCCGAGCTGGCAGCCGAATGGTTAGCGCTCTTGCTTTCGGTTCAACAGTTCGTGGGTTCGAATCCCACCTTGGGTATGGATGTTTGTAGTGGTTTGGAATCCACTTTAAACCGTAGGTCCCGGGCTAATTAGTCCTCGTGTGCAAAAAATGACCGTTGAGCGACAAACAAACCAACCAAACCATCAACATTTGATAAACTTTTTAATGAATTTCCTAAAGCATTTAAAAATACTTAACAAGTTTAAATTTTAAATCCAAGTTTACGACTAAAATTACAACATAGGAAACATTATTAGAAAAAACATCACTGATCTAAAACTAAAAATAAAGAGTAAAATAGATTTTTTTTAAATATATAAAGTATGAAAAATGTCTTTGCTAATGGATATTTGAAGAAAACAAAATAAAAAATAATACTTGTAGAATAACATAAAAGTAAGTAAAACACTAAATAATTAAAATTTAATTAAAAAACGTACATTAAGTAAATTTCAGATGTTCTAACAATTTTTATTTTTATTTTACTGTAATGTATAATCTTTTTAACTATGCGTAAATTTAATTTACACAGTTCTATTATATAACTTGAAAAATATTTATTTATTTTTCTGAGAAACAGCTGAAAAATTCTAAATAATTTTACACTCAACAATAATTTATAAAAGGAGAATTCAAAAAAAATTCCATTAAATTTTATTAAAAAAAAAAGAGTTTAACACAGCAAAAATGAAATGTACAAACGGATAGAAAGGGTAAGGGAGTAATATTAAATTAATAACGGAACATGTTTCATTAAAAAAAAGAGTTTTTTAAACCTATCTGGGAAATATTTCAAGTATAATCAAAGAGATTACATAAATCTAAAAAATAAAACAAATAATGGATTCAGAAAATGTGTTTTCCAGAAGATTATTTGCATATGAAAGTAATTCTAAAAATGGAGAAAAATCAATAACATTACGACGTTTTTAATTAAACAAATCCTAATAAAAATAAAAATGGTAAAAAAAATTATGTTCCAGTAAAGATGTAATTAATTAAATTTAAAATTAATGAATAACAAACAAGTATGGTAGATAATATAGGTGAATAATCATAGTCCATGATAAATAAAATTTCAAAGGTATAAAGTATTTTACACAAACCCCCTAAATTTCAAAATAATTTGGGAACATTTTTGATAATTAATTGAAACGATTAATATTATATAATAAGAGTTAAAATATGGAAATTATCGAAATTAGTTCCATATTTTACCGCTGGGTAGCACTGGTGCATGTTGTAAATGGTGCACCAAAATTAAAACATTCTGACATCAATTTACTATTTCAGATAAAATTAATAATACTTCTGGTTCACTAATAAAGTTTTGGGAGAATGCATATTATCAAATATATTTTCGAAAAATTTCCATATTTAAACAATTATTTTGTTTTATCAATAATTGTATCGTTGGTATTAAGTAATACAGCTATTGGTAATGTCATCAACAAAAATTGAATTACAAATATGGTAGAAACTATCAACAAAACTAGAAACTGGAGTTATTAAAAAAGTCACACTACTTTTATTCGTATAAAAATTAGATAAGATATAAAATAAAACAATTATATTCAATTTATATGTACATTACGACAAAGAGAATATCAAGAACTTACTCTATTTTTTATGATTTTTAAATACAAAAACAGAATGAAATAGCACATTACAAGATTATAAAATTTCTAACTTGTTCTAAATAAATATAAAACGTAACAAAACCTTAATAGAAAATTTACTGGTAACGTTAAATTAATAATTTTTTTCAATCTTACTTTTATCATTAGCATTTAAAGGCAAAGACATTTTCTGTTTAAATTAACAATACTACTCTCTCTCTCTCTCTCTCTCTCTCTCTCTCTCTCTCTCATATATATATATATATATATATATATATATATATATATATATATATATATATATATATATATATATATATATAAATTTCAGATTTAGTAACGATGAGATGTAACTTTTAGCCCTTTCACACTCCTTTGGAGACAGCACTCCATTAAATGTCCAGTATTAAGAGACAGGTGTCGGACATCAGAGACATATCTCAGCAGATATTCTGCGCGGAGATAACCCTTCGTGAAAAGGCCAGGAGCTTTGACTCCCCCTCTTCCCCCTGATCCTTTCATTAATATCCATTCCTCTTTTTTTATATTCTTTATCCTCGGCCAAAGTTATTGTTTACTTCTCGAATCAGAGATGGATCGATTGTTCTTTTTTTGACAGCTGATATCAAGTAAAAAGGGGGCGTCCCTTAATAAACAGTTACATTCTGCAGTGGAAGCGAGAAGTAATGCTTTGAGAATGAATTGTGGAAATGATCCCTATTACTATTGCACAAACGCAGTAGAACCGGATTAATTCGAATTAATTGGAACTTTTTATGAATTCCAACTTATAAAAGTCGAGACTAAAACATGATACAAAAACAATAGCATACTTAGAACGGTTTACATAATAATGAAACTGCTTATATTATATTTTAAATCAACTGCAAAAATTATTAATATAATACGGTCACGTCTAACATGATATTTACGTTTGAGTAATTTACCATTTAACAAACAAAATTTTATATGCGAGTTATAATAAGATCAAGATTGACAGAGTAAAAAGAATACCACACCATTATAAACATCCATACTTAAAGCGGGAATCGAATCTAGAAACTGTTGAACTGAAGATAAATGAGCTAATTATTCGGCTGACAGTTGAGCATACGTGATATTTAAGTTAAACGAATCAAAGAATTGTATTCGAACATAATGTTCAAGTTTTACTTGAACATTGTTCAAGTGTTCAAGTTTGAACTTGAACATTATGTTCATTCCAAGGCATATCACATTGTAGCTTCTTTCGATAAAATTACGGGCCCTCATTTACCTGCCTTATAGATACAAAATCTTGAATGATAAAGTAATACAGATTTTCAACCATACTTGTTAAAGATAAGTTGCATTTAAAATTTATATTTTCTTACAACTAATTTTAAAACAATTAATAAAACAAATTTCGGACAGTTTTATTTATCATAATGATAATCTATTAAATGTGTGCTGTGTAGGAAATTTTGAGATAAATAATTATTCTACACATAAAACTATAAGCAGGAAAGAATGAATAACAAATTATTTCAAATTTAAAAAAAAATGTATGCACTTATCAAAGCAAATTATATCACAAAAAAATGTTTTTGTCAAAATGATAATAATAACATTGTTTTATTTAATTAAATTTTAGTTTTAACAAATTTAATAGAAAATTGATTAAATAAGCATTTAATTACACCTAAAAATTATATATATATATATATATATATATATATATATATATATATATATATATATATATATATATATATACACATACATAAGTGGATATAAGTAAAACCAGTAAAACAGAGTTTTTTTTTTTTTTTTTTTTTTTAATCCAATGGCGGGCACACAAGGGTGACTGAACCTTATGCCACAACAAGGCCGAAAATTACTACTCATATGGTTGTTTAATTTGTTTTGCTGAAAGGTTTTTCTTCTGATATTAAAGTTAATGTAGGCACAAAACTTTTACAAACAACTATAATTCTTCTTATCAGTACTGGGAATGGAATTTAAGCTTTTAAAAAGAACAATGATCTAAAACTATAAGACCAGCAACGAAATTTAATTACTATATTCTAAATTATTGTTAGATATGTAAAAATAATTTATTCAATAATATATTACTTTTTATACAATTCGTATATGTACATTATTCAATACACGCGTATAATGTATATTAATATCAACTATACTGACTTTTAAGAAAAAAATACTTCATGAAGCTTAAATACAGAGGGTATTAACACATTTTTTGAACGATTTCGTGGCCGTTTAATTACTATTTAAAATTTAAAGACTCTTTTTTTTAATGTTAAATCTGATAGCTTATTTTCTGGACTTTAAGTCTGCATCGTGATTTCCATGATAGAAGAGCTTTTCGTAAAATTTCCAGGGGTACTGCTTTCCATTCTTCTTCCATTACTTTCCAGAGCCCATCAACTGTTGTGGGTTTGCGTTTAGAAAAAGCTCTTTTTAACAGACCAAAGGCACAATAGTCCATAGTTGAAACGTCAGGAGACTTCACAGGAATATGTTGAAAAGGTATAGATGCAATACCTGTATTAGTCTTCATTTTTTCAAGGAATGCAGTGGTAGTTTTCGATTGATTGATTGATTGATTGTCTTTTTCTGGCGCAAAATCCAAAAAGGACATACTGCGCCGAGCGAAATGGTAGTTTTCGAAGTATAACTTGTAGCTTTGTCTTGATGAAGCTTTACTCTTTGAAAGTCTTTGGGATAAAGAAGTGGAATTTCTTCTGCAATTATTGGACGTAAAATTTTCTCCTGATAGTATGATGAGTTGATTTTAACATTTTTTTCTACTCTTTTTATTTTTAATTTCCCACTGTAGGTGAAACCTGCGACTATCATAAACCCCTTACTGAAACTTTCTTTACATTGACGGAACCAGGTTTGTACATTTTTTCTCCTCGTTTTCTATAGTAAATAGACTTTTTTGTTGCACTCATTTAGGTAAGCCCATGCTTCATCAAGGGTCGCAATGTATTTCCATTTATCTCCTGCTAAATGGTTTTCATACAGGATTCTACAAAATGCTTTGCGTTGAGCCACATGTCTCGGTAAAAGCTGGTGAACATTATGTTTTTTAGTTTTTTTAAGTTGTAAATCTTGATTTTATATTTTATTTATATTTGCTACAGATGTATCTAAAGACTTTGCAATTGATTTCTGTGTTGGCGGATTTTCTCTTGTCACCAGCGATTTCACTTTAGAAACATTTGAAACAGTTCGTACTTTTTTCG
This sequence comes from Latrodectus hesperus, assembly GCA_037975125.1. Lineage (NCBI taxonomy): Eukaryota > Metazoa > Arthropoda > Arachnida > Araneae > Theridiidae > Latrodectus > Latrodectus hesperus. The sequence goes on along the minus strand of CM075856.1, from coordinate 30,626,667 downwards.
GATATTCGTTTGGAGTCTTCTTTCCATGTAGAAATAATGATTGACGGTTTTTACCTATCCGATTAATAATGTTGCTTATTTTGCACTTAGAAATTTTAATACCATGCATTTCACAACGTTTTTGAATCCTGGAATAAGAATATTTCTCTTCGGAAAGCGCAAAAACATATCCTTCAATCCACAGCTTGTTTACATGCGACATTTTGAATAAAAAATAAATTTAAAAGTTGCAGACGATATTTCTCATTTCAAATAATAAGCTGTTAAAAAACATTTTTGTTCTAAAACATTTACTTTTTTAAAATTCTTAATCGAAATCGTTCTAAAAATGTGTTAATACCCTCGTATTTCACTAAAGTTACTTTTAATGTAATGGGCACCTTTTAAAACTGCTTTACCCAACACAAATAAATATTTATCATATTTTGGAAGAATATTAACTTATTTATATACATAGCAGCAATAACACAAATAATTGGGTTTAATCGTCCCTCCCAAAAAATGTCCATAAATTGGGGAGACGGGTTATTTTCATTAATGGGATGCAGAGACCACCAGTCAAATTTTTAAGCAATATTTTCTCCCAAAGATGTTTTCGCTTCCCCCAGACCAATAGAAGGCCTCGCTACCGGGTTTTCAGTCGCCAAAGTTTTCCTACCATTAAACTAGTACACCTTCGCAGTGCTGCTGTTCCATAATTACTCCAGGGACTACACACGCCACAGATAAGATAGCGAGGCTTGTGCTGGACTTGAACCGTTGTTCCTTGGAGTCGGACCATCTCTTCAGATCTCATTATCTGCGGCGTTGGGGCACGTGTGGGAGGGGGCGCAGAGCCAAGGCTGTTGCCGGCCGTCATTGATTAATAGACAGTAATTTACGCCGAATGGGACAGGCCCGGCCGAAAAATCCGCACTAGCTCATCCCCTCTGCATGTAGTAGCAGATAAGCGGATGCGATGATAGTTGCGGTGCATTAGAGCCAAGACCTGGAGATAAGGCGGCGATAAGAAGGGGGGATGACACGAATACTGCATTTGTCTCTGTGGGTGCAGGGGGAGTGGTTTATTAGAAATAAGAGAATGCCGCGTAGGGGTGCAGTAAAGGGCAGTGCTGCCATACATCAAGTGACAAATACAAGTGGAGTAAATTATAAGCAGCCCTAAATAATAATGTTGCGACCAGCTTTACTCTTTTAGCTCTTGCTTAAAGCGCAGCATCATGAAAATCCTGACCCCCGTACGAAAAAACCACCACAATACAAAATCAACTTTAAAAAATTTTTTTAATATACATATTACGGTTTAACTATCTATGACTAAAATAATAGCATTAATATATATATATATATATATATATATATATATATATATATATATATATATATATATATATATATATATATATATTCACACTACTGGCCATTAAAATTGTTACACCAAGAAGGAATGCAAATAACAGAACTATATTTATTGGACACATACATTATAGAGGAAAGAACAAGTGATTAGATTTACAAGAAATTATGATGCATAGATCTTGAGAAATCAGTACCCAGAGCAGCCACCTCTGGCTGCAATAACAGCATTTTATCCGCCTAGGCATGGAGTCAAACAGAGATTGTATAGCATGTACGGGGATCTCAGTCCATGCAGCTTCAACACTATGCCACAGTTCATCGACAGTAGTGGATGGTGAGTGATGGCGTGCCAATCGCACGGCAACCATTGACCAAACGTTCTTAATTGGCGACAGATCAGGAGAACGTGCTGGCCAGGGGAACAGTCGAACCTGTTCTGTATCAAGGAAGTTCAGAAGATTACGGGCAACATGCGGTCGTGCATTATCCTGTTGAAACAAAGCATTAGGGAGGCCTCGAAGATAGGGGAGAGCCACGGGCCTTAACACATCGGAAATGCAACGGTTGCTGTTCAAAGTGCGCTGTTCAAAGCGAACAAGAGGTGATCGAGACGTGTATCCAATGGCACCTCATACCACCACTTCAGCTGATAGGCCAGTATGGCGATGTTCAATGCAAGCTGGAAATGCGCGTTCTCCACGATGCCTCCAAACACGGATGCGGCCATCATGGTCCTGTATACAGAACAGAGATTCATATGTAAAGATGACGTGATGCCATTCCCAGATTCGTCGCTGATCACACCATTGAAGGCGCTCCTGTCTGTGACGCAGCGTCAATGGTAGCCAAAGCCATGGTCGCCGTGCAGACAATCCGTGCTGCTGCAAACGTCGTCCAACTGTTCGAGCAGAAACTTGTTGCCTTGCAAATGACTCCATTTCTCGACTCAGGGTTCGTGACGTGGCTGTACGATCCCTTGTGACCATGCGGATAAGATGTCTGTCTTCTTTGCTGTTAGTGATGGGGGTCGCTGAGATCCTGCATGACGTTCCGTATGATTGTCCTGAACCCATTGATTCCATATTCTGCTAACAGTCATGGGGTCTCGACTGACACGAGCAGCAATATTGAGGTACGATAAACCGCAAACCCGGTAGGCTATAATCCTTCCTCGATCAAAGTCAGACACGTGCTGATAGGCATTTTTTCTTCTTACACGAGGCATTACAACTTTCTTTGCCGAAAACAACGTTGAAACAGAAATTGAGTATGAGAAAACTGCAGTCAAATGTCTGGTTTTATACACATTGTAGATGTCGCTACTGTCGCCTGCTTTGTATGAATGCGCTGAAAATCTAATCATTTGCATATAACAATAAGTTCCACCTGTCATGCAAATTTCACGTGTGTGGTGTGCCGCTTTCTTGGTGTAGCAATTTTAATGGGCAGTAGTGTATATTATTTAAATTACCTAAAAGCCATACCAAGATATCAAAATTAACTTAATTTTAATTAACTTAATTAAAATCTTAATTTCACAATTTTACTAAACTCAATTTTAAATGAAATGCATAAAAGTAGAAAACATTTTGGAAAATGTTATCTAAACTAAAAATAATTAGAGTTAATTACAGTAAATTGACGATAAATGCATTTTGAATGCAAGTATATTAAAATGTGATTAATAGCATTCGTTTAGTTCATGTACTTCTTTCCCTTCTTTTCGAAAACGTTGTCCTTTATGAGTATTTCGTAAATATATCAAGTAATACTAACTTAACATTTCTGAAAAAATTAGTTCGATGACTGAGGATTAAAGGCATAAGTATTTCTAAGAATATCTGACAAGCATGTGAAATTTTAAAGAATCCTTAATGTCTCATCAAAACCATTCATGGCTAAACTTGTAAATTAAACAGCATTTTATTAAATGCTGTTTAATTTAAATTTCCATATTCTGAATAAGTTAAAACATTCTCCTCCTTCTGATATACCCGGCTAACGATTCCAGATAATACAGAAAGGTGTGTGTGCGTGTGTGCGTGTGTGCGTGTGTGTGTGTGTGTGTGTGTGTAAGTAAGATTACTTCAAACAAAAAGAGAAATTTAAAATGAAAGCCTAGAGCTTATCATTAGTAATGATATGAAATTATTAACCTTATTAAGAGAATATTATTAATTATGATATAATTTAATGTTTTTTTAAATCTGGAAAATTTTTTTGGAACTCAAAGAATTTCTCCTTTTATATCGTACATATAATTTAGTTGCAGTTTATAGCAAACGTTCGCTGATTTAAAAATATATACAAGAAATATATTTTCACTCTACATTAACAAGGAAATTGAATATCAAACAATTTGTATCTGTGAATCAGAGAAATAAGTCTTTATTTGCAGATTCTATCGTATGTATTCTTCAAGTGAAATAATTTGAATAAAAATACTTACGTTTTAATAGTTGGGGATTGATTTTACGTCTAGCTTATTCTTTAAGCAAAACTATGATGATGGAACTAACGAGAATGATGACAAGTGCCAGGAATACAGTTTAGAGTTTTTTTATAGAGCAAAACATTCGCGAATCACAAAGAAAATCAATAAAACTCTCAACAACCACCTTAGCTGATGCACATTATATATCCACTTATCTATATTTTGAAAAAGTGGTAGATCAAAAAACAATTTTTGATTGCAATGAAGCGTGGTCTTAACCTCTCAGTGTGTAAGGTGGATTTTATAGGGAAAAAATACTGATAAAACGCGCGATTCATCACTTTTGAAGAATACCCATATAAATATAAAGCTTAAACTGTTTGTGTATCCCTAATTTATACCAGATTTAACAGAGAAATGCGACGGAATTCGTTAGCAAAAAATTGGGAAGACAAAATCGAATCCATTTAAGCTGATCAAAATTCCATCTAGATCATGGCTAACACACTCACATGTCCAAAACAAATCAGTAAAGCGAATCTTGGCAAAAGTCACTATGTCTATGATTACATTCAAAAAGCGAAAGCTTTTGCTGGTGCAATTGAATCACAATTTCAAAATAATTCCTCTTTTGTTTAAACTGAAAAATTAATTGAAATTAACAATAACTTCTTTGATAGCGAAGAACTCTACCAAAATGAAAACACCACTATGTGGAAATTACTATCTCAATTAAAAAAACTCAAAAAAAATAATAAATAAATAAAAATTCCATGCCATGTTGTTATCTAAAAAAATACTTCAAAGTCTTCCTTCAAACTTTGTTATTTTTCTAGTAAATACTTTCTATGGCTGCTTAAGCCTCAATTACTTTTCAGATAAATGGGAAGAAGCAAAAATTATCTTATTTTCCTAACTCATGAAGGCTTATATTGTTTTTGACAGCGAATGTGTTTTAACCTTTCCCAATACGTCACCAATCGGAAATGTAATTCCCGAAAGAAATTACACACGCTTGAAAGGTATTCCAAATCCAGTATTCAATAACGCTATAATTAAAGAGAATTTTGAAGTGTACCACAGCGCAATACATTAGCTTTTGGTTTAACTGTACGGGATGTAAAAATGAGCAAAAAAAAAGTTTGTAGAAAGTAAATATCAATAAAATATAGTAAATATCGTTATTTTTTTCTCGAAACCTAATTGCACATTTTCCAATGAAAGCAATAGCATATAAAATAGAGGCGATCCTGACTATATATAACAAAATTCACCATATTTTAATGTACCAAAGTTTCAGTAAAGACCAAAGTTGAACACACCAAAGTCTTAATTAATAATTATTTCAAACGGAAAAGATTCTATAATTACTATTTCTGAAAATAAAATAAAATTCCATGGAGCAAATATAAAAATTTTAAAATGAAGAAATGTAATGTTTATTATGTTTGAACTGCGGCATTCGGGCAAAATATATTTCGAGTATCTGAGTAAATTGCTTAATACAAGCACACTATTAAGTATCAATTAACAGCTCGTATACATTTTAAGCAGCTCCTAAACTTTTAAAAAGGAGCATTTGATTTTTTTTATTTATTTTAAAACTATAAATTACACAATTACAATATAAATTACAACTTAATTGAAGAATAGAAACATGTACATACTTTGTTCAGCAGATAAAATACAATATTAAATTATTTTAAAAATTCACAGTTAAATAATAAATTCAAAATTGATTGGTATAATATGATTGGGCATCTTTTACCGAATAAACATACGATTTCAGCTGTAAATTTTCAAAATTTGTGAGCGACTCATAAAAAATAACTAGGTTATTATAAGCATGTTCATTAATGTTCAGAACGGAGATATAATCTAAGTTTCAGTTACGACAATCTAATCTTACGTTAAGCAGTTACTACAACACTTTGAACAGCTGACGTAAATACAAAATTTTTATTCAAGAGTAAAGAGAAATCTCGTTAAAACAAGTAACAGGAAATCTTGTCAAGGAATGGAATGTCGCTTGGAATTAAAAAATCCTAATATCACCAACAGGTGAATTTTTTAAAATCATATTAAAAAAAAGGCATGTTTTCTTTATTCGAAATTCGCTTGTTTAATAAGAGTTCTTAACAAACTCAATAGGAAGAAGCATTTTGCTTATTTTAAATCTACAAATTAAAATAATTTTTCTTTAATAATGTGATTTTGTGATACAAAAGAATAATTATTCTATTCAAACATGATGCTAAACATTTTATATCATACCATTAATTGTTCTATCCGGACATTTTTGTATTTGGTTGGTAAATTGACAAGGAATGAAGATTTTAAAAAAATCTGAAAATATAGAAAATACTTAAATTCATTCAAAAATAAAATATGGATTCATTTGAATCAGTGGCATATTTCAATCTCATTCTTAATAACTCCAGCAATTCTTTGATGATAAAGATGTACCACATATTTTTCATACTTCAGTCTTTCCAGCAACTTATCGCGAGCTTTATTTTACGGCGGCTCCTTCAACTTGAAAAAGTTCCAAGTCATAAAATAGCCATAATTTTGATTCAGAATGTCCGTGGTCATTTTCTGGTGACTTTCGAGCGGTGAGTATTATCGGTCTCACAAAATACTACGAATAGGGGGTCTTGATTTCTCCTTTTACTTATTTTCTTTTTCGAAGCTGAAATCTCAAACCAGTTATCGATGAGGCTCGCATCGATTCGAAAGAATCGATAAAACATTGGCGCCGACCACCACATTACAGTGGATTTCTATTTTTTATTATTTTTTTTGTGTTCAATTCCAGGAAATACATGTGGTTTTTGTTACGGTAAATACGGATTAAGATTGAAAACTTTTAGGGGAAAAAAAAGATACGAAATGCTTTGAAGACGTACTTGACTTTGCCAAATATGGTTTCAAATGTTGGAAAAGAAGAAAAATTGTTCGAATTTGTAAGAAATAAGATTTTTAATAGTAGTAAAAATAGATTATACTTCAAAGTATCATTCAAAAGATAATTAAGAACTGGGAAATATATTTATAAATATAAAGGAGAATTTCTTTAACTGATAGAAACCTATTTATAAATTTAAAAGGGCTAAAAAAAAGACAAATTTATAAATAGAAAATAAGGCTTATTTAATCATAAACTAAGGAATTTAAAGTTTAATGATTGAGTTGATTTTATAGCTAAGGGAGAATTACATAAAATTATAGTAGAGTTTCAATCGTTATAATTACTATAATTAGTGTGGAAAGGTTAAAAATTTTAAGAAATAAAATAGCTTCCAGTTGGAAGCATGAAAAATAATTTTTTTTTCAGAATTGGAACAAAAAGTAGAATATTGTAATATTCAGCTTCAACTCCACGTATTGGATAGGTGAAAGGTTGATTGTGTGTGTGTGTGTGTGATTAAAAGGTTTTTCATAATATTTACAACGTTTAGCACTGTCAGCAAAGTTTTCCGTGGAATTCACATACTGCAAAGGAGGAAACGCAGGAAGTTCCTAAGGAAATTAATTATTCAGTAGTAACTAGTATTGCCTTCAGATAACGTTTCGAAGATTTTTTTATTGTAATTATAACGGGAAAATTATTTAAAAGTAATTTATGATTGAAATAAATATTGTTATGGCATCTCATAAAGTTGGAATATTTGAACTATTTGAGGCTCTTCTCTAGATTAAAAACATTTTGCAACTCCGCAAGATAAAAATATAAATAACAATTATAAGTGATTCCTTGCAGCGTTAATTTATTATTACGTAAATACAAAAAAAAATATTGGCATTAGAGAGGCATTAGTATTAAGATTTAAATAAGATTGTTTACAAATATTGAAGTTATTAATTAAGAATTCTATTAATTAATGAAATAGTTAAAAATTTAAAACGTCCTTGCCGATTTAGGCACAGGTGCTGTATAATCTAGATTCTCTATGCCAAGTTCTGAGATTGGCGATTTTTTGGCGGATTTACTTATGTATCTGGCAACCTCGTTTTTATTACGTCATACATATGGAGACCTATAAGAATTATACAGAAAATTCTATTTTGGTAATCCTAGTATTTACGTCATCGTGCACGTCACGATACGTCATCTTGGCAACATTTCTTCATCGCCAAAAAATTCAGAATTTGGAATCATGTATTATAAGGCACCTGTGCCCCGATTTAAACTAACTATAAGGTGGATGTTTTGTCTTGTGTTTCTCATTCTGCTTTTTTTTTTCCTGTTCTATTGTCAACATGTTAATGGCTTAAATCAATTGAAACGGATTTTCAAACCCATGCTTTGGTTTGTTTTTAAATAAGAAACCATTTTATTAACAAAGTGAACTTCGATGATATTCTCAGACATTCGCTGGTGAACTTCGCGGTTTAATCCTAGTATTCGCAAAGCGATAGATTTGGTGACATTAAGATTCAGATTGTATGTTTATGTATCACCATTATGAGACACGGTTTTTTCATTATGAAACGCTTGTGTATGCTGATGGTTATGATTCGCATGAATTTCGCAGTTGGTGACATTTTTGAAAACTGCTCCAAACGCGTTACGTATATAAGGACTTTACCAACTTCTCCTTGTTTGCTGCCGTGAATGCGATTTAAAGGTGGGTAACAAATTCGTCGACAAGTTGAATGTACGACGCTGTCTCAATATGATGTGGCAGAGATGAAACGTTATCTGACGTCATGGATATTTTAAACCAATGGGAATTTTAATAAAGTGATTAGTCATGATCGCAACTAGAACGAAAGAAACAACCAATTTATGGTTAATAAATCAAACCTTTGCTTCTTAAAACTATAAAAAAAGACATAACATTTATATGATAAATGAAAGATAAAAAAATATTTGTTTTGGCACTTGTTTTATGTATTTTCAATTTTTCTCTTCAAGTTTACACAATTTGTCAAATGAGATATTGTTTGCAAAAACGGTATATTAAATAGGGACAAATTTATAGACATTTACTAAAATTGTGATAATTATTTGGTACTTACATGTTGGTGTCACCGCAACCAGTTTTGTGTCAAGCAGAATTAGCGAAACAGGAATTAGGCCTAAATATCATAACCAAAGAAGGCTATGACTAGAAAAGATCCTTTCTTACATGTTTTATATTTAAAAATAGTTATTGATAGTACCACGATTACTAATAAAATTTTCTACGGTGACGCTAACACGAACCAATTGTTTCTCAGATATCCGCAATCATTTACTTAAAATATTTTCAAAAAGAAAAAAAATATCATTAAATACAACAGTAACTTCATTGAAAAATTGAGTGTAAAAGTATCGCTTTGAGATGAAAAAATTAAAAGTATTAGCTAAAGAAAATTCGAATTGAGCAAAGTATGGAATGGTCAAATAAAATTGGCAGAAAGAAGAAATTTTCGTAGTATCAGATTTCTGGAAAATGTAATCTAGCAAAGAAATATTTTAAAAAAGACAACAATATGAAAAATGACTATTTTTATTTTTTCAATAACAGGAAAATTCTACTCATTTAAATAGGTAAAGAAGTTAGGACCAGAGTTGGAGAAACTTCGATTGAAGATTTATTTTGATCACACACATCTAATATGATAGGTATTTTACTTATCAATACAAATACATATACACTTTTTCATACATTAAATTTTGTACATTCATCACAAATTGAATCAATAAATTTATTGTTGACCATGTAAGCTAGTTTGTGTATAAGGTTTGGATAATGTAATCTGCTTTGTCTATATGTCGTTTCACGTTCATTTTTTTAAATACAAGGGATAACTAAACCTGAACTTGCAGTTTAAAATAAATTTCGAACTACAAATACCTGAAATTGAAGTGGGGAGCGAGTCCACGAACCGGTGAACTTCAAACCGGCGCGCTATTCATTCGTGGCGAAAGAAATATAATCTGCAGAGAATTATGACAATTGATATGTGAATTTAATCACTGAGTCCTTTTACACTAACGATAACATATACGTAAATTTAATCACTGAATAAATTTTTATTAAAATTATGAGAGAAATACAAAGCGAAAATTTACAATATCAATTGATTCGAGTTAGAAGTGAAAAAATATTCCTTCAAAACATAAAAACAAGAATTTAAACTGTATATATAGGATAAATACATTCACCCGAGATAAAAGCCTCAACTTTATTAACTACACCCTTATAAATTTATCGCCACAATAAAAATCCAGAAAAATATTTCATTCAAAATAATCGAGCATCATTAAATCCATCTAGTAAAAAGTTCTTTTAAAAGGTAATTGGATACTAATTTCCAATAAAAAGGAGTTCTTACGTAAAATGAAATTCCTTTCAGTTCACTTGCTATGACATTATCTTTAGCTAAATGTTGAAAAGATGAAATGAGAGAGACTGGAAAAAAAGATCACCGTCCAATTTCCAATTTAAAAGAGAAATAGTTCCCAAAATGTCCACGAATGCTTTATCTTGAAAAGAGAAAGTTCATCGAAGAAGAGGAAAGAGAAGAATAAAGACGAAGCCAATTAACCTAATACTTATATAAAAGCAAACATTAGTTGTGAAAAGATTTCAAGAATCATTTTACAAATTCAGAGTAACTCAAGCACCCCATCATTATTAATTATTTAAAATAAATAATCTTTGTGCCAAAAGGAATTCACAAACTGCGAGTTAAAGTTGAAAATTAAGAATGTAAGCAACGCAGTATAAGAAGAAAAGGAATTCTAATTGGACTAATTTCATGAAGGAAAGGGAAGATTTATTTTTTGATCTGTAGTCAGTAAAAGTATTTAAGTTCATTTTCAGCGGCACTTTAATTTCTTTTGTATGGAAACATTTTAAAAATTGCCTGACGCTGAGTCATAGTTTAATGAATGCAAAGTAATATATAGAATAACAATGTCGATAATGATCAAGTACTAAATTCAAGAATAGAGTATGAAAAGCAGCAATTCAAGAGTAGAGTTTAAAAAAAGCAGCAATTCAAGAGCAGAGTGTGAAAAAAGAAGCAATTCAAGAGTAGAGAGTGGAAAAGCAGCAATTCAAGAGAAGAGTGTGAAAAAGCAGCAATTCAAGAGCAGAGTGTGAAAAAGCAGCAATTCAAGAGTAGAGTGTGAAAAAATGTGCGATATGTGTTAGTTTTCCATTAATGGAAATATATAGCAGACATATGAAAAATAAATATTTTCTAAAAATTAACAATTACACTTGAAAGTCTAACTTTCAAATTGTTAAATGGGCCATGATGCCCATAAGAAAAGCTCATTCTTATTACAGTAGTATAGCGTGTTTTATACGCCACTCAGTCGAAAATGTCGAATTTAAAGGTACAAGTAAAGACTATCATGGTAGCAATATCTTCCAAGTGAACTGATACACCTGGGAGTCCACAGTACAGTTTCTGCACACGTAGTTTTCAATTACACCCACTTGTAGAGAGAAATGGTTTACAAATACCAAATTGATCGGACAAAAGTAAACAACAGTATATAATCTTCTAATTGCTTTCAAAGCATTAATTATAAGTAAAAATAAATCTTTCTCAATGAAGTAATTATATCTTCTAGAAAAAAGTATAACAAAGCATACATTTCACTGATTTAGCAAAAAACATTTTTAACAATAAAAACTACAGTTTTTTTAAATTACTTTAAATCTAATTTACAATAACACTCTTATCAATATAATTATTGCTTTTTTAAATTAAAACATTCTAACTGAAATTTTATATCTAAATTTTATTCTAAATTAAAAAAATAACTGAAATTTACATTAAAATAAAATTTTTATACTATTTTATGATTTTTATAAAAGAGGATATATACAATTTTTATTTTAATTAGTGCTTTTCTATATTTACAAACTATAATCGTAATTAAATTATAACCACTTTGATATAAGATATTAATATACATTGTTGAATGATATTTAGTGTGTGTGCATATTATTACTAAGATAACATCATATAGAAAATATTAATCAAACTTTTCAAGTTCAACTTCAAGTTTTCAAGTTCAAGTTTGCAATGCACTTTATTTCCATAAAGTTGAATGATACATTTCTGTTATTAAAATATGAAATTAATTCAAATTGTGTTTACTTTTATTATATATATATATATATATATATATATATATATATATATATAATCAAGCAAAACTATGCATACAAAATATGAATTTCGATATTATTACTTTTCATTAATTTTTTTATTTAGGAAACATTAAACAAAAATTTTAGAAATATAATTTCTAAAAAAATTTTTTTTCTTTTACAAAAACACCATTTTATTACTATTTTTCCTCAAAACTATGACAAATACTTCAGTTTGTTCTAATGAAATATAATAATAAAACAAAAATTTCTTTTATTTCTTTGAATATTTTTGGAAATTTAGAATAACATTTTTACTCAAAGCAACAATATATTACTTTAATCAAAAAGTTATTCTTTTTCTCCTCAGAAAATATTTATGCACACAATTTTTCGATGATGATCTCTTTCATTTATAAGAATAATGTTTGAAAAAGGGAAAATAACGCTGAAAATCAACATCAAAACTATAAAATTTTAAATAAATTAAAAATATCATTATCCTATTTGCGCTTTAGAGTAATGAAGTTATTCTTGTAAAATATTTTTTTGTATTTTTCTTTCAAAATATGACTTTATTTATTTTTTAAAATAATTAAAACTTTGCGTTAAGAATAGAAAGAATCACATCTAGTATTTTTAATTATGAAGAAATTTGTAAAAAATGAAATTAGATAAAAAAAAAAAGGTATTGAATAACATTTAGTTTATCTTTAAAAATTTTTTATTGAAGTGAAACATTTTTACCATGTAAATGTTTATGATAATCTTACACTGCTCTTTAAACCGAAAAAATAAATGCTTACAAGAGTTTGATATTTAAGATGCATCAAGATTTTAAAGAAATATATATGAAAACATTAATATACATATAAAAATTTCTCATTGAAAGTAACTTCATAGTAAAAGTGGGCAAATAATGAATAGATTAATTATTATGCAAAGTTTGTTCAGAATCATCAAGATTCTTTTATATTAAATAACATAATAATTATTATTTTCCTTATAAGATGAATATTCTTAAATGAGGAATATTAATGCATATTTTATTCAAAATTCAAAAAAAATACTTTAATTTAGTGCTCACTATTCTTTGAAATAATCTCTTTTTTACGAACAGCAAATGTTGAGATTTAAATAATGCACTAATCAAAAGATATGTTCATGCATAAAAGAAATTATTTGATTAAATTCAAAAACGAGCATTTTTTTAATAATCAGATACTTCTTTTTAGTGTACCAAAAAGCACATATATGTTTCCTTATAAACTTATGCATTGAAAATCATTCTGTATTTTTGGACTCAAAGCAATTCGCAGTACCCAGGGAATTGCATAGATGAAATTCTACGAGATAAAAAAAGAAAAAACTGAAAGAAGAAGCTACATCTTTCGGTTGAAGTAAGTTTCTATCAATAGTTTTGACTGGAAACTAGGAAACAGAGAATAAGTTATATATTTGGCTTTCACCAAGATGAGTGGTAGAAATAAAAGAGAAAGAAGAGAGAAACGCATTACGCGTTTAGGTTTTACTCATTCTAAAGACTGAAGTCGGATGACTAAAGCTTTACTCACAGATAGAGAAAAGGTTTCCACGAATATGATAAAACAAGTAAGTTTTACCAAACACATTTCTCCATTTTCAAGAATGAAATTCACTTCGATGGCGATAAGATCATTAAAATCCTTAAAAGAAAATCATCAAATGATAATTTATTATCATGAAAAGCATTCAATAAAGACATAGAATTTATTAGTATTTAATTTCTGAGCAGCCAACTGATAATTTTGCAAGAGATAATTTATAAGATGATAAAAATTAATTAAATACAAAAGTGGCATTGGATTTTATAGTAGGAATAAGAATCCATGAATTTTTTATTAAAATAAAAAATATATCTATTAATCTTATCTTTTACAAAACATGTCGTAAGGTAATTTAATTCTTCAGAAGTAATAATTTGCTTTTTTACTGCAATTAGCATTTAATATAACACGCTAATTCTATTAATATTGTCGAAATGAAACGAAACCATTTGAATAACTTATGTAATAATAACTTATGTATAAATGTGATTGGTAGAGAACGCTTTGTAGATAAAGTTATAACTTTAACAAATCACACAAAATAAGCTATTATAATCTCTGGATTTTTTTAAATATAGAAAATTAATATTCTCATTGTCTACGAAATAGTATTTATGTTTATAAATAAAGTACATAACAGTCCATAACATATGTAAAACGTATCTAAATGTTTGGAAGAAATGTTTAAGCAGCAGCAAAAAATAACTAAGATATTAAAATATTTTTTTTATAAATAGCTAAATTATAGAAAATTATATTGCACAAAGCATTATATTGCATTAAGATGACTTCTTTTATAAAATTAGCAAATTGATATATATATATATAATATATATATATATATATATATATATATATATATATATATATATATATATATATATATATATATATATATATATATATATATATATATATATATATATATATATTATATATATATATACATTATATATATATATATATATATATATATATATATATATATATATATATATATATATATATATATATATATATATATATATATATATATATATATATATATATATATATATATATATATATATATATATATATATATATATATATATATATATGGGTTCTCAATAAATATGACTGATATATATTAAATTATATAATTATATATTCTAATAATATTATGATATATATATATATATATAAGATCAAAGCGTATTGTCCATTTTAATATATGTAGTTAGTTCTAATCATAAATAATTATAATTTATATTCGCATCTTTTCGTCATCATATCTTATCCCTTCACTCCACGTGTCTGGCGGCAATATGTAGTGACCCTATAGTGATTCCAATCCCATATATATATATATATATATATATATAATAACCCACTCTGTTACAACACAAAAATCACTCTTTGTTAGCTATTTAAATTATCAGAAAAATATCATAAAAATATATTGATAAAAGCAGCTCTCTCTTACGCACAATTTACACCAGTTTAAATAATTGAAGTAATTAAATAGATGAAACAGCATATTAATTGTAAAAATGTCCAATATTAATTTATTATTTCCAATTAAATATACAATCACTGATGCAGCTTCGATTAACTGTCATTTATAGCTGAATTTTTCTCAATTAAATTACTATAACAAAAAATAAAAATAATAATTTATCATACTAATGGACAAAGTCAATGCTTTTAGCATATTCACATTGCAATCGATTTGCAAATATTCAATACATATCCTCTGCTGCTTAAAAGAAAACGTTTTACTCAACTAATATTTTGCTCTTACAGATTACCTTAGCAAAAATTTTATCGTATCTTCCGGATCATAACGTTTAAATTGTTATTAAAAAGAAATATGTTTATTTAAACAGTATCTGTTAAAAATACCATATTTAAGATAAAAATTTATTCGCAAAAACAAAAAATCTTCAAAATTTGACATTAGCGCTTTATATTCAATATAATTTTTTTATATAGAAATCATGCATTTTTTAAATATTAAATCCATAAATTCTATAAATTGCATGAATTTAATTCTGAAATCTAGTAGAGAATCTTAAAATAGGACTATTTACAAAATAATAGTTTAGTCTTACTCAGTGATAAAAATTATTTATTAGTCATAAAAAAATATATATACGCAACTATATCAACAAAACTTCAAAAGATGTAAAAATCAAGATGCCAAGAAACTATGTTCCACAGCTGGTATTTAGTGTCCAAATTTGTTAAAAAAAGTTATTAATATTAACCTAATAGAAAAGAAAGTGTCCAAAAATGTCAATAATATTCGTAGCAACAAATTTTCTTGTGGAAAAAAAAAAACGTCATCCCTTTTCTTTCATAAAGATACCACCAAACTACATCAACGTAATTGGACTAACCCACAAAAGTAAAAAAAAAAAAACTGCTCATCACAATAATTTAGTTTTACTGCTTCATTTTGTGCACTGAACTCAATAGCCTCAAAATGAAGTAATTTTGAATGAAGCAATATGTCGCATATGTGAAGCAAATGAAGTAAAATTATAAAAGTGGACCAAGAACAATGAAATCAGTTTTGCAGCCTCATTAAATTAATGAAACTTTGAAAAATATTGGAAGGAAGGACGCGGATAAAAAGAGAGAGTTTAAGCTGTAATGAGCAGTTTTATTGGTTGCCTTATTACCAATTAACAAACAAAGGGTAATGAATGTATCGGAGAGAAAAACTAGTAATTAGAAATGAATGATCTATAAGTGGAGAAGCTCATCTTATTAGGTTATTGGAATCAGAATTTCAGCTCCATGCAATATTTATGATTTTATCCAAATTATACTTTCAAAAATTGGTGAATAAATTTTAAAAATTTTATTCTAGGTGCAGAAATCTCATTATGCTATCAATGTTTTCGGTAGTATGGTCTCAAAGAATTAATATACTTAATACAATCTCTGATTACCATTGCATGTTTTAATTTTTATTAAAGATTTTAAAGAGATATTAAAATATTTAACACAATGCCGTAACAACAAACACTAAATTTCACAAAGTTTTATATAAATAAAAACCTTATTCTGTAAACCCACCGAATTTTCAACCACTTTTCAATTAAGAACAACTGTATAAAATGGAAAGGGTATGTATTCTGTTTCTTCTATATATCTAATTAATCCATGAAATAATGCGTTCCCTCTTAGATACTATAATAAATTATTTTCATAAATTTATTATTAAAAAAACACAAAGTATTATTATTAATATTATTTAAAAATAATTATAATATGAAACTTTTCATTAATATACATTACGAAAATATTCTCTCTCGTCTAAAAGGCTCTAAATTCTTTATGAATATATTAGTTTAGAGCACATATAATATTTAAATAAAGTGTAGAAAGACCAATAATTATTTAAAAAAAATAACAATTTCTTTTGTAATCAATATTTTAAGTAGTTTACGAAGATTATAATTTACATAAATAAAATACTATCAGTATGATATGCAAATGCAATCTGATTATGGCATAAAGATTTTGCTGATACATTTTCAATATAAATAAAAACAGAACATTTTTATACCTTAAGAAAAATAAAACGTACGCAATATATTAAAAAATATATTCCAAAATAATTTAACACTAAATATTTAAAATAACTTTTGACTTATTATTAATATAGGAATGATCATATTCATACACAAAGTTTTAATGACGTAACATAATTTGCTGTAAAAAATGGCTTTTAATTCAAAATTTGAGTAAATTCCCTAAATTTTTAATGCCATCAATGAGCTGGAACAGTTAAGTCCATTGCAGATATAAATTAACTAAATTTTTCTGATATCAAAATCCAACGTATGAATTAAAAATTACTAAATATATAACAATTAAATACAGATTTGACAACACATCAATAAAAAACACATTTTTGGTTAACGGTTGAAAAATAAATAATTTGTGAATTTTACAGACATTTGATATATTTGTGAGCAATTAACGCGACAGAATACATTAGGAATAGTAAAGTTAAAGAAAATTATTAAAGAAACTGCTCTAACATAAGCAAGTATTCATAATTGAGTTTCTATAACAGTTGCAATTAAATCGACATATTTTGAGTTAAAAATGAAGCAAGTTGGTAAAAAATAAAAATCACCTCTAATACTTTCCAAATTAGATATTTTTTAACTTTTGCAGCTGACCAAGAACACCAATCGTCGATACTTTAAAGTGTTAGAGTTAAATTCTAAAGAACTAATAAATAGAGTAAATATGAGTGTAAAATTTAAAGTCCGTAAAAAAAGTCTTTTGTCAAGATGCCAGAAAATGTGAGTGAATATATCACAGTGAAAAATGCTTCAAATCAATAGCAATGATCCTAGAAGACTTTTTATTTTTTTTTATTGTGTGTTGTTAAAAAAACTCATTAATTAGTAGTTGCAGTAAAGTTAGTCGCTACAGTGTCTCTTACTATTTACAGATATAAATTAAAAAAATACATAAATATAATGCGTTAAAAATAAACGCAATTTTTTTTATATGTTATTTGACTGAAATAGTTTTCAAAATTTCTTTCAATTATAAATGTCAATATTCTTTTTATACATACCTTTGCGTAGAACAGAAGTGAATGTTTAGTAATAATTAAAGACTAATTACCAAATATTTTTGAGTGAGACCTTGGATTTCAAATTGCAATGACGGTAAATTTATTTAAAGTGTCGAATAAGAAAATGACCTTAATGTCCAAATTGAAGCAAACACAAGACCATCAGATGGTGAAGCATTTGCCGGCTTTGAAATGGCTTTGATGTGTATGGAGTTGACCATATGCAAATTCTCATTGTCCAAAAACGAATGAAGCAGTGAAACAGCTTATTTTCACCGAGATATTCAGCAAGCAATGACATTCATTTTCAGCGCTATACATGTATACTATGTTAATGTTCAGCAGTTGTAAGTACCTTAACATGTAAAAATGCTATATTTCATTTTAATTGGTTAAAAATTCCTTTTCTTTAAAATAAATATATAGTTTTTTTCTCCCATTTTCAGCGAACAATAATTTATCAAAATAGACCCTTTTTGTCAAAAAAATCCAATTATCCGAATATTTGATTAACAGAATAGGTTCTGGTCCCCATTGATTCAGATAATTGGAGTTTTACTGTATAATTTTTCCATAATGGAGTACTACATTTTATGTTTAATCAAGTTATAATTGAATAGTATCCATTCCAATCATTCAAAATTCCTTTTTTTCATTTAACTTAATACGTAGATCTGGGAATTGTATTGCATTTTTAGAAAATAAAAGTGTTTTTAAAGATATTACGACGTTTTTCTGGGGTGTAAATATTATAAAACATATGACAAACAAATTGTATTATTTCCCTTGAAATTTCTGTGTTTATCTAGAATGATTCTTTTCATTCAACTTCGTTTAAAATTGAAATATTCACCAGTTGTTTATTTCAGATATTAAATTGACGTTAAATGATATTGTAAAAATTGTATGTAATGATATTTCTTTATTTAAAACGAGTACACTATTCTTTGATCTTTTATTTAGAACTATTCATAGTATTTCGAAACTTGATAGAAATAGTAAAATGCAAATTGAAATGTATTTTTTTCGATTTTCATAAAATTAAATATTTATAATATTTTTAGGAAATATTCTTAACAATTAAAATTCCGGTCCCAAATGATTCGGATAATTGAAGTTCTACAGTACATTTGAAAAAAAAGCAGTATTGACAAAAGTATTAGCTTAGTCAATTTTACAAAAAATGAAAACATTTACAAAATAAATCAATTTTTAATTTTCGCCGTGGAACTTTAAAAAAAAAACGAAAATCTTGTCAGTAACACCTTCAAATTATTGTATCAACATATTATCGTAAGTCGATTTCAATTTTGTTTGCTTAAAGCAAATTTGTCTTCTTCAATAGTTGACAGTTTATATGATCGATTGCGTTATCATAGTTTTTGTTTTAAGAAAAAAATGATTGAGGTATATTGTACTTGTTGCATTTGTAAGACTGAAATAATTATAAAACTAAACTTTAACTAGAAAAATACATATATATTAGCCCCCTATAAGTTAAATTATCTTTAATTTGATGGATTCTAAACCAAATCCTTATTTAAAAGCAAACCTAGAAGCATTCTAAAATGTGGACAGATATTAAACAAATTGGTACAAACTGTTTATTATAAGTCATTAGTTTTTAGTAAAGGAAACTTTTTTAAATCAAAATATGCCATATTGCAGTAACACATAATTTTGAAGCCATATTTTCTTTTATTAACATCAAACTATGTTTTATAAATATTCTTGCAAATAATCCAGTCTAAATACGAAAAATAAAGGAAATAATTCGACACATTATAGTCCTTATATGACATGTGCGTTAATTAATATTCATTTAATTTCTTAAATTGGTAAAATTTAATTTTATTCCATTGCAACTAATACTCTATTCTGCTCCTTCCTTTCATCATTTAAATAAGTAAAAAAAAATTAAGTACATACATTTCTGATTACATTTAGAAACTTCTATATTTCTCGAATCGTTTCTATTTTCTTCCCTAAAATCTGAATTTAAAATGAATTTCTGTTTAAGGATAATTTGGTTTGTCTATAACTTGTCCGTGAAAGAAAAACTAAAATTATGGTACATGTGTAAAATTCTGGCAACTAAGAAACTTGGCGCAAAACACGCCAAATTAACACCAAATCGTTTTATATTGTAATATAAAGGTTCTTCAAATTCATTATTTTATCGACGAAAAAATAACTATTAGAATAGAAAATTTTAAAGGAATACATCAGATTAGTGACTAAATCAATCATACTCCATTCTGTAGTTAGTAGTAGATCAAAATTATTTATCATTGTGTTGTAAGAGTAGAAATAATTTATTAGAACTGAACTCTCTTGTTTAAAGAAATAAAAAGGGCTTATCAAAACAATAACTGTATTTAAAATACAGATTTTCTACTATTTGCAAAAAATAGTAATTTTGGTGGCACTTTTTCCCGATCGGCGGAATTTCACACACCCAAGAAATATAAAATTTTAGAGAAATAGTGGGTAAAATTTTAGAAATTAGTTTTTTGACACATCTACGATATTATCATGTCAGATACAAAATTATCAGGATGGTACAGTTCGGCATATACACAGCTCCTTCATAACAATTTTACGAAATAAAGTAAATTAAATATCGAAAATATAAATTAAGATGCATAGTATGTACATAAATATGAAGCAAGGATATATCATCAACAAAAATATTTTTATGATTCTTTTTTTAATAAATTTACTTTGACAATTATTATTGATGTTTTATAATTTAGATATTATAATTAAATTGGTTTTTCAATAAAAATTCAACTAAAACGTTTTGTTAAATATATTAAACACGTAAGTTTATAAAAACAATTTATGAAAACATACGGAGATATACCGAACGCATTAAAATGCGAAAAAGGTTGGGAAAAAATGAAATCTATTATTTTTGAATGAATTTCAAAGACTTTATTTAACATGTTGTGGATTCCCTTTGATTTAAAATTGCTGTATGGCAGATTAAATCAAAGCAGATCCTTAGTGATGCTACTTGTTATGAGTGAACTCATAACAAGTAGGGGTTTCAAAAAAACCTGAACAGAATCGACGAAATCAAAATTACACGTTAACAGACTGTTTACAGTATCACAACCCTATGCACCATCCACATTGCAACCACATGCAGTTTTATCTTTATCACACAAAAACTGTAAAATGTATCGGGTTTTTTTTTTTTAAATAAAATATATTGTTAACAAGCATAAATCAGCAATAGTTGATGAATACTTTATCAGATATCAGTCTTTATAACCACCTATCGAAAAAATTATGGACTTATTTTAACTTAACCTAACATTTGCTAATATTAGGAAATAGGGGAAAAGATTTGAAGTTACATCGGATGCACTGATAAAGTAACACACAAACAGAAAGAGATAAATTATTTCTTCATATTTATCGCAAAGTAAACAGTATCTTTTCAACTAAAATATAATATAATCAACTTTCAATATAAATATTTTTTTACGGTTAGTATTTTTGGTGTAGGTTGCATCGATCGTTAAACCAAGTGAAGATTTCAATTCAAGTTTAGGGATAAAGAGATAAATGTATCATAAAACATTAAAAATAGTACAATAAAAACAAATATCTAAATCAAAATTTTCAAAATCTATATTTATGATCAGAATAAATAATGCATTAAAATAACTGTTTACCAAAAAGCATATTCTGCGATATATTTTTTTTTACAATTTCAGTTTTTTCCCTACTATTCTTCATTTCCTGTAATTCTCTTTCCCATAATTTTTTATATAATATTACTAACATTTTTTATACTGTTAATGCTTATAATAAGGTAATATGCATAAAATTTATAAAAATTTTGATACATAATTATAATAAATTTGATATTTGCTTATATAAATCGAATTATATTCGATTATTTATTGAAACAATTCACTTATTATTCCCAAAACATTAAGTTTTGAAAAAAATAATACAACCATTAACTGAAATTTGTTAAAAACATTTTAAAAATTAGAACGACTGAGAATGATAGAAGTTACTACTTTAATTGTAATATAGGACCTTGCGCCAGAAAACCCAATCATCCCATCCATCCATTAATAGTAACATAATAAGAACATACTATTAAAAATATACTATTTTAACTGTCATTTCAAAGTCATTTTATAAGCAAAATAAAATAGAATTTTTCCTAAATAAATACACATTTTCTTTTATATCTTTAAGCATTTATTTTCATTTTCTGTTGTTACTAAGAACAGTTCAGATGTCATAAAAATTCCATAAAGATATTTATCGATAAACTTAAAAGAACAAAAAATTTTGAACTATATATTTAGAAATATAAAAAAAAAATAATATGAAGCGCAGGAAAAATATAATTCACAAAGATTCCGTTACAAACATTTCCGTAAAAGAACTCGATGTGATCAAAGAATAAAGTCTCAAATTCCTTTCCTTTTTACTGGCACTAGATTTATTTTCCCTAAGGTAATCCCTACTTCAGAAGTATTTCGTCCCTCTTTCTTTCCAACCTAGGGATTAATGACAACCATAGTCGAAAATTTCCATTGTGCGCCATCTTTTATTTTTTCGAAAATGATCTGCAATATCGTCCGTTCACAGACTTTGAATTCATGGTAGACAAGTGCTGCAGATATCGAAAATGAGATGCGACGGGACATCCAAACTCCTTTTAAGAGCTTATTGTTGCGAAATAGAGGGGCATTTAAAGTCAGGTAACGATTGCCTGTTAAGAATTGAGTACCAAAGGGAATAATCCTTAAAAAGAATACAATTGCGGGGGGAACTACTACAGCTTATCTTTGTAAGGAGAAAACCATATAACCAATGGCTTTCGCTTATTGGGTGAAATAATATTTATAAAAAGAGAAAATTTATTTTAGATAAATTAACAAGCCGAATATATGTGTCACATAATACTCTTCCCGAAAAGAACAAAATTTTTTGACTCTTTTAAAACAGAAATCTTTGTTATTTTTTTTCCTATAAATCTATAGACAGGATTATCAGGTAAGATAAATGCTTTTTCAGCATGGAGTTTAGATTATAATTATGGAAAAATTAAATTCTACTCTTACGTAAGCAAGCAAACTTTTTTCAGGTTTATTACATATTTTATTTTTAGCTATAATATTAAAAATATCTTGCTTAAGTATAAAATTATAAATTTAAATTTTTATATAAATTAAAGCAGGAATTTTAAATAAACTAAAATTCTACATGAAAACAGTTTAAATTTTTCGATAAAAATTAAAAGATAGTCTAAAGCAAAAAAATACTGATTACATTAAATATATGAATTAAAAATCTAAATTTTCCTTAATTCACTCAGTGTGAATGTCAAACATTTAGTTCAGTTACCATGAAATTTAATCAGTTACCATTAGATCATGAATACCATGCCATGAATCAGTTACCATTAGAATTATGTTTCCGATTTACATATGTTTTTCAAATATTTATGCAACAAAAAGTAAACACTCAATAGGTAAAACATTTTTAAATAATAAATTGACTTCCGATAATATCGATTGATATCTACGTGAAAAGTATTAAATTACAATTTTCCCTTTCTAATTATATTTAATAACTATCTACACATAATGCATTTTTAAAGTGAGCTTAGAACATGCTGGTTGCGAAGAATAATTACTTTATAAATTACTTTAAGACGTTTCAGAAAGGGAAACGAACGCGAGAAAACTCTTAAGTTATTCCAATTAAAAGTAATCTAAAGAAGATCTCGAAAAACATAAGCTCATAAGAGAACGTGTTGGAGCAATCAATCAGCATGACTTTGCATTATTATCTAGAAACGAGTGTGTAAAGTTTAAAAGTATTTCAATTTTTCCACTTTCCCGTTGTCATATATCTATTAGAAAAATGAGCTTTGTTGGGAAAAGTAGAGCTCACACAATGTTCGCATTCTCTTGAAACATGAAAAAAAAGAAAAAGTGTCATTCTCTAATTCATCTCCCAATTCGATTTAAAGTGCCTGCTTTTAACTCGCTCCGAACATTTAGAACAAAAGACTCTGGGAGAACCTTTTAAATTTGGAGAACTAAATGTGAGTATTTCTCCGATTGGTTCAGTGTTTCCAGCAAAGAAAGTGGCGTAGAAAACCATTTTTTCCCCCAAATTCTTTTGAGATTCTAATGAGGGCAGCTGTTGCATGGAGTTCTGGTTCGGTTTCCGAATTTTTCCCTGGCTGAGAATTTCGCCAAGAAAGGTTTAATTATACTGTAAATTTAGAGTTAATGAATGATGTTCCTCACCTACGAGCCTTTTTCGGCTTAATTACAGAACGTCTCATCAAACTGCTTCGGAAATACTTTTGCAAGTTAACTTATTTCTTCGAACAGGGTCTGCCAAGACTGTGTTTCGCTATCTTTTTTGCTTTCATTTTAGGCAAGGCAATCAAAGCATAGGAAGATAAATTGGGCGAATGCTTTATTTTAGGGAGATAATGGGCCTTCTCTTTTTCGAACATAAATCACTGTTGATTTACAGCAATAAAAGTAGTTTGACTCCATTGTTTTGGCGACACTGGGAGTAAAGATTGTGAAAGCACAACATAAAGAAGAAACTTCAGAAGTGACAAGTGATGATTTACATTGTGTGTACTATAGAAAAACCAATACGAACACCCATTATATAATATTGATAATATAATGATTTCAAATTATATTAAATTAATACCCTTTCAGCTGAATGCGAAAAAAATAAAGATTTTTACATTCTTTAAAAAGTAATAAAGCTTTTTAAATTTTACAATAAAATATTGCTTTTGACACATACCCCACATTGAATAAATTTAAAAAATTTTCAACACCAAAATTTTTAGCAGATTAAAAATTTGTAATTATCTTTCATCATTCAATTATTGCAGACTTTTTTATATATAAATTCTAATAATAATAAAATATAAAAAACGTGATAAAAGGAAAATCTTGAAATAAGTTCTGATAATTATTTTTACACGCACAGATGTCAATCTAGTCAATCAGGAGATAAAGTCAATCTACAGTAAATCAAAAAGTCAGATTATTTTTTACCATTTTATTTTTCTTATTCAAAATTTTAAAGTTAAAGGGTATTTAAAATATCAGCTTATATTAAAAGCTTTCCATTGTTTATTACACACGCTTTAAACACTACAATTTCTGCTCTCCGAACTTCAGAATAAATCGTTAACTTTTTCTTTTTCATCTTGTTTGATCTTGTATAAAAATTCTTGTTTGATCAATTTTAAAATTCATTAAATTATTTTTAAATAATATCCATAGCAAGAAAAATGTTTTTAGAAGATTTGAAGTCACTTAAAAATGATAAGTGAAAAATAAATTATATCATATGGATAACAATTCAAACATTTTTTTATCTCAAAAGTTGTATTTAAACAAGATTAACTGCAGTCAAATGCATACGAAAGTTCCAAAAATACAATTTTTTAACATTTATTGATTTTTAATTACATTTTAATATTCAATAAATTTTATTAAGTTGATATGAAACTTAAAAGTATATGAGGGCAGGAAAAATATCCATTATGTTTACTCTTTTAAAGTTGCACATAAACCCAAACTAGATAAACAGTTAACATTTTTAATATTTAAATTAATGCTTTCATATTTTTTAACAGATTTAAGAGTATTAATCTGTAATATATATATATATATATATATATATATATATATATTATGTATATATATATATATATATATATATATATATATATATATATATATATATATATATATACATATATATATATATATATATATATATATATGTATGTATATATATATATATATATATATATATATATATATATATATATATATATGTATATATATATATATATAATATATATATATATACACACATATATATATATCTTAAAACCCATATTCATTATAAAATCAACTCACTTCAACTAAGAAGTTGACAGTGAGAATTGACATCCATCACGAAAGTTGCAAGCTCAGCCAAACGATCGCAACCTGTCGAATGGAATAACAGACGGCAAAGGGAATATTTTATAAATCCGGAATGGCAACGCAAGCTTTCCCAACAGAGCCGTAATTCCATTATGCTGGTGAAACACCAGAGGACTTACAGAACTTTCTAAGGAGCCACTCTACTCAATTTGTTACATTAAAGTCAATGCTTCAGGGAGATTAGGACTCGCGAAATAAAAACCTTTTAACTGGAATTTCCATTTGTCGCCAAAGAGCAGAATAATATCCCACTTTCGATTGTCTAATCAGATATCGCAGTCTAGCTGAGTCTAGCGAAATTGCTTGAAGGGTAATTTAAGTGGGACTTATGGGATAATTTTGGCGAAGAAAATTGAGCTTGAAGTAAATAAGTTAACGTAAAAGTATGAGAAAAAGTTTTGTGATTAATTCAATTTCTCTCATCACACTAATGAATGAAAATTGAAAATATTATCTGCCAAGAAAACCATTTATTTAGTTTTGGTTAAGAAATCTGCTACTTTTGTGTCGATAAATTGAACGCAGTAATGCATTATTAAATAATACACAACTTTTCATATTTGGGATTCATAGGTTATGGGTTGTAATCAGATTTTTTAATATAAAAAATATTATATATTGTACATTAGTATTATATAAACTGATGTTTTTTGATCAACCAAATAAACAGCGTTGATTTTCAACGATCGTAATCTTAGAGTATTTAATCTATATAAAAAAAATCATATTTTGTTTCTTGGTTGAATTTTCGAACAAGAATACTTTAAGAGTGGCAGCACAGAATGGTATAAAACTTATATCAGAATAGATAAAAATCACTAACATAAGAGAAATTATGTTACAATTCGAAATTTTGATTACATTGTTAACAGTTAACGCCAATTTGAACTAACTGTAGCACGATGCACACTATTCCGGATGTCTGCGCATTCGGAGTAGTATATATTTGGGGTTTCTGGAACAGGTGGAGCTGCGGAGTAGGGGTGTGGTAGTAAGGTGGAGGGGGCGGTTTCTCTGGGTAAGAAGGGGTGATACCTTATCAGGGTTAGCTTCACCTGATATAAAAGGTGATAATAGATTCCAGAATTATTGCCAACTGAAAATTTTTGAAGTTTATTGAGATGATAACGATTTTCATACTGTGCTACTATTTTTTTCCACTTTAAATAAATATTGAGAATTTTTAAACACACAATTGCTTAGTTTAATGGAAGGTTTTGCATAAATATATATAAATCGTAAATAGAAATATCGCTATACAGATTTTTAAAATTAAAAGTAGTTTAAAATAAATAATTTCTTATTTACACTACATAAAAAGAAATAAGCATAATAAAGTAGACATATACGAATTATGCAGACAAAAAAATTCCAGGTGAACTCAGTGAATAAAACATAAGGACAAAAGATTAAAAGAAAATCACTTTTATTGAGTAGAATATTTAAAAATATATACACATTTATTTTTTGGTTTATATAATATTTTCAGATATTACACACAGTTTCCGTAAGCTAAAATTCTAATCATACAGAATATATCGTTTATTATCAAAACAGCACAAACCAATTTTCCTTTGTTTAACAGTATATAAGTTATGATTGAAATTTGATATTTTTATTAGATCAATCCTATTGTATTTACGCTGCATAAGACAATTGAAATAATCCTCGTGATGAAGAGTTCTATTTACAACAACTTTACTCATTCCCTTGGCAGATTTTTTGCCTCCATCACCCATTTTAATGCTGCACCTCTTTGATCTTAGACCAACAAAATGTTTGGCAACCATTCCATTTAACTCGTCTTTCATTTTACCTATTAGCTTTTTATTTAAATTTGAATGAAGAAAGTGGTCTGTGGGATAATCTGAAAAATCAAATTTATCCTGATGTACTAAATCTCGATACAAATCTTCAGTCTCAATCTCATAGCATAATGAATCTGTATATGTGAATAAAAGTTCAGCTTTATCACCATATATTTTGCGAACTGTGTTGTAATGGAAATCATACATGAGTACTTTGCTCATATCTAAAATTGAGAAACCTGCATATATTGGCCTATTCAATATTGTTTTTGCTCTATGCATCTGCACAGCCACTAAGTCTGAATTGAAGATTTGAAATGAATAAATAAAAGAAGAAGATATTAATCTTTCAAATTTTTTCTCAGATTGGATTAATTTAATATTTACTCGCTTTCTCAAATTATCCATCGCGCGTTTTACCAAAAACTGCATTCTTCATTAACTTAAACAGATCCTTCTCGAAAACCGTTTTAGCAAGTTTTCTTTTCTCTGTATTGAATTCAACATATGATTTTAACCATGGAGTTTGGCGGAATTTTAGTATTCTGTGAAGTTTAGTTAACCTCATATCAAGATTCAAATACAATTTAAGGATACGATAATGAAGAATATATTTAACTTTGTTTTCCACAGAAAGAGGTAAAGAATCATATTTGACAATGTAAATGTCTTAAATAATTTTAGTTTTCTTATTTGACATCATAATTGTAACTTAAAGATTCAAATTTCAATAAATTTTAGTATTAGTCTCAGAAAGTTTGAGTTAGTTTAAAAATGAAGTATACTTCATATAATAACATAATTAATTAAATTAGATAAAAAGTAAAATACAACCTACAATTTTTATTTATTTAGTTTTATTTATATTTTTTCATGAAAATATTTTTAAAAATAAGCACATCACAAAGTCATTCATTTCCGCCATTTGCTATAGAAGCAATACTAGAGTTTCATTTTTTTAATATAGCATAATTGCATTAAACTTAAAAAGATATATATATATATATATATATATATATATATATATATATATATATATATATATATATATATATCAAGAAATCGCTGCAACAATGCATCAAGATTAAAAATTAGTTATTCATACATATAAGTTGATAAAACATAAAAAAGATCCCTGTATATACATTATATACCTAAATGTATAATGTATTAACAGAGAATTTTGTTTTCTCTTCATGGTAGATTTGTTTATGTTATAAAATGTGTTTCGAAACAAAAAATTAAAATATGATGCACAGTAAAAATTTTTTAAATAAATGACTAGGTAACATTTCAAGAATGATTCCTTAAGAGGATCAAAATAATATTTTAAAGAGTGAGATCAATTTTCTGCAAGTAATTGAAAATATTGATTTCCGTAAAAATAAGTAAATAAATAAAATTATTAAAAGTAAAATTTTTAAATTAGTAAAACATAATTTTATATGTCATAACAATGAAGAAAACAAACTAAAGTTATGAATAACATACACCTGTACAGCAATTTTACCGTAAAGTAAATTGTCTTCATTTTTTAAGGGCAAAAAAATATAAGAAAAACGCAATCAACTTTAACAAACGGAGCAATACTCACCCAAGCAATAACCTGAAAAACATCGATACCTAGTTTGAATTCAAAACTTTAGGTAAAAAAATTTTTCTTTAAGACATTCTGCATAAAAAAAGACAGCTAAAAAAAAAGAAAAAATATATAGGGTAAATAAAAAATATTCTTTTATCATTCATTCCCTTTAGGAAAAGTAATAAATTTTTTCCCACGTATGAATAATTCGCATTATTACTTACTACGGGCTTTAAGCCTGAGAGGGGATAATTACTTTAAATACAGAGAACATAAAAAAATAAAGGATTGGGAAAAAAATACAAATTTTATTCAAGAATTTAATCATCAAAAGTGCGCTTTCATTAATGTTTCTATTTTTATGACGGTTCCATTTCAGTAAAATAAAAAATAATAAAGAACTTTAAAAAAAAAGGATTTCAAATAAATTTTCTCACTTTTTTTGTCAAATATTATTCTTGTTTCGAGATTTATTGATCTCCTTGAATTCTCGAAATGCTGTCTTTTCAGAACGTCTTTTCAAAAATCCTCTTTTTTTACTACATTTAATCTCATTTCCCTCAAAGTTTTATATTTCACTCTCCACATATAATTCAGAAGCCACGACACGCAGATATCAAAGCTCTGTCTAAGATTAAACGATAATCAAAGTTTTAGTGGGTTTTTTTTCTCTTTCTCTTAAACTCTCAAAAAATGTTAAAATGATAACAGGAAAGTGAATTAAAAGAAATGAGAATAACTAAAACAAGATACTTAATATCGACTTTCTAAATTATATATAAGGAAGAAAATATTTTTTTAATGATTTGCAGGGACAAAATTAAAAGTTTTTGCTTTTGTTTAAAGAAAAACTGGAACTTTGCTTTTATTTGTTCCACGATATCGTAAAATTTCCTATGAAGAGTACAGACGCGAGCAGAATCGAAATTACGTTTTATTATTATCTTATTATTAATTATTATGTGTGATATGATATTATTTGCTCTTATTTGTAAATAAGTACCACATTTTGTTTTTTAATTTAATATGAGATTACGGCTTATAAAAGTAAATTATACTTTTAGTTTTGGCATTATTGAAGAAGAGATTTTTCTTAAAAAATATGTTATACTCAAAAATAATTTTTTCTAGAAATTTGGGAACAAAAGGACCAAATAAAAGAAAAAATTAATCAGACGTAATCGATATCCAGATCGTATAATTTTCTTATTTGATATTTTTTTCACAAAAAAATTAACTATTGTTAATTTTACTAGATAACACAATGGATATAGGATTAATCTGGTTAATGAGTTATTTATTCTCTTTAACAATGTGATTAGTTTTGGTTCTGTAAATCTAAGAGAGCAATATTTAAACTAAAAAAACATTATTACAGGATACTATATTTTCAACGAAATAATAAGAAAGACACTAAACATTTTAAAACGTTTTAAAAATTTTAGCGGAAATTTAGTTTCTTAATGCATGTAAATAATGTACAAAAATGTTCTTATTTAAAACACGTAAAATTGTGATTACTAAAAAAAGTCTTCCGTTAATTTCAAATATATTTTCTTAACACCGGCAAACAACTTTTATAATTTGTCACTAAAAACTACTTTTTTAAAAACTAAAAATATGTTCTAAAATAAAAATTTAAATTGATTTTTAAATGCTTGTACCACATGATAAATTTTAAACGAAAAATGAAAAAACTAAAAAACTGGATAAGTCTTAATTCAAAGAAAACAACTTAATTTCAATAATTCACTATTATAGAGAAGTTTTGACTTTTATATGCGCACAAATGTTTCACTTAGTAAAACATAAGAGGGTCTAAAAAATGTTGACATATTTAAAAGTGGGAGAAATATTGAAAAAATCTTGTGTGCTCTTCACTAAACATGTAGAATGTTGCTGAACACAAAATAAATTAATCATTAAATGATTTCATCTCATCGTAAAGCCATTTCACTACAAAGATTTACTGCTTAACAATCGCTTTTTACATGGCTAGTCATAAATCAATTTACAGCAAGTCATAAAGTGGTTTTAAATACCACTTAAGAATATTATTAGGGATATATATTCATCTTTCTTAAACAGTACAGATCTTAACGGGGTATACTTTATAATGAGAGTTGAAAACATGTCGATGTATCATTATATATCCATTAAATATAATAATATTGCGCTATGCACCAAATTATTTCTTTTTTGCACAGAGAAATTCAGCAGTTGAATACCAAGTAAAACTGGAAATATGAATTTTGAGTACGACACTATTATTTTTTCAATAATAAGAAGTTGAAGGAAAGTGGGGATATGCATTCAATCAATTACTTCCTGCATTTCAAAGACAAAATAGCGATGTATTCTTTAAAAAAAACACCGGGCTAATTATCATTTTATGGCAAAGAAAGAATGGTCAAAAAATATTGTTACAGACAATTCTCGTTAGTTCACAAATATGCCCGTCGTAACAATATAATCTGATGATTTTGAGCTTGTTGAGGAATACATTCGACAAGATTTCCAAATAAATCAACAAAATGCAAATAATCGCGGAGGAACAGGTATGTCTAACATAAAGATCGCTTAGAATTTGCTGGTCAACGATTTTCTGCTATTTGGTCTACAGAATAATCTCTTTTATATAAAGTATAACTCTTTAATCCTGATGTAAAAATAAATTTTTTCTCACAATATTTCAGGTGTGTTCACTAACTTGAATTTTTCTATTTTATAATAACGATTTTGTACGCTTAAAATAAGTTTCGAACATACCAGCCTAGAAGTAAAAAAGTGCAATAGACTCAATAACTGCGAATCTGAAACACTACATACACAAAAGCATTTAAAGTTGATGCTTTCTAGAGCATTATTTTGAAGCAGTTACATTAACTCTAGATTCTCACATTAGAAAAATTTAGTATTAAATTAAATATTTATTCAAATTCACAATGTATAATGGTTAGTTTATATTAGTCAATTTGGGGAGATTTATGCAAGGTTTAACTCTTTATGTAAGGTCATATTAAAAACAAATATAAAACTGGCTTCAATGCAGCCAATAGAACATGAATCTATAGAAGTTCAAATAACTTTATTGTCCAAAGAATGGTACTATCAAACGTTTTCTAAACATGTATTTTCCGACCAAGGCAGACATTTAAATATTAGTTATACTATTCAAAAGCATTGTTTGAGAACTACCCTGTAATGTTGAATAATTTTTAAGTAGTTGTCCATAATGCTTTATTGATGAGATTTTCAATCACTGGTATAAGGAGTTCATGCATTTATAAATAATTTATTAAGAAAATGGTTTATTTTTTAAAAAAGGTGAAATAAATCGAACATACAAAATACATTTTAAGAAGTATTTAAGGAATACTGTTAGAGATAGTTTTATGCAAAGGTTACATATTTTATTAGTTCATAGGTTACATATTTTATTAGTTCATGTGTTCCTGTTACCGCAACTCACTGTCACCAGCGGTTAGCTTGCAGTAGAGAGCATGTCCGCAACAGTGGTCTTGTGTGATGTTTTCCGACGAGTTCAGGTTTAGCTTTTAGTCTGATTCTCGCCGGACTTTCATATGGAGATAGTCAGGTATCCGTTACCACCACGAGAGCACTATTGCACGACACCGTTACTGTGGTGCAGGATTGCTCGTTTGGGGAGGAGTTATTCTGGATTCCAGAACTAACCTGCATGTCCAGAATGTAACTATGACAGGCCACATCTATCGGGATGTCATTTTGGTACAACATGTACATTTGTTTCAGGACGCCATGGCTGCAGAATTTCTGTTTATGAATGACAACGCCCATCCTCACCTTGCAAACATTGTTGGCACATGCCTTCATTCGGAGGATATCACCCGTATGGGTTGGCCAGCATACTCACCGGACTTAAATCCCATAGAGCATGTGTGGGACATGCTTAGCTGACGAATTGACGCTTGTCAACCCCCTCCCACATGTCTACCGGAACTTCGGAGAGCATTGCTTGATGTGAGTGGTATAATATTCCCCAAGATCAGATTGATAATTTGATACTCAGCATGCGTAGATCTTGTGCGGCCTGTATTGCATCGTCTGAGGGTCAAACTATGTATATGTTGATATGATTTATGTTATATGAACCATCATACCAACCATGTTATATTGGTTTTTGTAAATAGGTTCTTTTTTGAAATTTGTTCCAGGAAGTAAACATCGCAATTTTTATGAATGATGTCAAACATATAGCATCTTTTTTGCTCTTTACCTTTTGTTTAATAAATAGACTTTACAAATAAGTCACATTTGTTTTGCTTCTACATCTTTCTTTGCCTGAACTTGCATTATCCTTATTTATGGACATGAGTATATATAAACAAATGAAGTCTGTGGGAAAATGACTTTAATTGTTTTTCTTCCACACATTGCCACTTAAAGATAAAAACGCATAAAACAGAAAATTCAGTGTCTTGTATCTTTGTCGATTTTACGAATATTATAGTTTTTTTTTCATAATTTAAGTAATTCGGTTACTAAGATCCTTTCCACACAGAATAAAAATAATCCTAAACAACCACAATTCATTTCGTATAATCTCTAAAGAAACGGATACTTGGTAAAGAATCTGTGGTAAGAAATGTACCAATGATCACCAATTGTTCCAAATGTAAGGTGATGCACCAAATGTACGGATAATGATTGGTCTCTGATGAAAATATGTATGAAGACATGGCAGCCTTTCGATATAATGAATTATTGAACTCGCATTAATTCACTAGACACTAACATTAAGCCAGCGAGATAATACAATGTCAGCATTTTAATGAAAGGAAGCAGCCCACTTCATATGGCATATTTAGTCCCAAAAATTAAATGTTGAGAATGAAAAACATATTTCTTAAAATTTCATATATTCTATTGCTCACAAATATTATACTTGAATATGAAAAGTACCACCTTTGTTCTTTCTGATACACACAATAATCTTTTCGAAAATTTAATTTTGGAGAATAATAAATAATTGTGCTATACTTTTCAATTGCCTCGAGAAAATACGATTATCAAATTCTTCCTAACCTAACATTAATAGCAGCATAGAATTCCTGCTTCATAAAAGAATGTTTGTAGGATTATAATTTGAGATTATAAGACACCATAGCACTCATAATAACTAGTCAATTCAATCAAATGTGAAAGACAGAAAGTTTGTGGTTGTGTTTTACTAAATTTTTACTATTATCCAAGGAAATACTTTTTTTGGAGCGAAGTGGAAAATAATAAATGTTTTTACATGGCTCCCAATTCAAAACCTGGTCATATAAATGCATTTCAAGAAAGTCTTACAGTCGCCGATAGGTCAATAAATTGCACAGTTCCATTAAAAAAAAAATAAATACAGGGCAAAAAAAGGGAATATAGGCGTTTCCCATGCAAAGGCATTAAATAATTCACCTTTGAGATGAAAGATTTCGCAATAAATTATCATAAATATCTCATAAATGCGGAGCGGGAAATAAGTTTTCGCTCGATATTACAGGAGAATTCCCGTGAAAAGAGGGAACCATGAACGAATTCGTTCAAAGGGAGATGAGTATCGCAAGACCCGGATGTATACAATACGAAAGGAACGCTCCGATTGGCTACATCGATTTCCTGCGGCACAGCTGACACACTCGATTTTCCTGCCGGACATGCACGAGTGCGAAAGATTTTTTCCTGGCAATATTAGCGCCATCTCTCGAGAAGGGAGTTAATCAGGCGGGAATCCGGAAATTGGGAACAAATTTTTAAGAACTAAAAATAAATATAAGCAGATATGAAAAAGTGAAATTAAATTAAGGCTGCGAAATTACACGCATTTCAAATCATTTCTGATTAATTAATTTTACATGTACCGAATATAATTTGCAATTATTTTTTCGTTCATAATTATAAAAAATATTAATTAACTTTGCACTTCGCATTATTTAATATTACATAATTAATCATCAAAATTTAGCTTTGCCTTACTTCAATCGAAATAGTTTTGAAAGACGAATTAACGAAAAATGTTACTTGTGTTTTATTTATGTATTTAATTAAAATATAATAAATAATCTAATATTTTTCAATAAACGTATTTTTAATCAGTAATCGAAATAATTGTAGTTACGTATAAGCGAATTAATTAGAACATAGTACCTTTTATCTAACTTGCGATTTACATAAAGAATTCTATAAATATATTGCAATATTACGATGAAATCGTAAAATGTCTTTTTTAAACTTAACACACAAGTTCACTTTATTTTTGAACATAAGATACAGTCTATATCAATTGACACAAGATTTACACGGGCAGCTTTATTGTCATTTGAAAAAATGACAAAACAGTTTTTCAAGAAATTAAATCTCATTCTCTTCTATGGACATTGTTTTCACTAATGAACACTTCACCAGTTCAGAGAGAAAAATTTTGTTCATGCGGGGCAATTGATACACTCTATTAATATATTGTACAGTATATTAACATTATGGTATTAATATACTGTATGTTAATATACTGTATTTAATATACAGTATTAATATACTGTACCTTCGAAGAATTTACTTTAAAATTCATTTTCATTTTCACATTAATCATTAACTTGTATACAATTATTGGATAAATATTATAAAATTTTGCATTCAATTATTTTGTAATAATTCTATACAAAGTTAGAATATTAATCACTAATTTTGTATATAATTATTATATTAGTATTAGCATAAAGTGATATAATAATATCTTGAATTCTTTTTCTTAAATCTCTTGTTAAATCTTTGAAGGATCGTAAGCATACGTTTAATTTGTTTGCCACTGAACGATTACTCTTTTTTTAATCATGAGGGATAATTCGACTGGAACCTTTATTTTGAAAATGGATTTTGAACCCTTACAAACACTAACAATAAGATGGGAATTGAACCAATAGATGTTAAAATAAAGGCCAGAACTTAAACCTTTCTGCTTCCTCCTTAGTCATAATTGGTGGATAAATATGTACGACGAATGTGTTATGAGGTTTTTGTGCATTTAAATCAGTTTCTGATTCAAAAATTACGTGACAAAAATTAATTTACTTTTCCTTCTTCGATTAACGCAACTGAAATATATAAAAATAACAATCGAGAGACAATTTTCAATCGAATATTTGCTATGTCAAATCTAAATTTCCAAAAGCAAAAATAATGATTTGAAATCTGTTGGCTGAAAAATTTCCCCGCGATTTCTTTAAATAAAAAAATAGATTTGAAGTTCTAAAACCAATAAAATTAGTCTTGATAAAAGCATTATAAATAAAATGAACTTCCAAAAGTCCATATTGCTTCCTAAATATCTATATTTTACAAGGTCTAATTCTTGAAGTTTATATTTCTAATTTAAAAAGAATAAAAAACAAAATAAATTATCGAAATAATAAAATGCAATTAATCTCCGTTGCTATTTTATTAACAGTTAAGTAAAAAAATTATAAGAAGCAACTTAGCAAATATTAATCTAACGTTACAAAATACATACTTGATTCATTTAAATAAGCAAAATTTTAATCAGATTTACAATAATTACTTGTATTTTAGATACATAAAAATTATCTTCAAGTTCCTAAAATGTCTGAGAAGTAATCAAATAATATTTCTTAAAAATTCAGTCTAAATTCTTAAGAATTTAGGCAATAAAAAAATGACATTTAGATTCTCAAAAAAAAAAAAAATCTTCGAAAAAAAAAAATTTATATAAGAGTTTTTAAATCTCTTACTTTGGGTGTAGCCAAATTCATCTTCAGATTCAGGATCACTCGCTTTTTCTTCTGGAGTGAGTTTGATGTTTCCAGCGCTGTCAATATCAATCTAAAATAAATAAAAAGAATGAAAGTATGAATATTGAAAAGGTACGAAATTCTACAAAAATTAACATAAAAAAATATGTATTAACAAATGGAATTTTATAAGATAATTCAGGATGAAATAATAATTTTACGCTTGATTATATTTTAATTTAGTCAATGCATCATAGTTAAAGCATTTTTGAAGATCAGTTTTAAATATTAATAAAATTAAAATATGCAACAAATGTATGATTAAAGCGAGTCAGAACTACAAACTTGCCATATTGATTTGATTCAATGAAATTCCTTACTGAATAATATTTCTCTCTCTCAATACCACAAACTAATACATTAACATATAACCAACACATAAGTAATACATTTTAATATCATAAACCATATAAGTTAATAAACTAGTTCTATCTAGCCCACTTTGAACTGCATAGGTGCCAACTTATAAGAGTCAGAACTCAAATTCAGGAATGATTAAAATTAAGATTAAATAATTATTAGATCATGGTTAAGAATATCACATCTGATATAAAGAATTTTAAAATAATTGGTTTATATTTGTAGTTCAATAAACAATTTTATTTATTTATTTATTTTGAACACGATAGCTAATTAGACTACGATTTACAGTTTTTAAAGGACGATTTTAAAATAGATATTCCATGACATTACTTGTAAAAGGAGTTCGCATCATAGGATTCAGATACATAAATGGGTGAACAGACATAAAAGCCAAAATATACTAAGTTTTGAATTCCGCAATGTGATGTCAGGAGATCAGAGAAGACACAATCAACCAACTCAATACTTAGACGTCTATCAAGTCAGTACCATCAATCCATATCAATACAGGATGTGGTGTTGATATCCATTAAGCTAAGCAATATGTATAAGCAGGAATATAATTTTCAGTGACGAATATAATCTTCAACGAAGAGTTAATAGCCAACCACATCCTATAGGACTGTTGCAACGTTGCTTACGATACACGTCTTACCGTGTGCTTTCAACTTACCAGATTTTGTTTCATTCGTTTTAAAAATAATTCCGCATAAATGTGCCAACTGATCACATGAATATCCAACTGGTACATTTATGCAGAATTTACTATAGAAGGGTATTTTGTGATTGAATAGATTTCGTACTCCATAAAATATTAACTGATATAGTTGCTTTTCAATCTAATAAATATATCTGCTTTACGGCTATCAGTAAGATTATTTAAGTCTAAAATTCTGTTCTTTTAGACAAATACTATGCACAGGATAAGTAGTTTCCTGATCATGGCTTCATTATTTTGTGTGATGTACATGTTTTTTTAAGCAAACTGAATTAGACCAAATATTCATTTTATTCTAAGCAAACCTTTTTTGATGGAAAGAGATCCTTAAAAATCTAGAGAAAATAACATTGTACGTCCTTTTTAACTCCAAATCATAAAAAAAGAGCACGATAATTTCATTACTTTTTAAAGTCAGAATTACTCAAGTTCCGAAAAAGAATCAAAATAACAACAGTCTTCTACATTTTTTATATATCAATTCTGTGCCCATGTTTTCCATGAATGATTTCTGTTGATTCTGCATTATATTTTATTCTTCTGTTATATTTTATGCTAAATTAAAAACAATATTCACAACTTCAAAGGAAATTTAAATATTTCAGACTAAATGAAAGCAAGACCAAGGGCTTACAAACCAGTTCGAAGTAATTAACACCATTAACTTTAAGCCCTTGCACTATGTTTTAAAAAATTGTAAGCATAACAATAAATTTAAAAAAAAAGTCTTACCTGCATTCCTTTTTTTGTAAGAACCTTTCCTTTTTCTAAGACGGTTGTGAGCTTGTCTTCTGCTTCAGATTTGTCTTCCGATTCTTGATGCATCATATTTTCGTGTTCATCAGCATGGCAAGACGACTTTTCAGAGTATTCACTGGACGGAGTGGCAACTTTTGGACTCTCGGTTATCGATGGAATGTCATTGATGGACGATGGAGCAGTTTTCTTCGCAGATGTCTTCCTCTTTATGGTGGACTCACGAGAGGACGAATTAGAGGACGACGGTGAACGAGTGATTGGACTTAGAGAAGCATCTCCAGTTGATTGCACGGGTGACAGCTAAGGAAGATACAACAACCATTTTTTTATATAACTCGAAATGTATCAATAAACCAACTGCAACGAAGTTTACGTTTTTATTAATTACCAATATTTTATTTGATCTCTTAATTTAGAAATTGGAGAGATTATTATACTTAACCAAATAAACTATCATTTTACCGTAACTGCTGTAAAAAATTTTTAAAATGTCAGATACAAGTTTCATTTTTATTTATTTTTTCACTTTAATTTCTTCATTATATGTTCTGAAGTTTTAATACCTAACATGTGCTACATTTAGCAAAAACACTAAAAGGAAATTAAATTTGAAGGGAGAGAAAAATTTGAAAAAGTTCAGAGAATAAATAGATGGGAATTATTTAAAATAATGAAGATAAATCATTATAATAAATCTAACTCTATTTTTATTTACAAAATGAGTATTTTTCGTCAATGTTTTGAAGAGAAATGTTTAATGTTGTTAGATTAAGTCTATTAACCAATGATTTTTAATGAAATGCAACATTTCTGAAGTAATTTAATATAATAAAGATATTAAAAAATAATAATTCTAAGTTTCTAGAAAAGGTACTTTTTAAAAATAGTGTGATATAAAAGCGTTATAGAAACAAATGTAAAATTTACGATTACACAATTGTCATGTGTTTCCAAACATTTAAAATAGATTTTTGTATCAATTAATTCGAAAGACAGGGAGCTCGTACACGGGTTGAATCGTATTTAAAACAAAATCTTCAAAACGAATTATTTGAAATTAAATGACAATTTTTATTTCAATATCCTATTGAGAAAAAATGATAAATCTAAATTTTTGGTGGTTTGAATTTGATTCTAAGTTTGACACATTATTAAAGCTTTTAAAAATAGTCTCTGTACGTATTGTCTCAATAATTCTTTTGTTTAAAATTTAACATGAATAAACTTTTTTGGTAAAATATCTGTCGCACTTTCCATAAAGGGCGTTCTAAAATTAACTCAAGATTTGAATTAAATAAAAAATACAATCTTGTCTTTAAATTGTTATTTATTGAATTCTAAAGAACACAAGGTAGGGTTATATATTAAAAAGCACATAAATGACCATCATGGATTCGTTGGCAACCTTTGCCTGTCTTTGGTCGACAATTCTCACGTGAATGAATTTTGTTGAAGTAATGTTGAATTCCTTATTCAATGCGTTGACCTTTGTGTGATTTCAAATAACTTCATTGGAAAATCCATTGGTATTAAATAACACAATCTAGGAGGTAAATTTTGATAATAAAACGAAAAAGAATATAACCAAAAAACGTTCAACAATGAAAAATCGTTGTTCTACCGTATTACGCTCCATTTTTACAAACTCTAAGTTATCAGCTGTCAAATGATCTTTATTAACAAGGTTGGCAACACTTCACACCAATCGCACCACATAGCACCAATGGTGACAAATTCAAATTTTGCGTAAATTTTGGAACAGTCCTCATAAGTTCATTGTTCACAAGAATTTACAAACTAAATTTGAAGATTTTCATATTTATATATAAATTTATCCAAATGTAGATATGATATATTCAAACGAGAACATTTTAAATTCCACACACACAAGCCCTAGATCAATCTCATTCCAACACAAGATCACTGGGAATACCACGAGTTCAAAAAAGCTTAATCTGTATACAAAATCAGAAAAATTAGAATGCAACACTTGTTATCTTTTAACTAAAGTTTTACAGGAAGTAAAATAGTATCGAACAGTTACTGAACTAAATATACTATATTCCAATAGTTGCTGAAAATTCAACTAATAATTGTAGTTTTTATTAAACTTAAAAGCGACATTAAACACAATAATTTTCAAAATAAATGTATTATTATTTTATGTATTTCCTAGACGTAGAATATTTCCTCAATATAAAGCGAATAACTTTAGAACTTCTTAAAAAATTCTTTTCTCACGCCTCAAGCATTTCAGATGACATTTCTCAAGCTCTAGCAGGCTTTTCGAACAATTGCTATTTTTCGTACAAATAGAAATGTATCCTTTATATTTTCATTTTAAAAAGGCAGTAAATATCACGGGCAAAACTAAATTGTTCACCATTGTTTAGCTAACACTATTGTTTCCTTTTGTTGAACTCTTCCATTGTATTACAAGGCACAATAAAAGAAAAATTTCTTTGAATAAAATCTCAAATGGTTAAACTTTTTTTTCCTGCAAGAGTTGTTAGGTTTCAACAGCTTTTCATTGATTCCATTATGTCATCACCGCTTTCTTATTATAACATATTATGCAAAACATATGTTTATTCATTTAATCATTGTAAAGGAAAATTAAATAATTTACTTGCATGCTTGGCTTAATGAATTTTAAAGTTCACGAGAATATTCAAACGAAACAGAAGCTTAAAATTTAATAAAAAAATTACCATTTCATCTGCTTTAATCTCTCTCAATGAAAAAGTAACTTCCAGCTTTAAGGTTAAATTTACTAAAAGTAAGTTCTACTAAGTCTTCATTACATTTTTGGGAAAAAATCCCTCCTTTTTGAATTCTTAATCTTATAAACAATAAATTTCCTTTGTTTATCTTTAATGTCAAATCTTAAACTACTAGTTCAAAATTTGTTATGAAAAATAAATGACATTAATTTTTTATTAAAAAACGCTAATACGTGAAAATATTAAGTGGAATAAAATATAAACAAATAATAATTTTAAAATGAAGTTCTGCGTGCAGGAAATTATTTTTCTATTAGAAATATACTTCTAAAGGAGTGTTAAATTAGTGAAAATATGTGTGAATATATATAAAGAAGTTCAAATATAGCATTCAACTAACTTAATTAAAAATATAATGACGAATAATAACGATATTACCTTTTAAAATAAACCAAATTAGCTATGAAAACAATACATTCTTATTTCTAATATAGGATTTTATAATGTAAAATTTAATTAGAAAACATAACAAAATAAATAAGATAATGTTGAACGCAATAATCTTCAAAGGTAAACACAAATATTTCTATAAGTAAAAATGAAAGTATAACATAGCAAAAGATAATCACCGTACTAACATAAAATATTCAACATGTTTTTTATTTATTTATTTATCTTAACATCATTGAATGTTTGATGATGATTATTTAGATAGATAATGATTATTTTTTGCTATTCTGCCTATTCAATACATTGTATATTCAACTTAGAAGTATATTGAAAAGATGCTTAAAAATATTGCTGATTTAATTAATTATGTTAGCTTAAATTATCCTTTTTTTTTTAAAAAAAAAGATGATATTAACAATAGGAAATTAGAAAAGACAGTCCTGCTCTTCAATAATAATATTTAGTTTTGAGATTAGGAGAGGAGGGTGCCAGCTCAGGTGTGGCCTCGTCACCTGATCGTGGTTCAAAATTACGAAGCAAAAGAGCAAAAGTCGTACTTTCACTTTCGTGGTGCTCTGATTCAAACGAAAGACGCATCCTATTTACTTAATTCGCACTGCCAACGGCATATCGAGCTTGGCTTGTCCAAGTGTCATAAGCAACAACAACAACAGTTATGAGATTGGTTTCTTTAAAATTAAATTACTATTTTCTCTTTTTTTATTTCATTGATTTTTGAAATCAACGATGAATAAATTTTTTTATATAAAGAATTTCTTTATAATTCAACATTTAAAGGCTTATAGCATGAAAGTTTTTGTATAATAGTTTGAAGTTTCATATGGTACAAAGATTTCCGTGAAAGGAGGGCTCAAAATTATCTTGAGCCTGCACACATTTTTGATTTGGAAGGGATTAAGCAATCATGAAATCTGAGCCGAAGGACAAACAATCCTTCAATTGCTCAAAAAAGCAAAAAAGGTATCTTACAATATAAAATGCATAAACAACATGAAATAAATTCACGAGATTCTTATCTTAAATATCATATAGAAAGTGCTTTTCAGTCAGTAAATCAAAACTTACTTTTGCCGAAGGTAACGCTGTTGAGAGAATATCAGGTTTAATATCGATAGTTAACGATTCTTCAGGAGAATTTGCTTTGGTATTTGCATCGATGATCGTTTCTGCAGGTGGACTTCGGAAACTTGGCGATTCTATATCAGGTTTCACTGTCTAAAAGGAGTTCAAATAAAGTTTTGCAAAATAAAAGGTATATATATATATATATATATATATATATATATATATATATATATATATATATATATATATATTATATATATATATTATATATATATATATATATATATATATATATATATATATATAAATATATATATATATATATATATATATATATATATATATATATATATATATATATATATATATATATATATATATATATATATATATATATATATATATATATATTATATATATATATATATATATATATATATATATAATATATATATAAAATATATATATATATATATATATATATATATATATATATATATATAATATATATAATATATATATAAAATATATATATATATATATATATATATAATATATATAATATATATATAAAATATATATATATATATATATATATATATATATATATATATATATATATATATATATATATATATATAAGTAAATTGAATTGTGTTTTCAAAACATAATTTCATTTAAAATTATTTAAAATTTTTAAGCAGAAATATTTTTTGCGATGCTTTGTTATACATAGTTTTGGCACAGCTGGATTATACATGCTGGATTATACACATAGGTGTTGTATAATCCAGCATGCCAAATTCTGAATTTTTTTGGTGACGAAGTAATGTTGCCAAGGTGGCGTATTGTGACGTCTCGCGAGGACGTAAATACTAAGGTTGTAAAATAGAAATTCTACATAATTCTTATTGGCCTTCTTTTTCTAGGACGTAATAAAAAGTAGGTTACCAGATAAACAAGAAAATCCTCCCAAATATACGCCTAACTCAGAATTTGGTATGCTGTTTTTTACGGCATCTGTGATTATATATATATATATATATATATATATATATATATATATATATATATATATATATATATATATATATATATATATATATATATTTAAACTCTTAAATGATCTAAACTGATAGTCAAATTGTTTTAAATGAAAGAGAGAAAAAATAAAAGAAATTACAGAGAAATAAAAGCTCTGGGAGGAAGAGTACGTTTTCAGCTCGCCAGATGGTTAAATTTTCAAGGTATTCAGGTAACGGAAATTGTCGCTTGAAAATTTTTAGAAAATAAGTAAAACTATCTTGCATACAAGTCTGTGATTTAAGCACTTTAAAATCAAATACAAATGTTTATTTTTGGCGATCAAAAATAAAACCAAGATTTTTAAATCATCATAAAAAAGAAAAACATTGAAATAGGCAAATATTTAATTTAGTTTTAGGTTCTACTACTACTTAATGCAAGCGAAAGCCGATGAAAGGAGGTTTATCACGTG
This sequence comes from Latrodectus hesperus, assembly GCA_037975125.1. Lineage (NCBI taxonomy): Eukaryota > Metazoa > Arthropoda > Arachnida > Araneae > Theridiidae > Latrodectus > Latrodectus hesperus. Next base: position 30,581,758 of record CM075856.1, on the reverse strand, counting down.
GGATGCTATTTGGAAAAATACTTTTATGACAAAAAATTTAATTTGGCTTATCCAAATGATTATATTTACAATAAATATGATCAATGGATGAATTTTTAAGAATTCTTTAAGTGGCAGATGAGTGATGGAGTGGAAAGTTGCTTTTGCAAATGATGAAAAATATGTCCTGTAGTACAAGTTTCTGGAAAAATAAATTTGTTATCAACAAACACTTTGACATAATACCTTATATCTTTTCTTTCTTTTTTTAGGAAAACTGGTTTTTCTTAGATTTTTTCCCCCAAGTTTATAGGAAGTTCAAGAAGATAAATTTATCATGTCACATGTAAATCAACTCTATATTGGTTTTAGAAAGAAAAAATATATCGCATGCGCAATCCTAATCGGAACTTTTTGTTTTATTTTCATTTTATACATTTTTTATTCCAAATGAAAATGGCCATATTTTTCTCTATGTTGCATTGAATTAATTTTTTTTATTTCTATAAGAGACAAGAAGAACGCTGTCATTAGTGTTGAATTAAAAATAACTTCCAAGCTTTTATTATATTAATTGATTATGAATTAGTTACCTTTAAAATTGTAATGTTGTGTTTGTGAAGTAAATTTTTCAAGTATAAAAATAATGTCATAATCTAATGATTAAATGAACAAAATTTTGTTATAAGTACTATTTTAACGCCGAATTACTATTCTATCGTTGAGGTGGCTCACAAATCTTGCGGATGAAATTTACTATAAATCGTCTTCAAGCTCAATTTATTTTTAAAATATTTTCAATATTATACCTAAAAATTTAAAATTTAGTTTTTAAATATATTTCCAGTCATCCAAGATTTTGGATTTGTTTTCCAATATATTGCTAAGTTGTTTTTATTGGGTCTTTAGGTATGCAAGATTTAAGGATCTGTTAATAAACAAGAGCTTTATCATAAAGCCTACTAATGCATTACTTCGCTAAAGAAACATATATAAACTTTAGATAACTTTAATCTGGGTGCACTTTTTTTCTATTTTTAAAATATAAGTTCCATTGGATGCTTTTTCTCTCTCCCTGAAATTTAATCTCATTAACACAGAAAAGTTTTTGCCCGAAATCATTTTCTTTCCACAACATTTTGTGCTTAACATATGTTCTGGTAGCTCTATGATCATCTGATGCAGTTACTTGTTGAATTTCTGTGGCATAAATTGCGAAATTTCTTTTTTGAATTTAATTTGACCTCGCACAAAATTAGAACAGGCAGAAGATTCTCAAAGTTCGTTAAGATATTCGTAAATTTTACATGGTTTTTGTTTAAATGATTTCATTATCCAATAAAAAATTTTTCTTTGACAGCTATCATCAATTCAAGTGCATCTTTCATTTTTCTCAAATACTGCGCCTTGAAACAAATCATTACGTGAACACTTATTTATTTTGATTTGTTTGCTGTTCAACGATCACAAAGACTAATTATACCAGAGAATCTCCAATTTAATTATATATTCCAAATATAACTACACATATCTAAGCTAAAGATGGTATTTGAATTTAATAACTGTTGACCAGAAAGCTAAAATTGTAAGCATTCAACGCGCAGATTAGCTACGCAAATAAATATTGGAGATTCAACAGCAGCAACTGAGCTTCGTATTTTTTTAAATACTCCGAAATATTGCTTCACATAAAGTGATTTTCTTAAATATCGAAAACTTCTTGTCTTTTGATGAAGAATAAAGTTTTGCATCTTTACTTAAATTTATTTCTTTTGAAACATTGATTTTTTTACATTTATCTTTAAAACATTGATTTGAATCTCTTATCTTTATTAGGCTTGGGATTGAAACTTGTTTCCAAAAAATTTGTTTTAAAAACAAAAGTTTATTTTTTAACAAATAGTGGCTCGAAGTAAACAGAAAATTAGTTTAATCATTTGAGCGCCGAACGAGCACAATATCGATTTTTCTGTTTTGTTGATTCGATATAAAATAAGCAATATCAGATGCAAGGCGTTCTTGGCTAGACTGCAAAACTTAGCGTAGATGGTGCACAAACTACCCAAGATATTCTCGGCTTAACATCAAAACTTAGAGTGGATGGTGCTTAAACTACTCAAGATATTCTCGGCTTGACTGCAAAACTTAGCGTGGGTGGTGCATAATTTACCCCAGATATTCTCGGCTTAACATCAAAACTTAAGAGTGGATGGTGCATAAACTACCTAAGATATTCTCGGCTGAATGCAAAACGTAGCGCAGATGGTGCATAAACTACCCAAGATATTCTCGGCTGCATGCAAATCTTAGCGCAGATGGTGCATAAACTACCCAAGATATTCTCGGCTGCATGCAAAACTTAGCGCAGATGGTGCATAAACTACCCAAGATATTCTCGGCTGAATGCAAAACTTAGCGCAGATGGTGCGTAAACTACCCAAGATATTCTCGGCGTGACATCAAAACTTAGAGCGGATGGTGCATAAACTACGCAAGATGTTCTCGGCTTGACTCCAAAACTTAATGTGGATGGTGCATAAACTACCCAAGATATTCGGCTTGACTGCAAAATTTAGCGTCGATGGTGCATAAACTAACCAAGATATTCTCGGCTTGACATCAAAACTTAGACCGGATGGTGCATAAACTACGCAAGATGTTTTCGGCTTGACTGTAAAACTTAGTGTAGATGGTGCATTAAACTATGAAACTTTTCTACTAGAACAACAGAATGGAGTATAAATGAGTAAATTATAAATTCACGCATTTTCACCTAAAAGCATTGTGCCACATTAGTTATTGTCGTCATTGTTTAAAAGTAATTTAATTTTAAAATATTTCGAGATAAAATCGCATCAAGCAATGCGGTAGAAACGTCGTACTGAGTAAAAGCGTTTCACGATTTTCCAATCGTGTAAGACCGAAACCATGCTATGCGAGAATTCCTACAATTTATTATATTTTGAAACACAATATCGTATATAGGAGATTGCTATATAAATTTAAAATGAGACATAATTTTTATAAATTCAAATTTCAAAAAGTAAGATGAACTAATAGTTGAATTGCAGGAGATATGTTTGAATATTTTTAGTTTTTGCGCAAAAATAATTGGTTTGCTATTCTTCAGATAAAGGTAAGAAAATGAAAATTTTTTACATTTACAGCTTATTTTAGAAGATAAAATATTTAATATGAACATTTATCCCAAAATAAGGAAACATTTTCTCCAATATCAGTAAGCAAATTTTGCATAAATATTTCAAATAAATAAGAATTGTGTATCAAATTAATTTTACTATCTCTGTTAAATGACATATTCTTTTAAAAATAGCTTAATTTTTATTATTTTGTCTCAATATTTTAGAAGAATATGACTCATATCAGAGTAACAATGAAAAAAAACAGAGCATCAAACTAATAAAAATTTAAATAAATTAAAAATAATGAATCTTAAAACTTTTAACGTTTGGAAGTTTTATTTTAAATGTTTTTAAGGTAAACCATGCTACATGCTTTATTAATTACAATAAAAAGTATCAAATCTTATCTGAAAAATAGTAATTAATTGTACATTTATTTAAATTTCTCAAATGATCATTCAAACTGTAAAATATTTGCAATCCAACACCTAAAATTAACATACAATAAAAATTACAATTTTAACCGTTTCAAAATTATGTACTTACTTTTTCAAGATTTAATACGTATAAATTTAAACATTATATATATATATATATATATATATATATATATATATATATATATATATATATATTCCTTCACGATATTGTTGGCTAATATATTTAAATATTGCGCGAAAAGTGTTCTACATGTCATATTAAATAGAAACTTCAGCTTATTATAAGATTTTTCTTTAAACTAATAAATGTTATTATTCACTTTATTTCGTTTGTATTGATTACATAATATTATAAATCAGCTTTATTTTTCACAAATTAAAAAAGCTACAGAAAATTATTTGAATCTTATTTTTAGTACTCATATACAGTAGAATTCCAACTGTCGAAATCACTCTCAGAATTTCAGAAAAATAAATTAGACTAAACTAGAGTAGGAAAATGAGAAAAAGGAAAAAGATCAAGAAAAGGAAAAGTAAGAGAAGGAAGAAGAAGGTATTCACACACAAAAACATTCCTTTGAAATTTCCTGGATGTTCAGATGTTATAGGAGAATGGATTATAAGTCTTCTACTGGATATCAAATTGCAAATGATGGTGAACTTATTGAAAGTGTTGATTAAGAAGATGATTATAATGTCCAAGTTGAAGCAGACACGAGCCCATCAGCTGGTGAAGCAATTGCCGCTTTTGAAACTGCTTTGAAATGGATAGAGTGTGGCCATATGCAAAGTCTCCCTGTCAAGCGGGCGCACGACTCAGCTAGCTGTTTGAAAAGGATGAAGGCAGTGAAACAGCTTACTCTGACCGAGATGTTCAGCAAGCAATGATTTCAATGTATAGTAGTTGTAAATACCTTAATATATAAAAGTGTTGCATTTTTATTTAATTGATTAATAGTACCTTTTCTTTTAAAAAAAGTAGTTTTTTCCATTTTCGACGTGCAATAAGTAATTAAAATAGATCTTTTTTCGGAAAAAGTCCAATTATCTGAATATTTGATTTTCCAGATCGGGTGCGGTCCCAATTAATTGGATAGTTGGAGTTCTACTGTACATGTATATTATAAAATATCACTCACGAACGACCAGTAATTTAAAATAAATAATGTTTGAAGTTAACACTAGTACAATGTTCATCTCGTTTAATATTTTAAAGAAAAATATTGTATCTAAACTCCAGTATCAGTATTACAAAAACCACTTACCAATGGTACTAAGCTCTGTATCAAGAAACTAACAGGATTGGTTGCATTTTTTATTACCTCAACCGCTCTGGCATGACCTGCATTTCTAATATCCAAACCACTGACCTGCAAATAAACATTACAAATACATTTTTCTTAAAAAATAAATAATAATTATGATACTTACAATTACGAAGCACTTTCTTTCTCTATATACAAACCGCGATTTGTTAAAAAAAGAATTCTCTCACACGTAGGTTTAACGAAACTATTTTTTAAAAAATTCATAAAAAAATTATTTAAAGAAAAAAATTAACAGTTAGTATTCAACAAAATATGTTTAGCAAATATCCTATATGTTCTTCAGCTAATTGATAAGTGAATGTTGTGAAGATTATTACTGGGCTGGTGGCAATAATATCACACTAGTTTAAAAAGAAAGACATTTCGAAAGAAGTGGAATAGTTTCTGTTGTTGATTTGGACCGTAAGTAAGCAGAGCTGTTTGCGTCGAGTGCTTCATTATCCCTATTTGGATCAGTCGAAAATGGTGATGTTTAAGAAAAAGATTGAACTATGAAATTCAAAAACTTTTTAAAGAATAAGATATAATTAACCGTATAAAATCAAGAAGAATCCAATGGTTGGTACTGAAAGAGAGAACAAATGACAACTGATGTGTATAAATAAAAATTTTTATAGGTATAAAGGTCAGAGAAAACGAGGAAGATGAAACGCTAGATAAGGTTGAAAAGTAGGTCTCAAGAATTTAAAAATAACAAATTTGAAATCTAAGGCATGAAACAAACTGCTTCTGGAGTCTAATTGTTTGGAAAGTCATGGTCCAACGTGGATTGTACTTGCGGGAAGTTAGTGAGTCATTCATAATTTGAAGTACTTATGTCGGAAAAATCATTTGATAAGAAGAACTGCTGAATGGTCAGATGAAAGAACTTAAAAATTATATTCAATCAGCAACATGATCAAGTAATTTTATAGCGGCAGAAATGCAAAGATTAGTTCTGCTGAAATATAAAACTTTCGATTATTTCTTTTTTTTAATTGTATACAGAAATGGCTACAAAGTAGTATACCATTAAATAATATTATTATCTATTAACTCTAATAAATAGAATTCATTTTAAATTCTGTTACTTGAGAAATTTCCGTTTCCCACATACGAATATAAAATGTGCCGATTTATTTATTTATATGTGAAATAAAATACTTCTCCACTAAATATAGATATTAGATAGGCATTCAAACAACCTAGATCAATAACTAACCTCTTTTCAATAACTATATGATATGCGCAGCCTGACTAAGGCAAGGACATACGGGGCAATAGCTCCGGCTCTCACATCAGAAGAGGCCTTAAATCTAAACCGAAGATGCAATAGAATATTATTTTACGTTGTCATTTGAATAGATTCTTTGGCCAAATCAAATGAAAAGTTTGTTGTTGTGTAGCAGAGGGGTCTAACATCAGAAGAGGCATTAGATCAAATAGTATATTTATTTTACGTTGTCATTTGAATAGATTCGTTGGCCAAATCAAATAAAAAGTTTGTTGTTGTGTAGCAGAGGGGTCTAACATCAGAAGAGGCCTTAAATCCAATAGAAAATTTATTTTACGTTGTCATTTGAATAGATTCGTTGACCAAATCGAATAGAAAGTTTGTTGTTTTGAAGCAGAGGGGGACTCACAAAGAAGTTTTTGTCCCCAACCTCTATTAGTCTAAGTCGTGTCCTGACCATATGATCTGATTAGCTTTGTTAATGCAGTTTTATAAAAACTATGCATCATATAATAATCTGGGATCAAAATAGTGATAGTTTATTTGGTAGGAAATGTATTATACGCATATAAACTACGTATTAATATTTATCTTTCCAAAATTTAATTTTTCACTTTCTGCAGCAGTTAGTCTCCAGATTTTTGTAGCTAGAACAAATAACCGAAATCTTTAAAAAATCATACTACTGATTTAAAAATTACAGAACACAAAAATATCTGATTAAGATTGGAGACTGACTTAGAGTTTGCTGTCAAATGTAATGATATATAATAATTGAAAAGCTATGAGTTTTTGTTTCTTTCAGATAAATAGTTATTTGTAGAAGCAAAATTTTCGAAGTACAATAAGCTAATTCATTAGTAATTGCACAGCGTTATGTCACATTTATTCTTTCATAATATATAGAAACTGGCAAGCGAATTAATAAACCTTTGAAATTTTCATTTAAATGCTTGTAAGAGGGATGAAGTAAGCAATTTTTTTATGACGTACATGTCGTAATAATGATAGCGTAAGAAAGGTGCAACGGAGTGCATTTCATGATGAATGAAGTAACACGGGAGAAAAGTTAGACTTTTCATCATCGAAAAGGGCTGATTGTTAGTGTTTGCAGGACCCTCGGTTTAAGAAACAGAAAATCTCACTAGGAACAGCAGTTTCAAAGGTTTTCAACTGCTCTATAACAGTTGGACCAAAATATCAGTCTAGTCTAGAACGTAACTATAGTTCAAGCACAGTATTAATCAAGTGCGGTCGGTGTCGTTTCCAAGAAATGCACGACAGAATAGGGAATCTACCATGCTTCAAACGACAAAAGTTGTCAACTAAGAATCTTCCAAATCAATTTCAACTCAAATCATGGTGCAGAGAACTGCAAAGAATAATAATGCATAGTCGGGAGCATGAAAAGCAGAAATTCGAGTGCAGCGGTGTCTGGAAAGAAGACTGGAAACGGATAATGGATGAATCACGCTACATATTATTTTGCACTGATGGAAGGGGCGAATTTTGATGGAACACTATGAATATATATCTTTGCTTTATTCGCACTGTGCAAGGATCTGATGAAAGTTTCAAGTGACATGTTCTGTTGACATGGAAGCGACTCCTTGAAGGTAAATAAAACAGCCATGATATAATGGCAGATCAAATGCACTCAAAAAAGTTGCATTTTTAATTTGATGACGGTAGATACTTCATGGCCTATTATGGAAATACAGTATAAACACTCATTAATCCAGACCCTACAAAGTCAGACTTCGCTTAATCTGGAAAGCAATTCTCTTAATGTTTACTGTAAGTAAAATAATAAATGTAACTTAAGTTTCTTTTATGCAGATTTATATTTCATTCTGTTGAATCTAAAAAGCAATTTTTACTGAGTACAGTAGTTTGCTTATGTTACTTGACTCCATAAATAGGTTGCTGTTATTTATTCCTTTGGTGTTGGAAAGCTTACATCCCGATGTTCCAGCTTACCATAGATCAGATCCTGCCTATCCCACAGTTGCCTCCAGGGAGTATCAAGACAATTAAGAAGGTGAGCAGATCTGCCAGAGAGAGAACAGCAACAAGGAGAGGAAATTCTCTTCTTGTGGCCACTCCTAAATCCCATTACGGCCTATTAAAGAGGCCAGGAACCACTACATGACAGGGACATATCAGGACTGTTGGCAGCATATCAATGATGAATTGGTGGACACGCCATTCAGAGAGTGCTTGTTGTAGGTTTAAATAATAGACTTTCCAGAGAGTAAGCTCATTTAAATTGTTTATCGTAACATCACAATCATTCTTGGCGAGTATATTCGCTATTTCGTTTCCATGCCCCCAACATGCGATGGAATCCACTGTCAGCATATTAGTGTTTTCAGGCCAATCTCGCAGAGTGAATAGGTTATTTTGTTTAATTCATAATTTCCTTCATTGGAACGACCTGGATTCCTTAACAGTACGGATTAATGAGATTCTACCGTATACATTGTGCCAGAAGTGTTCAAAATTAGTTCATAGAACATCAGTCTTACTCACAACACATTCCTTGGTAACTGTAGAGTCCTGATTTTAACAGTACAGAAAATGATAGTGATATATAATGCAAAGAAGTATTCGACAGCTTTCTCCTTTTCCATCTATTTGACAGGATGTAAAAAGCTGCATAAAACAATGCAAGGTACTCTCTGAAGATAAATGCATACCTGAATCATGTAGACTCGATACACAAACAAATAATAGCTATTATCCACGTAAAAAAGAATATAACAAAATATTGATGTAAGATTTATGTATATATCAGTGTATGCATTTGATAATTAAGGAATTTTAAATAAAGATTATTGTGAAAGTAATTTATTGCAATATGTAAGAATAAAACCTATATATATATATATATATATATATATATATATATATATATATATATATATATATATATATATATATATATATGTATGTATATATATATATAGACATTATTTTTTAATTTTAGTAAAAACTTAAAAAATCAGCAGCATAACTTTTATTGATGTATGAGTCGAAAGTAGAAAGGAGAATGTATAGATCTTCTGTAGTAGAGAAAGTCATACATTTCATAGATAATCTTCTCCATTACAAATAATTCGCTAGGGAGTATTTTATGAGCAATGGTATTTATAAAGGAAGGAGACACTGTTCTGTACAATTCGTTCTAGTATGGGAAGTTAGCCAAGCCTCTTCTCGTCATAAAAAAACAAGGCAGAACAAAAGATATTTCTTAAATTCGTATCTTTTTCGCCCAATTTTACTGAACCTCTCTTTTTGAAGAAGAAACTGTTTCAATCATAATTTTTCTTTTAAGCTTTTCATATAGAATACTTTGCTGTACTATTTGAATTCAGTGTGAATGAAATTTAATTAAAGATATCATATCCATTTAATTTGGATCAAACCTTAATTCTTTTTCTCATAAGAGAGCAAAAAAAAGTGTCTTGTCCCAAATTCTCGCAGAGAATTTTCATTTGATCAAGAAAGATACAAAAAGTACCACTTCCAAATTTGCGGACTAACTGAGCATAAAGCATACTACAATCGTATTTTAAGGAGTAAGGACATTTTGAAGGCAAAATTTGGATCACTGCTTATTGCAAAAACAATATAAGTTACATGACTCAGGTTCGTATTTTTGAATATTCGCAAGTTTAATAAAAAAATGTTTTTATTTATCAAAGGCATAATAGGCAATTGTCACTGCTTTTTAGTTTGGCACAAAATTTGCCGACAAGAAAAACAATAAAGAAATTACTATAAATACGATAATAATCACATGATGATACTAATAATGATAAAAGTTTTACCATCACCCAAATTATAAGCTAAACAATAAAATATTGTTACAAATTTGTAAATAATGATTATATTTGTCTTAAAATATCTCAGACAGATCAGAAATTCTCACATTTTGGGCAAAAATTGCGGTATTTAGACGTGTTGTAGTTTAAAAGCGGATTTCCTAATGATTTGGCGACTTGGCGACAGTTGGCGAGATTCTTGGCGACTTGGCGACGGTTGGCGAGATTTTTGGCGACTTGGCGAGAAATCGATACTTCTGGAAACATCCATCACCTAAGCTCTAGGACCAATATTTTTCGAGATAGCCTAGAAGCTTCCAGAACCTTGGCGAAATTGGTAGATTTCTCCGCCAAGTCAGGTATAAATACCGCAGCCCGACATGGAAGAGTATAGAGTTTTGTGAAGACAGTCAGTGAGTGAAGACGATTAGTTGTGACTGCTAGTTGTTCTCTGTCTGAGGTATTTGAGACCTGTGATTGGAAGCTGTTTCTTATTATATCTGACGAATTGTAGCTGTATAATTGTGACTGTTACAGCGGGAATTTCGTTTATTTAGTGAAGTTCTTACGAATAAAAGTCTTGTGTTCATTAAGTGGTTGCTTTATTCAACTCTCAATCGACACGAACCCGTGAAGCTCGGTACAACTGGTGTCAGAATCGGGGTTGAAGAGTTGATGCAGCGTGTCACAAGAAAAATGGATATGGATTTAATGAAAAGTCTTCTCGAAAAATTAGCGGAGCAGATGGCTGAGATGAAAGCTGGACAAGAAGAGATGAAAGCTGGACAAGAAGATATGAAAACCGAGATGAAAGCTGGACAAGAAGAGATGAAAGCTAGACAAGAAGAGATGAAAGCTGGACAAGAAGAGATTAAAACCGAGATGATGAAAGAGATAAAATCTGGACAGGAGGAACTTAAGAAGGGACATTGTAAGTGTTAAAGAAGAATTCTACAGCATCATTCAGGAGAAGATGAATGCAATGGATGATAAGGTAACTTCAGTTGAAACTAAAGTTTTGAAGACAGAGAAGAAAGTTAAAGAAGCATTAGACAATATGAATAAGAAGATTGAAAGCTTGGAGAAGCAAATGTCAAACAAACATGAGGAACCCAACGTGACATTTGTGCCTTCCCTAGCCAATATTAAACTCTCAACATTTGATGGGAAATCATCCTGGCAAGTATACAAGACCCAGTTTATGATGGTAGCGGAAGCTAATGGATGGAATCCCCGAGCCCAAGCTTTTCACCTGGCGGCTTCGTTAAGAGGAGACGCGGCTGACATCCTCGAGACGCTTCCGGAGGAGCAGAGGCACAATTTCCAAGCTCTATCGAGTGCGCTTGAGCTGCGGTTTGGAGATAAGTGCACTAAAGAATATAGCAGACTACAGTTAAAGTCACGCTATCAAAAAGCGGGTGAAAGTCTGCAAGAATTGGCTGCCGATATTCAGCGACTTTCCCATCTAGCATTTTCGGACTGCCCAGCTGAGACACGTCAAGATCTGGCTCTCCATCACTTCATTGATAGTGTGCGGGATCCGGAGATACAGAAAACACTTAGACTCGCCGATGTCAAAGATATTGGATCTGCCCTAGTCTACGCACATAAGATAGAAGCTGCCCAGCAGGCCGCGCGTAAAGACCGGCACTCAATCAGAGCCGTCTCTACTACTGATACGGACTATGATCTCAGAAAGCAAATTGAAGATCTCCGGCGAAAATTACGTAGCTTAGAATTGAGTAAAGGTGTCAGAAACACGAAAATTCAGTGTTGGACTTGCGGAGGAGTCGGACACGTCCGTAGATACTGTCCGAAAACAAAAGATGGTGGAATTTTTAAAATGGAAATACGTCATCGCAAAGGAACTCTTCATGGAAATGCTGATGCACTATCAAGGAAACCGTGTAATGAAAGCTGCCGATATTGTTCTAGAGTAGAGAAGAACTATCAGCTGATAAATACTTCGGTACGCCAAGTTACTGTTTCACCTCCATCAAAACCAGACCCATGGAGTGATAAAGGACTTAGGGAAGCCCAAAAAGAAGACCCAGATATAAATCCAATTCTTGAATTGAAAGAATCTTCTAGTATGAGACCAAGTTGGCAGGATATCTCCACCTACAGTCCTGCTACTAAGCAATATTGGGCTCTTTGGGACTCACTCCATATAAGAAATGGTGTCTTATACAGGAAATGGGAGTCCGATGATGGACGTAATTTCAAATGGCAGCTTGTTCTTCCAAAATCAAGAATTTCAGATGTTTTGAAAGAATTGCACAGTAGCTCAACTGGAGGCCACTTCGGAGTAATGAAAACTCTACAGAAAGTTCGAGAACGCTTCTATTGGAGCAAAACGAGACAAGATGTAGAGAAATGGTGCCAATCTTGTGATGACTGTGCGGCACGTAAAGGACCGAAGAAACGTAGCCGAGGAAGGTTGCAGCGGTACAACGTAGGAGCACCTTTTGAGAGGATAGCATTGGACATTTTGGGTCCTTTACCACGATCCTCAAATGGCAACAAATACATACTAGTTGTCATGGACTACTTTACTAAGTGGCCTGAAGCGTTTGCAATCCCCGATCAAGAGGCGACTACAGTAGCCGAGGTTCTAGTGCAACAATGGGTTTCCAGATTCGGCACACCCTTACAAATTCATTCTGATCAAGGGACAAATTTCACCTCTGTTGTGTTTAAAGGAATGTGTCAAATTCTCGGAATAGACAAGACGCAGACCACGCCACTACACCCACAATCGGATGGCATGGTAGAGAGGTTTAACAGAACCATCTTGAATAACCTCTCCCTTATGGTTTCCAGAAATCAGCAAGATTGGGATTTGAAGCTACCGCTGTTTCTGCTTGCATATCGCAGTGCTGTCCATGAGACTACCGGATATACTCCTTCACAGATGCTCTTTGGTCGCGAACTTCGTCTCCCTTGTGATCTTCAGTTTGGTCGTCCACCGGATACATCTTCATCGCCAGAGGAATACCTTCGAGACCTTCAGGCACGTCTTGAAGATGTCCATAACTTCGCTCGAGACCGAATCAACCTGACGACCGAAAGAATGAAGACAAGGTATGACACAAGAGCGACGGGACATGAATTCCAAGAAGGTGACAAAGTTTGGTTGTGGAACCCGATTCGACGTAAAGGACTTTCTCCAAAGTTGCAAGCCAACTGGGAAGGTCCCTACACAGTCCTAAAAAGACTGAACGACGTCGTGGTTCGTATAAGAAAATCATCTGCTTCAAAACCAAAGGTAGTACATTATGATAGATTAGCTCCTTATCGTAATGTAGAGTAAAAATCAGTAGACCATGGTCTGTTTGTAAATAGTATAGATAATTTTAATCTTTTCTATTTTCTTGTATTTTTAGTTGCTTGTGTATGTAATGTGCTCTGTATCCTCTTGAAATGTAAATTCTTTTATATTAAATTTAGCCTCCTATCAGGGGATTGTACTGCCCGGGACGTGCAGTCCTTGAGAGGGGGGCAATGTTACAAATTTGTAAATAATGATTATATTTGTCTTAAAATATCTCAGACAGATCAGAAATTCTCACATTTTGGGCAAAAATTGCGGTATTTAGACGTGTTGTAGTTTAAAAGCGGATTTCCTAATGATTTGGCGACTTGGCGACAGTTGGCGAGATTCTTGGCGACTTGGCGACGGTTGGCGAGATTTTTGGCGACTTGGCGAGAAATCGATACTTCTGGAAACATCCATCACCTAAGCTCTAGGACCAATATTTTTCGAGATAGCCTAGAAGCTTCCAGAACCTTGGCGAAATTGGTAGATTTCTCCGCCAAGTCAGGTATAAATACCGCAGCCCGACATGGAAGAGTATAGAGTTTTGTGAAGACAGTCAGTGAGTGAAGACGATTAGTTGTGACTGCTAGTTGTTCTCTGTCTGAGGTATTTGAGACCTGTGATTGGAAGCTGTTTCTTATTATATCTGACGAATTGTAGCTGTATAATTGTGACTGTTACAGCGGGAATTTCGTTTATTTAGTGAAGTTCTTACGAATAAAAGTCTTGTGTTCATTAAGTGGTTGCTTTATTCAACTCTCAATCGACACGAACCTGTGAAGCTCGGTACAATATTCTTAGTATTGAAGAAAATGTATAAAAAAAACTTAAATTCGAGTGAACTGACCTCGAGGATACGATCACCTCTCTTCAGCGTACCATTCCATCCTGCCGGACTGTCAGGTAAGACATTCTTAATGAAAATACCTCCATGGACGGTATCCACATTGCCGGATATGATACTGATACCCAAACCTTTCACAGGATCTCGAATCAGCTCCACAGTTCGTTCTGGTCCCCACTGGCGAGCTATGTTCGATGTATTCGATTCCGCCACCAGGTGGTCGATTGTCGAAGGTTTTAATTTGGCTGCTGGAAGATAAATTAAGAACCACACAATGTTGAAAATATTATTTTTTTATTTTTAGAGAGCTTAAAATGTTAAGTTATGTTAAAAATACATATTCCGCGTAACTTTATAAAGATTTAAGTTATTTATTTATTAAAATCAGAAAATAATAATAATAAAAATAAATAAATCAGAAAATAATAATTGTGCAGAGGTACATTTTTAATCATAATTATAATAAATTGAAAGTTTAAAATAATTTAAAGTTTTCGAAAAAGAGTAAATTTTAAATGAAATTAATAATTTATAGGGATTTCAATAAAATAAAACTGCTGATAGATTTTCTAAGTATGATAAAATTTTTATAAGTAGATGTATGAATTCATTATAAGGTAGTTTTTTGCACAGTAATTTTGATTATATGAATATTAAGTTTTAACGGACGGATAACTTTTGCTTGAAATTAGAATTCAACTCAAATACGTATTTGATAAATCAAAGTTTCAAGATCGACACTAGAATGTTGTAAGTTTACTATCGATTAATATTGAAATTTCATTAAAATGATATATTTAAAAATATTCTCTTACATATAATTCTTTCTTTATTATTCACAATTACCAGTTGTCAGTTAATGGCAGTAAGTAAATTTTATTAATGAATGTGTTTACGAGTATGTAGAAATAAAGAGAATAAACTCAAAGGCTTAAATTTTACATCAAAGGTGTATAAACCAACAACTGATGGTAACATACTTAACAGAATAAATTGTCCAGAATCAATAATTAAACAATCCAATTTAAAGAAAGAAAGGAGATGAGGTGCAAATGAAATGCAGATGTAATTCGTCTCCATTAAGCGATTAGATAAATTTACTTTCGACAAATGTAGTTGCTGTCTACAATAGTTTACATGATTCCAGGAATTAGCAAATATTTGCAAATATGTTAATTGTATATTCGAGCTACTCTATTCAAAATATTGAATACATAGTAAAATGCTTTTTTTTAAATACATTTTATACGGTTTACTGATATTTAATTGAAAATATTGACGACAATCGTTATTTAAGATTAATGCATCTTCTTAACAGACACAGAAATCTAAATTAAAGTAATGAAAGCACATAAATGAAATATTTTAGTTAGAACTCAAACAATTCAAATGAAATTTTCCTTTCGAGCAATAATCATATTTAGCTATTTAATTCTATTAAACTACATTTATGTTGTAAGATTTAAGAGGATATTTATACCTATATTTCTCATGCCTTCTTGATGATTATAGAATAAAAAATACATCAATATATAAATGTAATATATATATATATATATATATATATATATATATATATATATATATATATATATATATATATCAGAGCAATAGAACGAGCACGCAGAACGAATCGAAAACGCAATAGAGATGCACACGATAACCTGTTATTTAAAAACAGGTAGATGTGCACACTATATTGAAATGGAATGACGGTCATTGACAGTACATAATCAGAATATACGTAAATCGTATCCACTTTATGTATAACAGCCTGAAAAATAATTCAAGAGGCATATACATCTGTTTAAAAAGAAAAAAATCAATGCTCTAATATTTAACTTCAAAAATGAATTTTCGAAAAAATGAAGATTTTATTTGATGAAGAATCATGCGTTATGGACACTGATATCCGTATTTTCCAAGAAGATTGAATTGCTTAGAAGATGGCTTTGGTATCAATCCAATTTGTATTCTTACAGATGCTGTTGATTTTTTCTTTATGGAAAACTACGTTTCATATGTTGCATTTCATCATAATAATTGCAGAAAATACATATTGACTGCATGCTCATGATATATCGTTCTTTTCCCAAAATGCTTTTAATTAAACAATTACCAGGGATTTCTAAAAATACTGAGCAATACATTATTGATTGTTAACAGCTTTAGAAAAATTGGTGACAGACAATATACGAAGAATGCATGGTGATGCCAAAAAATGATGAAAACTTCGTACTCAGTATCATCAAATGACGCATATCTTATAAAATATCCGAATAAAGAACGAATTCATTTATTAACACATGAATATTTCTTTACTCAATCTAACTGCAAAAAACTAATTTTTGAATGTAATTCCTTTGCATGTATCGAGCATTGCTTTCACTTAAGAAAATATCGTTACTATCGATTCTTTAATATTGAAGATTTTATTTATATTATCGGCATCAATTTGTTCGCCAATATATTGTTACACTAAAGAACAAAATCTGCCTCCTTTGCTTTTTATCCACACTATATTTCAAGTTTTCACCATTTCAATAAATCAATACATGAAATATTCTTGTGAATGAAGTTGTCTCATTTCAAGCTATCATCAGCAAATTTCCTAAGGTGAATTAATCGAGAAAAGAAAGGCTTAGTTCTTTTCTCAAAGTGATTAAAAATAGTAATAATGTCATTGAAAATTGTTCGATTTTCTTAGAATTTTTTGCTTTTAATTAATTTTTTTCTTTCGTTCGTTCAAACGTTACTTATATAATTCAAATGCGTTCTTAAGTATAAATGGAGCATTTTTCTCTAATCCTCTTGCTTTGATATCGCATAGGTAAAATTTTCACTTCAATGATACAGTTGCAGCTATTAATATATATCCATAAAGATAACGTCGCCATTATAATATTTTTACAACTTACTTGCTAAATTACAGTAAATTTATAAATTATTACAGTATAATATTCCTTTCTGCAGTCATTATTTTCATTCCAAATTTCATTATTAAAAATAAAATTTATGAAATAGCTGAGCTGTTAAAATTATATTATTCAAGAATTTTAAGAAAACTAATTATTCAAGATATTTTGTTCAGACGAGGTGCTCTTACGTGGTAAGAATCTCTATTCAAAAAATAGAATTAAACACTAGGAAAACAATCTCAGAATCATTTTAAAGAGATCTGAAATCTATTAAAGAACTTTTCTCATTTCAATTCCAACAAAAAATAATAACCAAATATACAGTTCTGTCAAAGGTACCTTTAGTTGAAAGCGCATCTTTGGAAGTTAAGGAAGTTCTGATTGGTTTAAAAGGCACTGTTGGTTTCACTTGGCTCACAACGCTTCTCACGCCTAGTTCTTTTATTGCGGTGCTTTTCGTTAGTTCCGAAGGTGGCGACAACCCCAGACTGGGCTTTGGAGCAGTCACGGCAGGTTTCTGTGGCAAGGTTACTGGTGAAATCTTGCTTTCTGGCCGGTGTTTGATGGACGTTGGCTTAGTTGTCTTCAGTACAGAATTTTGGAGTAAAGTGGATGAATCGGTTCGTTGTGGAAGTAAGCTCTTCACGTCGGAAACATGAGGAAGGGGAGGCAGACTCGATGCAGGATCTGGAGGCTCAGTTTCTGGCACGTCAAAATATTCATCTTCTTCTTCAGATTTCATAAAAGGTCTGAAATTAAAAATATATGTCAGACTAGCAATAAAAAATCATTACATTACATCAGTGGTAGTCAACCTGGTCTCTATCATCCACTGGGAGTCATTCCAGCTTCCACGGTGGGTGTCAGCGGAGCAAACAAACATAATTGGGTTACTAAACTTGGCGAAAACTGACACAAGATACTTTGTACTTGTTGTTGTCTTGTGCCAGCTATTCTGGCGATATGGGGTGCGTTGCTCCACTTTTCCAACTGAACCATAAATTGGTGTGGAGTTCGATTTCCTCAGAACACATATGACATAGGTACCCGTTTCAAGGGCAGGTAACTATTAACACAGCCCATTCATACAAAGTAAGGACAAAGACAAGAGAAAGTACATCCATGAACAAACAGGATTGAAACCCAGGACCTCCCTATCCGCACTCAGGTACATTGACTGCTAGATAGATGGTCGGCAAGGTACTTGGTAAGTTATCATTATTATGTCTTTAATTTTTTGTAAGTCTTCTTTATAAATTGTATGAGAGGGAGAAGTAAAATTACTTCCCTATTTCATAAATTACCACTACTGAGAAAACTGTGATAGTTAGAAAAGTTTCCACTGACCGAAATAGAAAATAAAATTGGATGTTAGGTATAGATAGGTTGACTACCCTTGCACTAGATGTTCATTATTTGTAATTATAAATATTTACTATACCTAGTCAAATGAGGAAAATTTTCAAGTTTTGGTGTTTCCACATCTTCGACAGGGTCCGCGGGAATGTATTGAACACTGAAATAAGATTTAACACTGTCACGATAGAGCATACATAATATAAATGTAATTTATGTACCACATGATGGAAAAGTACATAACATAGCGTCGCTAAAAATAAAAAATAAGAAACAAGAAAAATATCCCTAATGCAATTTTAAAGCATGAAAATATTGATCATTTGTGAAGAATATAGTTACATGACATCTGACGTAGATTTATCGACGCTTCTGAGCACTTCGCCCACGCGTCTAGCCTCGACGTCGAGCAAGGAGCAACCATTCATAGATGCCAAGATATCTCCAGCGTTCAAACGACCATCGCGGTCTGCTGCACTGCCAGGGGTAACTGACGTAACCATAACACCCACGGAATCCACAATGCTGACACTTACACCTGAATAAGAATGTGAGTTTTATATACACAATATCAATTTAATCTAATACACCTTTAGACATATATCAGATTCTTGCATGGTCTGATATTTCAATATCTTCATAGTATATATATATATATATATATATATATATATATATATATATATATATATAGCTCTGATATTTCATTAAACTATATCTTTGCACCAATAGACATCGATAAAATTGTAAAACTTGATAAGGAAATTTGTTTTATATCTAATCAACTGTGACAAATTTTAAGCACTATGGTATACACAAAAATCATACTTAAGAACTTAATTAATAAATTAAAAAATTTAATGCGATATTAAAATTTGTAGTAAGAAATTAAGATTAATATACAGTGTGATACAGAAGAGTCACGCGATGACATTAGACGTAATTCAGATTTTAGCAAGTAAAGAACATTCATATTTTGTATAACGAAACCTTGTGAGAATCATTGACATTAAAACTTATCTTAAAAAATATCGATGATTTTATTTTTAAAATAATAAATTTTTGATATATTTTGTAACATTAATTAATAATGTTTAATGTACCTTTAGTATGATTAATATACAAATCTTATTTTTATTCGTATTATTTTGGATACTTTCATGTTATTAATCACACAATACAACTTTTTAACATTTTTCCCCTCTACTTTGGACTGCCAAATGTCAAAAACGAGGCGGAATTCGTGTTGACTTTTTTAATACATCTTTAACAAATTGTCAAAAATTATCTAAATTTTACAAAGCAACAAAATCAAAAATGCAAAATTTTTTTAAAATCTTATATAGCTTATATTAGTGAGGGAAGAAATGTAATTTTTCTATTGCAAAGCTAACTTAAAATTATAAAATAAATAAATAAATATATATATATATATATATATATATATATATATATATATATATATATATATATATATCCATGCAGTTGGGATGTCACAAATCCAAGTGTATGGATACAGTGTGTTCGCTTCTTTAAAGAATCGCTTCTTTAAAGATATTTTCGCAGTGTTTCAAGCGAAATTATATTTACTCTTATCACACTAAATGTCACTGAAGTCAATATTAATGATTCATATTTTTAAAGTGATAAACATTATAATAAATTTAAAAACAGCTGATATGTATAATTTATCAAAAGTATTTAGCAAAGATTTATGTCGAATGTGCTCTACATAATTAATATATGTTTTTGAAATTAAAAATACAATGTTCTCGAACATTTTTAAGGTTATTTTATAAGGTAAAACAAATAAAAAGGATAGTAAATTAAACTGTTTATTCCCAGAGAAACCTGTGTGTGTGTGTGGATCCTTTTAATGGAATTTTTTGCTTACAAATTTTACAATACATTTATTTTTATTGAATAATTTTTGCACACTTAAAAATACATTTTTGGAAAAACACATTTCTCTATTTTAACTGGCGATTCTAACAGTTAATGAAGTTTCCAATTATGATAAAAAATTTCAACAAAAATACTTACGAAAATGATGTTATCATAAACATGATGTTCGTGGCATCAAGACAAAATTATAATCCCGATTGCCAAATACATTGTCCGAAAAAAAAAAGAAAAAAAGAGATAATAATAATATTGTCAAAAAAATTGTCTGTACTTGTACTTATATCCGCCTAACTCATCGATTCGAAATTTAATTTAAGTATATAAAATATTCCATTCGGAAGATAAGTTTCTAATTGCTAAATTAAAAATAAATGCCAAAAAAATTTAGATAATCTAAATATTTTTAAGGTTTAAAACTTTAATTAGAACCGCATAGAAACAGCCATTTTCTGAAATTAAAATTATCATAATTTAAATTTATTGATTTTAGAGATTTGCGTTTTATATAAGAAAAATATTTCTTTAAAAATTGCAACACACTCCATTTCTGTGTGACAAATTATTCTTAAAGAATTACAGATTAAAAGTAGGAATTTTTAAAATTCATTTTTCAATTCATAAATTCTCTCTTTATTTTCCAAGTGTAACTTTAACCTACCAAATACATCTGTCCCCTTCTGAATTCTAATCGTTTTGATGGGCGAAATTTGAAAATCAGTTGGCAATGGAATGTCCTGTTCGACAGATGGCACCACCTGTTGTTCTGGTACTTGATTTCGAAGAAATGATCCCTGGTTTAAAGAAAAAGTTAATTATTTTGCAGAATAGAAATGATAAGGAAAACATTTTTCAGCATGGATACAAATTATTAAAGCAATAATAGTTTTAAAATTTTAAGCTGAATGGTGATATATGATTCAATATTTTTGTATTTTAATAGTTAAAAGATATAATTGAATTCTAAATAGTTAATAAATTTAGAAATGGCAATAACAACATTTTTAAAATATCCTTTGTCATGGTAATTAAAAATGAGTAAAATTTTAATCAATGCAATATATTAGGTTAAGAATATAATATAAAAAACAAGTAAGTTAAAACACTTCAAATATTAATGTCATTTATTATAATAAATGAATATTTTCATATTCACTAAAAATTAACTCTAAAATTACAATCTTTTAAAGAAAAGATCATTTGATGCACATCATACTACTAAAAAATTAAACTTTTATTCTTAAATATTTGATTTACAAATTTTAATAAATATTAACTGTTTTTCTAATTTAGTTTTTCTAAATTATAAATATTACTTTTATTCAATTTGATATCAAAAAGATATTTTAACAAATCAGAGTAAGAGGAATTTAAATATCTAACACAGCTATTAATATTTAATTAATACTAGATGACAGTTTACAGGTACCATTTTAGCGATAGAAAATAATGAAAATATAAGTTTTAGTAATTATAATAAAATTGGTTTATTTTATAATAATTATTTTTAAACTGGCGCTCATTACATTTTGTGTTATCTACACGTTCAAGTAAACCAAAATTGGAAAGTCTTGAATGTATTATTGATATGTGTTTGAAGAAATATTTTTTGAGTCTAAGTCACGTCTAACTTCCAAAATTATCCATTTCCACAGCCTTGACTATAGAAGGTAGATGAAAATTCAGAAAACGAGTACTTTGAAATTATCAAATATATTTTCAAAAAAAAAAAAATCTTTTACCTTTAATTGAAAGAAGAGCTTTACAGACGTTAAAATTCATTAAAAGATCTTTAGAAATTAATTATTTTTACTCTAATAAAGCAAAAATATAATATTTTGATCTAACTGTAACATTTTCTGCAAACAGTGAGACTGAAATACAACAAAAAATTTACAATTTCAGTATTATGAAATGAGGTTGGTTTGGTTTATTTGTCACTTTTTCCCCTTTTTGCCCACAAGATATAATTTTTACTAACTAAAGACACGGTTACTAAAATGAAGATTCAAGGGATAATTTTTACGAGTTAACGACACGGTCATTAAAATGGTGGATAATTTAACGAGGATAATTTTTACGAGCTAATGACACGGTAATTAAGACTGGGAATCATTGGTTAAAGAACAAACAACAACGGGAGAGACTTCGATAACATATTTCTACATTTCGAATACTCCAGAGAAATTTAAATCTAAAGGAAAGCAAGCAGAGAATTACAGATTATACAAAGCATGCCAGGGTAAAAATGCTCTTAAGTTACTATAAACTTCAACGCATAGAAGGTTTTTTTTATTGTAATCCTACGATGATTAAAATTTCTGCATAAAGTCAAGAAATTTTCCTTATTCATGATCACAAAAACTTATCACAAAATGTGTCTGATAAGTTCTACATTTCCGGTTAGTTACTATCGTGATGGGTAAAATACAATTAAAACAGCTGAATCATCACATCACTTCGCGCAAAACAGTTTAAATCTATAACAAACTAATTTATCACATATTTAAAAACGACACATTAGACTTTGGTAACCATATGAAATACAAGGAAATTTTATAAAAGAGGTATTTAATCTGTCAGGACCTTTTTTCTCCAAACTTTATTCACTTTTTTTTAGGCATGACTTCAAAATATACCTTATGATATGACAAGGTGTAATGTATCATCTTTCTTTTTTTGTTGCATTTGCAAATTTTAGTTATATTTTAAAATGGCATCTTGAGACTGGGTATTTCACAACTCGTCTGCGTTGACATATTATTGATAAAATTTATGATTATATATGAAACCATTTTAGCTTTAAGTTAAAAATGTTACATATGAAATATAAAATTCGGCTTGCAGAATTTTCAAAAAATTAAAGATACAGATGGATTGGAAGATACAGCCAATTCTTTAAAAAATTATATTCAAGTCACTGTAAAATAATAAAAAAAATACTATTAAATCTTATTATTGATCTCGTAAATACCTTATTAAAAGAATAAAATAAAGTACGTTTTACAGAACAGTTTGAATGTTACAAGTCAAGAATTTTCAAATTTGAAAAGAAATCTAAAGTAATTCGATTCCAAACTTTTGTATTTCAAGAATTTGATAGTTAATAAATATAAAAATTCTACTCTTTCCAGAGAATTTTTAAGCTCTTAATGCTCTTAATTTTTACCATTTATATTGAAATAATATTAAATGGAATTCTGACATAATATTTAAAAATTAAAAAATGACAAACGAGCAAACAATATATTTTTTTGTAAGAAAACATTTACTTTCTTGAAAAAAAGTTTTAAATTTGAAACACTTTCCTTAAGAAAAATATAATTCCTAATATATATATATATATATATATATATATATATATATATATATATAAAAATAGAAACACACACACACAATCCAGCATAAAACAAAAATACTTGAAGAGATTTTTATCAATGTTGAATTGCATACCTCATATATAGCGGCAAAATTATTTCTTCCCATGAAATATTAATATCATTCTCGCTTATAAAAATAGCATTAAGATTTTTAAATTACATTTTTATAACTTCAATTACGATTTTTTTATAATAAAGTAAAACTGATTACAAAATTATTTATTTAGAATTCCAGACCGTAAAAAATTGCCTTAATAGTATTATAAATATAATGCATATATCGTAAACATTATTTATCAAAGAAAGTAAAAATACTTTTAATTATAAATTGTAAAAAGGATTGCAAAATAATATTTTATTTTCATCTAAAACTAAATCATTTATAAATGCGGTAAAACAAATTAATTAAAAAAATCATATAAATGTTAAGGAAATTTCGACTAATTCATCGACAATTGTATGCAAGCAAAAAATTTAAAACAGAAAATAAAAAATTTATCTCGCGGCATATAAATTCAAAATTTCAGTTTAAAACCACAAAATTGTCACGCCTTATTACAGATAAAAATAAGAGAGAATCGATTTTAAAAAGTAAAAAATGAAAGCCAAACAGCTAAATTTTATATGTTCTCAATCAGCAAATGCAAATATTCAAATGCATTCAATCTTTCACATTCAGAAAGAGACAGGAAAAGAAGAAAGGTTAGCAAAACTTATTTTTATAGGATCTTAGAACACGGTTCAAGAAAATCTATGGCCCTGTATAAGTGCAAAAGTAACTTTTTTTTTACAAACTAGAAATGAATTTTGTTCCAGACATTTAGCAAGAGTTTGGTTTTTATTAATCATAAAGTGTTTGTTTTATTCGTTACAATTGTGAGATCATGATTATACCACTTAATTACAATTCTCATAGGTTTAAAATAGCCATGACGTGAGATAACGTTTTAACCACGCCACATCACATAGAGACGGCTTTGTAAATCTGACTTGTCGACGAATTTGTTGCCTTCTTCAAATCACATTCTTCGATCGGCAGCAAACAAGGCAAAGTTCACCATCGAATGTCTGAGAAAATTGTCGAAGTTCATTCTTTTAATAAAACGATTTTTTATATAAGGAGAAAAGCATCAGTTTGAGAAGCCGTTTTCCATTGATTCCAGCCATTAAAACATGTACAATAGAACAGCAAGTTCTGATTTACTGCTTTTCTATTACATGGATAATAGAACAGCAGAAAAAGCAAAATAAAAAAGACATGACAAAACATCCATTTTACAATTAATTTAAATCGGCAAGGACGATTTAAATTTTTAAAAATTTCATTAATTAATAGAATTCTAAATTAATAATTACAATATTTGTAAGCAATCTCGAAACTTAAGACTATTGCCTTGCTCACGCCAACATTAAATTTTTTCTTTTTTTATAAATTTGTTCTAATAATTTAACTAAAAAGTCACGTAAAGGAAAATTGTTTCCTAACTAAGCAAAAATACTTGAAAATATTGCTATATTGAGAGTTTCTATATCAAAAGCGATGAGAATTTTTCCCCATATTTTCTCAAAAAAAGAGTTCTTAAAAATCATCTGTAGATGCAGTCAATCAAGAACACACAATTTTTCGAGCACGACAATTTTATGATTAAAAGGATGTAATAGGTGACAGAACAAACATTTTTATCTTCAATAACAGAATGAAAGAAAAAAAGTTCGGAATAACAAAGAAAAGAGAGTATCGAAAGAATAGGAAATGTACACCGAACAGCCACCACCCTTAACACATCCTCGTTTTCAGCACATCCGCTCATTGTTCCCAGAGATAGCTGCAGCCATTGGAGCATGCAGGCATACCTCCTGCGATAAAGAGGATGCGAGGGCTATTACGTTCAATTTCCAGACATCGGATTGGAGATATTAAAATGATAAGATGAATGGGTTAACTTAGTGAATCGGAAACGAGATCTGTCTCTTGCTTGAGGGAGAATATTTCTTTTCGGATGACGCAACCTTAAAAATATGTAACGCTCGATTTGAATATAAAAAGAAAAATTCGAGAGTGAATAAAAACTTATTTTTAATTAAAAAATACTTTTTAAGAAAATATCAATTTTAAACCAACAACGATATTTTTGTATTTTGACTTTAAATACAATAAGCTAAAATAATACATAAATGCAATGGAAATAATTTCCCGGAATAAAAGCTATTATTTTTTTGTACCAAACATTTAAAAATAAATACAAATAATAAATGTATTAAAGTGCAGTAGAGTGTTAAAAAGATGAAACATAAAGAAAAGTTTCAAAGTTGATCGTATATATCTCGTACTGTGATTCATATATCACTTTTCGGATATTATTTTCAGAAAAAGAAATAAATAAATAAAGGAAAAGTATAAACAAAAAAAACTTTAAAACTAGAAAAACTTCCAAGCACGCAATTTTACAGAACTACTAGAAAAGAATTCAGAGAAGTGGGACTAATTATAATCAAAGTTTAATTAATATTAATTAATAATTAAAATTGATTGTTTTAATTATTACTTAATATTAATGTTTTAATTAAAATTAAAAATTTCAATGTAGGCATAAGCAAGAAAATAGTCAAAAGATACAAAAGAGATTGTATACAAATATTGCAATTAATTTAAAATTCTATTAATAAATGAAATTTTTAAAAATTTGAATCATCCTTGCCGATTTAAACTAACATAAAGTGGATGTTTTGTTTTATTCATTTTGTTTTTTCTGCTGCTTTATTGTCCATGTTAATTGGTTTGAATCAATGGAAAACGAATTCTCAAACCGATGCTTTAGTCCTTGTATAAGAAATCGTTTTATTAACAGAATGAACTTCGACACTATTCTCAGATACTCGAAGGTGAACTTCGCCTTGTTTGCTGTCGCTTGAAGACTGTGATTTGATGGTCGGCAGCAAATTCGTCGACAAGTCGGATTTACAACGCCGTCTCAATACGATGGTGACGTAGATGAAATGTTATCTGACGTCATGGATATTTTAAACCAATCAGAATAGTAATAAAGTGTCGTACTCAGGTTCTCAGTTGTAACGAAAAAAATAACCACTTTATGATTTTAAAAAAATTGCATACGAATATAGCTTTAAAATTTCTTTGTAACTAATATATTTTTCTGCTATTTTTTATTATGTTTATTATTACATTTATTTTTTTATTAATCGACTTCATCAAAGCCTGAGGTTATACATCTAACTTAAAATATTAACAATTAATATTTCACATTGAGAGTTATGTTATAATATTTTGTACATGTGTAAAATTCTGTTCTTCTGGAATGTGGGAGCCAATTTTGTGGAATTGAATCCAAATCATTTCATATAGTTTTATAAAGTCGATTTTATTCCATAATTAAAATAAATAATTCATTTAAAAATGTTAAAATTAATGTTTTAGAAAATACAATTAAAAACATTTATGGCACAATTTATTTGTAAAAATAACTATGATATTTAAACAGCAACGTTATTGTTAGTCTCACTTCAAGTAAATCTTCATGTGGTGCTGTTGGCGCGTTTATCAGATAAAGAATTCTGTTACTTAAAAATATTCAAGCGCGCACACTGATCGGCAAGCAGATCCCCGATTTTATCATTTTGTCGTGTAAAAGCAGAAAAATAACTTAAAATTGAAATCTTGCATCAAGAAACACGAATATTTTTTAATGTAACAACCATGTTTATGATGTATAGGTTTCAATTGTTTACGAAAGATCATGTTGTTTGACATTATTTTTTCTCTAGACGACGGAATTATACATGCGTACTAATATTTTAATATATTTTCTTAGGAGATTAATTTACTTTCGTTATTATGTTGCTACAGTGTCAGCAAACAAATCGGTGTTTACAAGAGCCACAATATAATTCAGTTCACCTTTTCAACTGACCACAAAGAAAAATTTTTGCTACCAGTTATAGACGGGTCTTTTTATGCTTTTTAATTCTTTGTAGTATTTTTTAAAATTTACATTTGCAATTCATAAATCAATTCATTCCAATCAGACTTCACAATCACATAATGAAGTCAATGTCATGTTATTTTCTGTACACTTGTAACTCAAGATTGAATACTTAGGTTGTAGTTGTTGTTTTCCTATGACACTTGGACAAGCCAAGCTCGCTTTTGCCTTTGGCAGTGCGAATTAAGTCAATAGAGCGTCTTTCGTTTCGATCAGAGCACCACGAAGGTGAAAGTACGACTTTGCTCTATTTTAGGTGCCTCGTAATTTTGAACCACGGTCAGGTGACGAGGCCACACCTGAGCTGGCACCCCCCTCGCCACACCAGCGGAAGGACTTTGGGCGTCACAGATTAACGTGGACACGTCCCCAACCCACGGAGTTCCAGCAACCCGTGAAGGAGAGTACACCGTGGTCACCCTCCCAACCACTGCCCGCGGCAAATGATGCTTCACTTTGCGAATACTTAGGTTGATATACAAGGATATACCAAGGTTGGTATTGTTAACATCGAGGGAAATGAACAGGCCCCTCGCCAAGGAGAATAGAGGAATATCAATCCCCCTCCCTCGACTACCACTTGCTTCGATGCAAACACCGCAGCAAAGCAACAGATCTGTGGGGAACTACGGAAAAAATGGTGCTTACCGGAGCCTAATCCTGACCGCAGTATAATCTCCACCATCAGCAGAATAGCGGACTGGGCACATGAGGGGTATGAAAATCATGCCCGACGGATCTAGAACCTACGCAGAATGCAGACTTTGCACAGGAGTTCCGCTGGATCCGAGGCATCTCTGTTGCCTCGACCCTCTTCAACATCGACCCCAACTGCTGCCATGACACCCTCTATACCGAAAAAGCTAAAGATGTGGCCAAGGCAGTGCTCCATGCTTTTGGTCCCATATGACTTGTCTTTTTTACCTTTTCTTTTTGCACTCGTCCCACGACAACAACAACAACCAAGGTTGGTGTACTGGTCGATTGTGAATTTCTTTCATATGTCATTATATGAGTCAAATTTACAGATTTATATTAAATACGAATAAAAACTAAAGAAATTATTTTCTATGGATAAATTAATATTTATATAATACAATCATACAAAGAATTTTTTACAACAAATGATCAAGTAAATAGCCTTAAAACTACGAAGCCACTGAAACTACATTTACTTTTGTTAATTCTCATTTATTGAATCACCTAAGTAAACATCAAAAAACTGTATTTATCAAAAATACATAAATGATGCAAAACTATTATTAAAATTGTAGAAACTAATACTTCTTGTTCAATAAATATGAATGATATTGGTTTCAGAAATATATTTAGTACTATGTTGTACAAATACACAAAAGAAATAAAACCTTAATATTATCAAATAAAACATACGAATACAAACGTAGGCCTCTAGTTCCCGTTTATATTTTCGTCGTAAAAACTTGAATCAAATTAAATAATAAAAGATCAGTTTGATATATTCTTTCAAAAAATGAATGCCGTAATGTTAAAGTTTGAAATTATCTAGGAAATTTGAAATATATAAAAATAAAAGAAACGTACTTAAATGCTCTTTAAAAAAGAGTGAGAATAGCTTTCTATTTCCTGAAATAGAATGTGATTTATATTCATTTCAAATTTCCGCAATGATCTTAAAAATGACAATTTTCTTCCACATAGGAAACTGATGAATTTGAAAAGGTGATCTGGTTCTGAAGCCAACGTGTTTGCAAGATATGTACTCGATTGGAGTTTCTGTGTTTGCAAATACCTATTAAAGAGGTTTATGCTCCAGGGAAACAAAAAAAATCAAGAAAAGTAATAGAAACTAGAAATTTTTTAAAATCTTCCTTACCGATTTAAACTAACCACAAAGTGGAAGTTTCGTCTTACTTTTTCTTCTTTCCTATTTTCAAAGTGTTCAATTTTGGAAGCAATATTGCTAAAAATTTGAAAACTAATTATTTAGAACAACAGGAAATTTTCACGATTTTGATAACTTTTACAAACGGAAAAAATAATGATTAAAAATACTGATTAATAACTAACTGGTAAAAATCATGAATGGATTTTTTCTTACAGTCGACGACACTCAGATAAATATTCGATGGCGAACTTCTCCTTGTTTGCTGCCGCTCAATGAATGCGGTTTTAATGTAGGCAGCTGTTCGTTGAAAAGTCGGATTTACGACGCGGTCTCAATACGATGCAATGTAGATGAAGCGTTATCTGACGTCATAAATATTTTTAAACCAATGATAATTGTAATAAAGTGGCGTAATCATAATCTCAACTGGAACGAAAGATAAAACCATTTTAGGGTTTAAAAAAACTATTTTGATGAGGTTTTTGCAAGGAACTTTAATTATATGTGTTATATGAACGAGCAAGTGTTATTTCTCACTTTAAAATAATTTTCTCTTTTTCTTGTTTAAGTGTGATAAATTTTTAACATTTGAGAAAGACATTGATAGCTTATCAATCAATTAATCAAATAAACATTTAATTAAATAAATTGTAACTATTCCCATTTTTGTATAAATCAAGTCGCAATAAAAAGACAACGTGAAAATTCGAAATAGTAATAAACAGTGGTAACAAAACTCATAAATCCAGTGGCATAAACAGCAGTCTGACAAACTAAGAGTTAAATCAAGAAAGAATAGGTATTCAATAATAATACTCTAATTAATTTGTGTATTTGATGATGATAACAGAGACGCAACATAAGTTAAAATAAGATATCATTAACTAAACTAAAATATCTATAAGTTAAATTGTTTACAATTTTGTTTTATTTAGATACATTTAACGAGACTTAAGAAGTTGAAATTTAATTGATATTGCGAATAATTACGAGCAATTGAATATTTATTGTGGTAAAAGTTTACAATTGGGTACCTTATGATTTTTTGGCTATGTTTTTGACGCCAAGATGCGAGTAACATGATGGCTACTGCCACTATACAAGCTAAGCGAAGTACCAGGGTTACCAGAAATTAGATTTTATTGCCAAAATTTATCGTGAAATTTTTCGACAAAGGGAAATTTTAGATTAATTCAAAAAGTACATATATTTAAAATCATCAATATGAGTATTCATTTAATAAAAATTTATTTCTTAAACATAATTATCATTATTGGTTTTGCAATTGAATATAATATAAAAAAGCCCACAATTTTTACTAAAAGTTGAAAATATGATTTTATACCAAAATATCGGTCTAATTACTGCCTATTCCAGAAAATTTGCAATAGAGTAAAAATTTATATAAATTTATTGAAAGTAAAAGTGCAATCTAAAAATAAAAAAAGATAAATCCTTATAAATCAATATTTTTAGACCATTATTTTTTAATTTATTTTTTTAAATTTTATTTATAAATACTTTAAATAAATATAAAAAATAATTTAAAAAGAAAAATGAAATTTAATTTTAAAAATTCTATTAATTTTCTTTTTACACCAGCAATTTCTTTTCATATAAGATGACAGCACAAAAGTAAATACAGAAAAATTCAATATTTTTTTTAATATATGCTTGGAAAAAATGGGAAAATTTTAATTACTTTATTTTACTTTCATGCAAAGAATAATTAGACACACTAATTAATTAATTTTCAAAAATTAATAAATGAGTATGTATAATGTCATAGTTAATTAGCAATACTAAATTTTACTTAAATTTCTAACTTTAAACAAAATAAAGTTTCTAATTAAAATATTAAACTAAAACAATTATATGCATTATTTTATCTTTTAAATATGACATTTTTAGAGAAGAAAAAAAAAATTCAAATCGAAAAGAGTTGCTAAATGATGAACGAAGGAATTTCATTTCGCTTAAATTTAAATCTTAAGAAAACGCAAAAACTTTAGAATTGTTTTGAATAAAATTCTACACTTGGAAATTTTTAGATAATATGAAACAACGTACTCAAATTAATTTAAAGCAATATTTCTTTAAATTATGCACATTTATAACACTAAATGAACTGATCCGGAATGATGAAGTTACAAATTTTGATACAAGAAAATTTTAAAGGTTATTAAAAACATTAAATTTATTTTAGTTTGATTGAAAATTTACTCATGTATGATAAGTACTCTTTTAATGCAATATTTTTCGTGTCTTTCAGTTTATAACAACTTTACTATGGAGTATAATTAAGCGAGAGAAAAGATTTATTTAAACATTTGCTCAGAAATAAAAGCATTTAATTTTGAAATATTTGTCAATTATCATTTAGAAATGCAGAGAAAATTTTTACTCACCTCCATTTATTAATAATTAACTGTACTTAAAGAATGTATAAAAAGAGGACACGTAAATGTATTACGTAATTTTCAAATTTACAATTGATTGCGCACCAGTTGGCAAATAGTGGTTTGCTCTTTCCGAATCTAAATGACAATGTAAAAGTGTCTCGTTACTGCAAGATGACGGGAAAGAATCTATTGAACTCCACCTACACTTAGGCTTGACGATCGAATAAAAAATATTGAAAACCGAACTGCTCTAGCAGTGAAACATAATAAGTTCTAATCATTGCAATAACATTTAAAAGAAAACAAAAAATATAAAAAAATGAAATGCTTTAGAAAGAAAGATAAAAAAAAGAAACAAAAGGTGGAGATACTAATCTAAAATTTTTAACATCGGAAATATTACAAACTTATTTTGATATTTATGTAATTTGTGAAAAATGATTCAAATCAACACATATTTTATCAAAATTAAAACGTTTGATTTTAAATTTAAGACTGAGCAAAAAAATTTCAAATGTAGATTACATTTTAGCATTGAGATGTAGTATTGTTATTTTTTGAGGTAAAAAAATTAAATTTTAAAGCATCATTTTCATAAAAACAAGTTTTCATTGTAATTCTTTATTATTTACTTTTAAATTAATTTTACCATTATAAAAGTAAAATAAATAAATAAATAAATAAAACCAAATGTAGTTTTTCTATTTTACCTAACAAACTTCATTATAAAATTAATAATTTAAATAAAGTTAAGTATTGTTAAATTGATTAATAAATTAAATCAAGCATTTTATTAAAAACGATTTCATACCATATTCAACATAAAGTTCTAAAATTAATATTTCATATGTACATAAATAAAACACAGAAAATTTAAAACATTTGAGTTTTTTAATTATTGTCTCTTTATATATTTAAGTAAAAGCTTCGATAATACTGCTTAAAAATAAAATATCCTTTATAATAATAATCCTTTAAATATTGTTAAATTGATTAATAAATTAAATCAGCATTTTATTAAAAACGTTTTCATACCATATTCAACATAAAATTCTAAAATTAATATTTCATACGTGCATAAATAAAACACAGAAAATTTAAAACATCTAATTTGAGTTTTTTAACAATTGTCTCTTTATATATTTAAGTGAAAGCTTCGATAATACTGCTTAAAAATGAAATATCCTTTATAATAATGTACAAATTTTATTATCATATAAATTATTATATTATAATATTATTATGCAAACAAAAAGTTGATAACGGAAATTTCAGCTTTTACATATCATTACTCATCACGTTATCAAATTGCTTTTAGCTTTATTGTAACCATAAATTGTAATTTTATGAGATATTAAAAATGATATTAAAGTTTAGAGAAAAAAATTAAGTAGAAAATTCTAAGATATAAATTTATGCATAATATTTATTTCATAATTTTATTTTAAAAAATTCTCTAAATATATCAAGTAATATATTAGAACTCATAATTATACAATAAAACCTAGAAAAGAGCATTATTTTAATTTCCTATTTTTTAATACAGTAAGTTTTTCAAATGTTTATTGCATTAATATTATTTGCAAAATATAATGAGTAATATAATAATTTGCTTATATATATATATAATGTCTTTAAAAATATTTCTAATTAACAGGTAGAAGGAAAAACTATTTAAACCATTTTTCAAAAGCATATTGTTATTAAAAAATCGAAACAGAACTTAACGAATAATAATATGCAAACGTGATATTTTTAATTTTACTTATGCTAATTTCGAACAAATTTCCGACTTAACAATTAGGCATAAAAAAATTTTCTTCTACCAATTACATGCAAGAGTAAAAGGTAGAAAATAAAAACAGCAGCGCTTTTAAATAAATAAAATAAACATAAACCCCTCTTAACAGAGCCTCCACCAACCAATCGGAGCGCCACCATTCGCGACCCAACTTCTAGCAAACGACAAAACGATCGATAAAACAGGAGACCCAGAAAGCATCCAGCTCTGTTTTGGAATTGGATGTTCGCTTTCGGGTCTGTTCTTTTATTTCCTGCATCTTTTGAAAACGTGTTTTTCCTTCTTTCCGTGAAAGCTTGTTTTCGGTGGAAAATGACAGCCAGAATTTTGAAAGGAAATTCGCAGTAAAAGCCATTTATATTGTTGAGTTGTCTCAGTCGTAGAAGAAAATTTCATCAGGCGAGATGTTTTTCTAAGGTTTCCAGAAACAAAAACTATCATTTGCATTTTAACATATGGAGAAAAGGTATTGGTTTCCTCGCCCGCAGCACATTTTCAGCTGCGTTTTATTTTCTAACAAAGAGCTTATATTAATTAATTAAAATTTAATGTTAAGTAATATATTTTATGTTTGGTAATAAAATCTGTGTTTTATTTTACGATCAGAAATGTGAATTTGAGCTAAAAGCAGATGTGTAAACAGAATAGACTGAAACTGTGAAGTAATATACTGTCTGAAAAAAATATCAGAAATGTTACATTTTCTGGCAGCTGGAATGTGATTTTCTTTCTGTAAATAAGAATCTTTCAAGGAAGGAATATGGAAATTTGACTTAGATGAAAAGAACTTACGAGGAAGAAATGACGTAAAAAAACATCACAGACGAATTTTGAACACCAATAAATGGATAAACATTAATACGTAGACAAGAACAGACAAGCATTTTCTTTTTTATTGAATGATTTAAGAGCTAAGAAGTTCCAGAGCATTGTTTGCATGAGGTAAGATTTATGTTCTTATTTCTATTTTTAAACCATTAGTGTCGGAGAAATTTCTGATATAATTTTTAACACAGTATAACGTCAATAGAAAGCGGCGTTTTTTTTTTTTTCTTTTCTTAAAGCAAATGTATTTTGGTCACGTGAAATTATAATTTGAATGTGAAATTCTGAAGGAAACAAAATGATATGTTTTCGTTTTTATATTAAATTATTTTGGATTAAATAATTTTAACAAAATCATAACTTTATTTGATTAAGCAATATTAAACAATGAATAGAAGATAGGCAGTACTTAATTCGATTATAAATTGAAGACTTAAAATTATTTTAAACATTGTGTGTCAGATTCTTTAATAATAAGAGATTTTCACAACCATTGTTTACTTCTTTATCAATCAGCTTAAATGTGAGAAGTAAAATCAAAGAATTTCAAAATTAATTTTTAATAAATGAAACAATGATTTTTTTTAAGAATTTAATACAATTTTTGCTTTAAGCAAATTGAATGTAAAATTAATAAACATTAGATTATATAAAATAATGCAACACTTAAGAGAGTGTTAAATATTTTTTTCCTTAATTATGTTGAAAAAGTAATTCATACAGCATATCTATAAGTTAAACTTTTCTATTTATTTTATAATTATTGTGCACAAAACATATGTGTATAAAATTTAGAATTAACGAAAAGTGGATAAGATTAGGAATATTTTATATTAAAAATATAGCATTTGGAAATATGATTTAAGATGCGCCCACTTAATTAATATATAATATTATATATTTCAATTATAAAAATATTTTTATTAAAAGAAAACAAAGTTGAATCTAAACTAAACAAACTCTAATAAATGAAAAATAAATGCGAAAACATATATGTTATAATTTTATGAATTTTCAGAATGTTTGGTTTGTCGTTCTATGATGAGTTTTTTTGAGTTTGGATAAAAATTCGAAAGATGATTACATAGTTTAATATTAGTATCGAATTATTTCAAACATCTAAGATTGAGGTACGAATCGAACTTACGAAATATTGAAGTGAAATTAATGTCACCATTTAGATACGAGCTCAATTTCGAATATAAATAAATACGTATATATATATATATATTATTATTATTATTATTATTATTATTTACAATTTAGCTACCAGATTATTATTCATTAAATTAGAAATGCGAATGCCAATTTTTATTGCGTTTGGCAAACAATGTTAAAAAATTTTGTGCAAATGCATTGATATTATAAACAGAAAGTTTAAAACTTAATTAACAGAAACTAAAAACAGTTAAAAGCACCAAAATACATTAATATATACAAAGGTATAATTGTTAGACGATGTTCAATTCTAAAATTTTATTAGTTGGAAAGTATGATGTAATTAAGGTATTACAATGAATGATTTTTATGAAAATGTTCTATGTTAAATGTTTCATTTAAATTATGTAAATCACAAATTTAATTTCCACTTTTAAAGCACCAGATTATTTTACCTAGGATGAATACTGTTTCCTCTTAAGTAGAAATATAATTTTAATTACTTTGTGAAAATAATTAATTAGAATATAATAATTTTATCAAAATATCGTTAAATTGTTTATATACTACCATCAGAAATTTAAAGACGTTTAATTTCTATAATACAAGTATTTAAATGGTAATCAGAGGATGAAAATTATATATAACACTTGAAATTTAATGTTATAGTAATATTAATTCCATCATGTTATGAAATAGCAACATTTTCTCTTTTTCTACAAATAAGGCTAAATACA
Source organism: Latrodectus hesperus (assembly GCA_037975125.1). Lineage (NCBI taxonomy): Eukaryota > Metazoa > Arthropoda > Arachnida > Araneae > Theridiidae > Latrodectus > Latrodectus hesperus. The sequence goes on along the minus strand of CM075856.1, from coordinate 30,545,318 downwards.
CACGTGCATTAATTATGTTTAAAACATTTTGGTTGTTACTTCATTTGTTTTTTTATATTCATATTTTTCTATATGTGCAAATAAAATCTTGATTGTAATGTTAATTACATTGATAATTACATTAATTAGATAATTTATTTAAAATAATGTCAGAAGATAAAATAAACTGAGAGGAGAGATATTTATTTAAATAAATGAATAGTTATCATCTCAATAGTATTGGATCTAAGTATTATGATGTTGAAATTGCATTATACTGAATTTATTTATATAATTAATTAATTTAAAACTTGAATATATTTATAAAAATGTGGTAAATATATGCAATTATATATATATACATATTGAAATAAATATAGATGACATATTTGGTTCTGATAAAGAATACAGAATAAGAATTATTTCTTATCTTACGCAATATTCATGGGGACAAATAGAGAGTTAAACTTATCAATAAAATTCGGCACAAACCACTTTTCTATCAAAGAAACCGCCATTTTTAAGTTTGTTCATCATCGATAAAAAATATTCTGACTGCTTGTGAAGATCAATTCACTGTATTCCTACAAAATATTTTTATCGTACTTTAACCGTATATGGAATCTGGCAACAAAAAATATGACATACATATATAATATAATAATTCATATAGCAATGTCGGTAATATTTCGTAAAAATAAGAAAGTAATATTTTGAAAAAACTTTATTTTATAAAAAAATAAATTCCCAATTTAAAGATATCTAATTGTATCAAAATTATGGCTTTACGAAATTCAAAACGACTATTTTTCTCGTGCTGTCAGTCACAGACATGACTATCAAAAATTTATTCAGAATTTTTAGTTTTAAAAAAACTCCAACAATTTTTCTCATTATTCGTTTCACTGAATATAATGAAAATGGTTGAAAATGATGATTTAAGCAAAGTATTTGTCATGTTTGTTATAACCTTTCAATATGTTTTATTCGGGAAACTATAGTTTATATAATTAGAAATTCTGTATATGTGTTGCGTGGTATTTTATATGATATTGTTCTAAAATACAAGAGCGGAAATGATCAAAATTTCGTTACTAGGAGTTTAAATCATCTGCCTATAAGTTTAATATATTTGTGTGTAATAAAAATTATTACATTTGATATCAAATCTGTTTACGGTAACTTTATAAAATAACTTCGGGAATTCAATTTTAGAACAGAGATTTTTTTTTCATCTTTTAAGAAACAAATTTCGTTTTCTAAAATACTAGTATGTAAAGGATAAGTACAAAATTAAAAAATTATGTTAACTATTTAAAATAGCCTAATAAATCCTTGCATGATTTTATGCGTTGTATTTTCCTTAAATTTTTTTGAATAAGACGTTGTTAATATTGCTTACAAAATAAGCAAAATTTTAAAATACAAAACTGAAATTATAAATTTGCATATATTTTGATTATTTAAAATTATTTTATGATGATTTCAATTAATTGTGTGGCTACAATTTAATGCTTCGCATATGTATCAGTTTTTAAAATATACATCTGAAGAATCTACATTATAAAGGTAAATAAATTTAAAATTCCCTACTAAGCGTAAACATAAATCTATCTCAGAAAGAACTTTAAATGTTATCGAAAAAGAGAAAAATGTCTTCTTTTTTCAAAACATTTAAAAAACTTAGTGGTGATAAAGGATTTAGAAAAGCAACAAAAAACCTGAATAACAAATGGAACAATATTTAGTATTGGAGTTACAATTTTTTATATCCAAATTAAAACTGATTTTCTTTTGTAGTAATTAAATTAATAGATAATTAATGCAAACGGATCGCTTGTACATTTTTTTAATTTTCTATGGTGCTATATTTTCTGATAGCTCAAAATGTACAGCTCGTGATGTGTTAAATTTAAGTCATAACTAATAAATAATAAAGTTGACTAAATTCTTTTCATAAGAAAAAATTGTTTATATTCTGAAATGTGAAAACGAACAAAAACCTTTGTCTGACAAACGAACATTAGTACTGAGGAAATCTGCTAATTCTGAGCAATAATACGGCAACTAAAATTAAAAGAAAGGATTTAATAGTAAATTACCACATGTAATACTAAAGTTTAAATTACCAAATAACGAAGAAAATATGAAACAAAAAGATTTTAGTCTATTTTTAAAACTACCGAAGATTTCATATTAATATGGCGTACGCTTGACAAGTTAAAATTCAACTTAGAGATCCAATGGTGTCTCAAATATAATAATTAATAAATATAATAAAGTTTCTAAGAAATTAAATAAAATACTAACTGAGGAATTGCTATAAATAGTAGCTTCAGGAACATGTTTGGCAATGCTTAGTTGGCAACCACGCTAATTCATAAGTATTGATCCAAGAGTGAGAAGCAATGTAAACAAGAAAATAATATGTGGCAAATGGCTTAGTAAATAATTTTCTAATCGAGGATTTTTAAACAACCTCATTAGCTTGCATTTTGTTTTGAATGGTTTAGATTTTTTTTGAAACTGACAAATTTTAATTCAGTCATTTAACTATTCAAAGTGTAATAGTTAATTTTATAATACCGAAAATTTTTTTTATCTCTTTTATATCTCATATTGAAGGGAAACAAAATTGGTTAAACTTCGACTTATTTTCAATTATTTAAAAAATAAAACAAATTTTACAGTACGGATTCATCAGGTAATGAAAAAAAATTTAATTAAATTGTCCTTGCCGATTTAACTGACCATTACGAAGATGTTTTGTCTTTTCTTTTTAACTTTGCATTTTGTTTTGTTCTATTTTCAACGCGTTCAAAAAATAGATTTGAAAATTTGAAAACTAATTATTTAGAACAGGTAATTTTCATGATTTTGACGTGAAAAGTTATAGATAAAATAAAAATTTTTATTTAAAAAAATATAAAAACATTACTGGTTATAATATTACTGGTAAAAACATTACTTAAATATAACTATTAGTTTATAATTTTGAAAAAATTATAAAATTATTGGTAAAATTATGCATGGATTTTTTCTCATCGTCGACGACATTCAAGACATTCCTTGGTGAACTTCGCCTAGTTTGCTGCCGCTCGAAGAATGCGATTTGAAGTTAGGCTACAAATTTGTCATTTAAACCAGTGGGAATAAAGTGTGGCATAATCATAATCTCAATTGGCAAGAAAAAAATAACCACTTTATGGTTTAAAAAATCTGAAGTGATGAATTAATTATTATACACCAATGAGTCAGTTATGAAAATTTTAACAAATAAGTCAATTTTTCTAATAAATGCAAATATTGATATAATTTCTATAATATTAAATTTCAGCAAAAATTAATATGAAATATTAAAATTGTATAAAGATTACTGATTTTAAATCCGATTCCGCACAACATTATGGCATGTATCCAGAATTAATTTTGCTGTAATGAAATGACAATAGAGGTAATAGAAACAGAAATTTTTCTCTTTATTTATAGTAATTATCGCGGCATAAATTGACGATGATATTGAATTTCTCAGACAGATAACAATAAAGAAACGCAGACAAATGTCCTTTTGCTTTTCTAATCAGAATCTGCTGTAACAAGGAGTTTCAAAAATGTTAGTCAATACGATTTTAGTAAGTTATTAAAAATTCAATTCACATTTTGTGAATATATAACTTAAATGAATGGGAATTCGCAGAGAAAACGTGAAAAAAAGCTTCTACAATAAAATACTTAACAATAAAAGATAATAAACGTGTCTTAAATAAATACTATTACAGTTGGCGTACTATTTCTCACGATGATGTAATTTTTCGAAATAAAAATGTGTTTTGGAATTATGGAAAATGAACTTACATGTATTTCCATTAAATTTTGAGACATATTTTAATATTAAACCGATCCACATTTGTATTAAAACATTACCTCTAAAAAGTATTCTTTCTTTGAAAAAAAAATCTGATTTAAGAAAACATTTAATGAAAATTGTAGGATAATATTACACCCTCCATCTTACGAAAACCTCAAATTAAGAGAACTCCCAAATATCGATCATAAGGTTAGAGACATAAATTGATTAATACGAGGCATAAAACTAATAGCAAAAGACGACGTTTGATGAAACAAAAAAAGGATAATATTCCCCTCCATTATTTTGTCACCTCTTTGCAGGAAGCGAGACTTTGACCGAAAGAAAAATGCTCCCTAATCGAAAACTCAAATACTTACTCCTTTTGGCGTTAACCAAGAGCAAACATTTATTCTATTGAAGTACCGAATAAAAAAAAACGTAGCTTTATCGCTCAATGGGTCGCTGGATTCACAATTTGGCGGTTATTTGACTTCATTATGAGAGAAGCGGCGACATTATTCAAACAGAAGAGAACTGCCTAATGAAGCGTCAAATATGAAAGGTTAATAACGATCAATGCAAGCAGGAAAATGCATCAAAAGATTCAGATTTCATTGAAAATTTTAAAGGTTTTATTTGGTTAAATATATAAGAGAAATTACATAATATTAATCTTATATAGTGCTTTTTTCAAATTCAATTACTGGTAATTGAACTGCCATTTTACTATCACTTTTTCCTCTCACGATGACGTGAATAAAGTCAAGATTATCAGTCGAAAAAACTGTTAGAAATGAAATCCCAAAACACACACAACTGTGTATCCACGTTCGAGACAGAAATCGAATACTTGTTGCATCCGATTGTAATAAAATTATTTATGATTAAGTTATATAAATGGTGTGGAATTAAATTACTTTGTCAGGAAAATTCATCCCGTATGATCACATAATGATTTGTTGAAAACAAGTACAGCAGAGTAATTTCGAGAGAAAAGTCACTTAAAAATTTAAAATTCCGCAAAAAGTATCAGTATAAATGTCGTATTAAGTTAAATTGAGCGTGGTAATGCCATGGAATTCTTTCTCACAAAATTTTAATCTGTACAGTCATCTGTGGCATTTCATCTAAGAGAAATGCATAAAAAATGTTACTAAACAAGTTTATATATAAGAAATGCTCTAAAAATACGCAAACGTTCGCGAACATATTTATATTTACCGACTAAAACAAATTGATATGAATTATAATTATATTTTATTATTTAACAAATCTCAACAAAATATTAAATGGGATAAAATAAGAAGTTCCATATTTTACTTTTGGTAACAAAAATAGGTACTTAATAGCATCATCGCAGTTTTTTTTTAAGCCGAATGAATTTTAAGAAAATGTTCTTTTTCTAATTATAATTTTTTTTCAAAATTAAAAAAAAATTTATAATTATTTGGTTACTCGTTAATGCTACTTATATTTTGGATCAAAATTTGCTGTAGTAACATTAATACATAAGTACCCAAAAATATGTAATAGCAAATTTTATAGCATATGAAGCTTTCAAAATTAATTTTTTTAATTATCCACATTTAAAAGATTCAACAAGTTCAGAACTAAATTAGAATCTTAATAATTCAAATGTGTCAGCTATCGTATAGATTTTCTCAATGTACAATATTTTTATCTGAGAATATAACTGCACCATCTTAAATTCTTGTTGTCTTACATTTCTACATACTTCCTATCCATTTTGAAAACCTCAGTAGAAAATTTTTATTAAGTACATATAAATGCCACATCGGTAGAAAAGCCGTTTTAGTATACATGTTAACCTTCAGAAGCCTGAACACAACGGCGTTTCTTAGGGAAATAAGATACTTATATAAACACCTTTTCCGGTAAGGTGAAACTGTGATTCGCTGAAATCGACTTTCACATTTATTTATTCCAATTCAATAACTTTTCTGTAATTTACTTTTAACCTTAGAAATGTTATATTATATAGTTAAAGTATGTATATTTTGCTAAACAAGTTTCAAATTGAATGTGAAAAAATTCAAATGAATGAGAGGGGGTTAAAATACAAAACGGTGACTCAATTTAATCAAATGATTGTAATGCAAATTTTGCATGACATTAAAAATATCAATATTTGACATATTTTTCATACGATAATAATGACAAAAATTTTTTTATTAAAATTACTAATGAAGTTCTTATATTTTGTATTGATATTTCCATATTAATCATTAATTACAAAAGTTAATTGAATGTTACAAGATTAATATATTACAGGTAGAATAATACGTGAATAAAGTATAATTATTTTACACAAATATGGTTTTCTTCTATTTTTCTGTAACATTTTATCAAAATTAAATATTTTGATATAATGAAAAAAAAGACAAAAATTCTATTGTATTTTTTTAAAATATTAATTAGAAACTTTTCTGAAAAATATTTGAATTTAAATATTTTTAGACAGTTGAATTCATGCAAAAAGAGCTTAATTATAGATAAATAATAGATGTGCCTCTAATCACTCTTAATAAAACGTATTTAGCACAAATATTTTCTCTCTATATATATATGTTATTAACATTAGCAACTGGTACAAAAAACATGAGGATTAATTATTTTTCTTGCTATTATTTTCTGGTCAAATTTTAGTTTCTTAAAAGCATTCTTTTTATTTTAGACTATGCTCAAGTAAGTGTAACGAAGCATTTAATTGAGTCACGGCATTCAAAATAAACCTCTTCAACTATCGCAGCGCGAAAACACATGCACACGGATGCAATAACTTAGTTAAAGTACTTAAATGTTAAAGTACTTATAACATTTTTAATATAAGACGTTTAATTTATAATTGATAAAATTAAATAATGATTTACCAATGTAATAATAAAAGCACATACTAAGAATTCACCAAACATAACAATAAAATAATAACACCAACAATAAATCCATAGTTAATTATTAATAACAAAGCAGATAATCACGACAATATAAGAAAATTAGTAAATTTTATTTGCTATTACTTATAAGAAACAGTCATATAACATTCAAAATATATAACTTTTAAGTTTAATGATATGGCTATAAAGATCTATTATTTTTAAGCCAATCTTACATAAGAAGAGTTTAAAGCTAGTTTTAACTTCAACCGCAGTTCTACTTCTTAATAGTAGTTCCTTTAGCGGATAAGAGGAAAATTTAGGTTAGACCGTTGGTAAACTGGAAATGAGAGTGCTTGGTAATTCAGATTTTAGTCACGTCTTTGATTTAAGAGCTTTAAGGAATATGAGTGCTCAGTTTTAAAAGGTAGAAATAACCGGAAAATTTTAAAGATAAAATTTATAATGGCATAAATCCATGCATCAAGATTTACTGAAACATAAGGACATCGTAAACCTAGTTGAAGGCAGGAGCTGAATAATCTTTCGAATTATGAACAGTTCGAAAGTAGCACGGAGCTACTTTATGCTTCAGTATTTGTAATTTAAAACATTCACGAGTATAATATCAGACAGCTAAATCCTTCACATGATATGAATGTTAATTATTTAAGAAGGATATTGTTTCAACTATCGTACATTATTTGAAATAGAATTATTATTTTTTATTTATGTTTTATACAAATACATAGAATTTAATCTCATGGCATATTATATGGTTGGAATAGAATTTTTTTTTTTAAACAATTATGTTTTAGAATTTGAAAATGAACCAAAGCCTAATACTTTTATGTATGAGGATATGAAATAAATCATTTTTCTTACTTCAAAAAGAAGCATTTTGTCTCCTGTTGTGTTTTGTATAATAATTTCTAACTTTATATCGACATAGAAATATTATAATTGTATAGGTATAATTAAAAAAACAATCCATTTTTATAATTACTTCAATCAAAATGAGATATAACTCAATTATTAATTACTGATAATTTTCATATAACTTCTGTTAAATTTGTATTTTTTTAAATTTAGAATTCATTACATTTTATAGAAGTAAAAAAAAATAGAATTTTACTTCATGTGTGTGTTGCCAACAAGGAAATATTTTCATTTTTTAGCGCGTCTGAATAACCTAAGGTATTTTACTTTATACTTTTTAAAAATTCTTCTTTTGTTCTATTAACTCAGTTGAAAATAAAACTATCAAATTCTGAATTACTGCAAGAACATCATTGAAGAAAAAATCCCATAAAATGTAATTTTTCCCAAACTGGTTCTTGACCTGTTTGTGAGGTGCAGTCCAACTTTAAGGAGTTTTTTTAAAAATTCTGAATGAACTTAAAATTTTAGAATAAAGCATGGTATATTTAATGAGAAAAAAAATTTAATTTCAAACAAAAATTTCTAAATGTTTCATTATTTTACTTATACATTTATGATTAAATTTAGTTGTAAAAAACATTTAATATTAAATCAATATCTAAGAGAAATCTTTTGAGTTTATAATCTTTTTAGCATATTATCTTTTGAGTAATTTTTGAGTGCAGTAATTTTTTGAGTTTTAACCCCTAATTTTTTTGATTATCATTTATTGTTTCATTCTAATATAAAATTAATATGTTATTATAGATCCTAATTAATGTAAAATTTAACCTGTGTTATTTGCAATTGAAGCATACTCAATTGCAAATAGCCGAGGTACATTTTTAATTTTTTTTATTTGGGAAAACAAAAATATCTCCCTGTGCACCAAGGAATACCACACAGGGCCCGAAGGTACAACAAGTGTACTACTTAACAAATCCAAATAAATCATGAGATGAAAAAAAAATAATAAAAGAAGGCAGAGAGAAAATAAAAAGATATAAAAATTTAAAAAAAAGAGTTAGATAACAGCATGGAGATAAATTTAAAAAAAATACAAAATTCTCTTTCTTTACTAGGTCTACCAAAATAGAGGGCCATCTGTTATTTAAGTCTTTACGAAGCTCGTTCCTTTCTACTGAAACAGAGGGACATCCAAGAAGAATGTGAGAAGGGTTGTCACTCCCGGAGTTGCACGTGCACACGCCACTGATTTTTAAATGTGGTAACGGTGTCTATTGAATTTTCCATGTCCAGTGAGGAATTGCATAATTTTGAAATCAGTGTAGAACCAATGGTTCTTAATTCTGCAGGGAACAGAAGGGAAAAAAGATTCAGTCCACTTACAATTAGGAGAGGAAACAAAACCTGAGTTCCATTCTGTGATAATGTTCTTTTTGGTAGTGGTTTAAAAAAAAAGACTTGGGTAGGCTGGTATCGAGTTTATTTGGAAGTGAAAGAGAAGATTTGACCAGAAAATCTGCTCTTTCATTTCCATACACACCACTATGACCCTTGACATGAGAGAAAGTGAAGGAAATGCCCAATGATTTAAACAGGTTGAGAATCCAGCTTTGCAATAAAGTAGACAGAATTCAGTGATGCAGGTGGATTATATTTTAAGTGATACAGATATTTATATTACAAAGCCTTTTTTAACAACAGTTTATCCTCCTTGCGTATATAATTTTAAAAGGCAAAATCATTTTTTACGAGTTGAATACTTGAAGACTCTGAGTCAAAAAAATGTTGCTCTCTCCATTAGATCAACTGTAAATGGAATTGTATTTTTCAAAATGAAATCAGAGTCGCTTCGTCATCTCAATAATCTCTTTAAAATATATTATAAGTTACAATTATTAGCTCAAGTCATTTTATCAGATATCGTTAGCAATGTACAGAACACGTTATCATACGAAAAAACCTGGAGGGAAACAGTTTCGTTCAATACAGCAAATAAAAATGATCATTGTTGATTCTAGAGTAAGCGGAATTTAGTCGGTTGAAAGTGTCCCAAGCGATTCTAGAAATGCCTTTTACCTAAATATATTCACAATTTGATAAAACTGCTGAGAAATAAAAAAAATAATTTGACATTATGGCTTATTAAACCAAAAAGCATCAACAGATTATGAAAATGCATACATTAAAAATGAAATTTATATTCGGAAAAATGCAAATTTAATATACTTGTAATTGTCGAGTGATAGATTGCGTTAAAAACAGTACAGGAATGGATTCTTAGAAACTTTATTAAGATAAATACCGGCAATAACACATTATATTATCTTAATAGATTTTATAATAGATCATATTATATAAATTCTAAAGAGGGGAACTCAAAGAAAGCACTAAATTTTTGAATTAAAGGAAAATGTTAAGTTTCCATTACACTACAAAGAAAAAAATATTCTTACAATCAGGTAAAATAACTATAGTAAAACAGCTACTTCAAACAAATGAAAATATAAGTTATATATTTCATCATTACTTCTTGATTCCAGTGTTTAAAATTTTATGTTTAACGCTGAACTGAAATTTTCATAAACATCGTATCGCAAACGGAAAAAAAAAAAAAAAAAAAAAATCCTCATCTGTTGCCAAAACCTTGTTTGTGCCTAGACACTCAAGAAGCTATTATAAAAAGCAGGCCAAGTTACAAAATATTGCTTTTATTTTATTTATTTATTTTATCTAAAAATGAGAATACAATAATGACCTACATTTGTGTTCATTATTTTATGATTTTGGCACTTTAAATTGTAAATAGTCGTGAAGGGATGCTTATAAAATATTTAGATAAGTTTAGTATTTTTAATAAACAAAATTATATACACTTGCTCTTTTATTATAAAAATATTAATTCATAAAAAGTAAACAACGCATCGTCAGCTTTTGAAACTCCTGATAGCAAACTCTGCGGAAATAATTAAATTCTCTAAATGTAAATTTGGGAGAGAGAAAGGGGAAAAAACCCACGGAAAATGTGTCAGCAATTGATATGAAAATTTTAAAAATAGTAACGCATAAATATTTCAAGAAATAACTTTTAAGAGAGTTAAAGCAATTTTAATCATATTTTCATTAACTTCTCGTACAAAAATAGAGTAATCGAGTCTCTGGCAATTTTAGGCTAAAAATAATTTACGTTATCCCACGCATTGAAGACATTCTAAATTGTATAATAATCATACAAATTATTTAAAATATCAAATGAATTTTTATAAAAAAAAGTAAATCATTAGTATTTAGATTTAAAAGTTAAAAAAATTACAAAAATTTAAATATTTCGGAAAATTATTTAAGTATAATTTTTGTATGAATTTGAATACAGCATCCCCATAAACGAATTGCTGTCTTTAGAGGAATCTATAATGCGTTCGATTATTTCAAATGAGATCAAATTTGAACTGCAAATAATTCAAATATACATCATATTTTTAAATGAAATATATTATCAAAATTTATGAACAGAGGGTATTGCTTTTACCTAAGATATTCATTACCATACAATGAAGTTGTGAAACATCATTTCCGTTAAAAAGAAGACGTCATTTTAGAATTTTCTTTAGGCGCAAAAAAAGGCACGAATATTAGTTATTTCTGCGCACATCATGTCTATGTTGCAAGAAAAAACGTTATTGACCAAGTTGTTCAATAGGAACGTTGCAGCAGTTAGGAAACTAACGCGTCGTGAAACAGTATGTATCCACGTGTCTTTATACAAAGTGATGCAGAAATTTGAAACTACTGGGTAACTTGGTATTCTTCCAAGTAGAGGACGAAAGCAAATACAATCTTCATTTGGAGTCCGCAGTGGCCTGGTTGATAAAGGCGTCTTTCTTCTAATCAGAAGGTAGTGAGTTCAAATCCCAGCTTGACCCGAAGATCTGTCGTGTTCGCTAAAGGTGGCAGGGACATGTTAAAACTGGGCGTAGTCGCAATGTCCTCCAAGTGAAATGATATCTCTGGGGGTGGTATGTCAATTAATGGGAGCCTTCTGCTTGGTACTTGCTTCAAAATCATGAACACTCATTCCGGCTGCTTCTATCTAACTTGTAAAGCCTAACTCAGGCTAAGTAGAGGAAAACATACTTTTGCAATAACAACAATCTTCAATTGTCAAAAATGGTTTCTTTCGGGAGCTGAAGCTATTTGTTGGCGGATAATAGGGTGAGTATATCTCTTGTTTTCTGTATACCGGAACATGCCATATTCCATTGTGCGAAGATTTCTAAGGCGAATTCTGAATTTTTATGTATAGAAAATCGAGGCTGGGTAACTATTGAAGAAAGAAAATTGGGAAATTCTCCAAAAACTTTTTCAATGCCTTCAATATCTTGTTGAAATGGTGATTGGCCTCATTTAGCAACAGAACGTTTTGTGGATTGACGAAAAGTATGTTGTCTTTGACTATGAGGATATGGATAGGTAAGTTAGCATCCTAAATTAATGAATTTGTGCTGCAAAAACCTCACGCTACCCATGAACATTTACATCCTGAAAAACATTTCAATATGGTATAGTTTTATGACTATCTTCTTCATTCAACTACATTTTCTTGAAGAGATAATTTGCAAATATAATCTATGTTCTGTCAATGGTACCATCATATACTGAAAAACTTTGTAATCCTAAAATTTCACGAACGTGGACTCCTTCAGGATGCAAAATGGCACACCTCATATTGATCGTTATGTAAAGTAATTAATTACTAAGACAGCATTTCTTCTGCAGATGCACCACAATAAGTCGCTATTTTCTATTAACATGGCCTCATTGTTCGCCTGATATCACTCTCAGCTACTTTTATTAGTCAAAGATTTCTTAAGAACAATTATTTATATTTTTCTGTTATACTCCCGCTTTTGATAACCGCCGTAACATGAAAGGGAAAAAAATCGTAAGTTACTGTCATAATTCATCTATTTCCATCATATTATGTTAAAAAATGTTTACGTTTACAGAAATTACTAAAAATACAATACTAATATTTTATTTACATTTTATAAACCAAACAGTTTTCACTTATTCATAAAACTTATTTAAATGCCAATATTTATTTGTGGAGGAAACTGTTTAGCAATCGCATCGGTGATCGATTGCATAAGTATAATGTAATAATGCCTTTTTTCAATGAGACAAAAAAATTAAATTTTGCTGTATTTAGTTATTTTTGCCTGGTGATGTGTGACTTTTGTGCTTCTTTAAACCGTCAAAATTATCAACAAGCACCAACTAGCTTTAACTTTAACATTTAGGTTGTTTACCATTGTTTAGTACTTTTTAGTCAATCCTTGCAAAAAAAAAATCGATTAAATTTAAAATAAAATTTTGAATCAATAAAATAATCGTATCTGCTTTATACAAGTTTCGCTTCTCAGAAAAATTTATTCTATTTCTTTACGATCTAAAGCAGGGATATGATAGAAAAGTACTCAATTGTTTAAATAAAAAGTTTTGTATCTGGTGGTCTTTGGGCTAGATCCTGGATACTATGATAGACTCACACTTTGAAAATTTGCTCCTGCGATTAAAGCATATTGCTAAGCATGAAGGGGGTACTAATGTAATTTTTTGACATAATTAAATATAATAAATATATATAACATTTATAAAATGTAATAAATGTTACATATACTATATATTTATTTATTAGCGGATATTGTTGTCTAATATATGATATGTGCATAATTTGAATTCCCTGTAGTTTAAATTTTATCTCATTCGAACCAATTAAATGCATTCCAAAACCCCTTGAAATGGGCACTTATTTCTTGCTAACCTGTATACCTTTATACTTAATAAAAAAAATATAAAAAATATTTAATTCTGAGACACACAGTAAGTATATAAAAATAGATTCTAATGAAGAGAAAATAGCTAAAAAAGATTATTCAGATTTATTATAAGAAATTTTTGTTATTTCGGAATGAGATGTATTTTAAAGTCAGTAGTATAAACGAATTGACATTATCATATAACTCTCAAATAATTATTGTGAGTTGACATTTATCTCATTCTAATAAAATCATTAAAACATCTAGAGAGTATATATCATTTTAATAAAGGTAGTTATTTATTCCTTAATAATGCATACAGCAAGAAGGGTGTCATTCTAATGAGATTAGAAATATTTTTCCGAAAACATAATCGCAAAAAAGAAAATATGTGTGAGCCAAGACTCGATTAACTGAGAAGAAATGAAACTTAAGTCAGTCGATTTTCACAGATGTTCATCTGAGTTCTTCTGAGCACATTTGTTGTACGGATAGAAATTCAGATCTTGATGAAATTTTACTCTTAAAGTATTAAATAATTTTCAAGATAAATGCGCATTACTCATTGAATATTTTAAGATTTTACGATAGAGGTCTTAGTAGATAAACGTATTCAAATTTGATTTGCTGTAATTATACATTTTTTCTGAAAGATATGATTTACTTTCTAATTTTAAAATTAATCATCTTTTATTTTTGACACCAAACCATAAGACTTCTTTCTTTTCGGCACTAGAAGAGGCAAAATTTAGTGGCATCTTATATAGTTATGTACCCTGTAAGTGTGCATCACTTTCGGACGATGGAAGAGAATTGAACAATGTAAATTTTCGATTATATATAAATTGCATTAATGAAAACTTCAATCTTTTAGTTTCTAACTTCAATGATAAAAGTATACGTTGCTTATAATATAAATAAAGCTGAAAAGGAAAATATAACTTGCCCTAGTCTTATATAATTTGTAATTCTTTTTAGCACACTGATGAATTCCAAAATTAACAAAATTTATATAATCAAATGAATGGAAGAAAAGTTTGTATATACACGAGAGTGATATTCGCGAATATAGCAAATTCGTAAATTCATTTTTGCAAGCTTATCAACTATTGTATATATTGGCAACTATATTTCTAAGATTTTTCCATGTTTTTAATTATTAAACTTCTACCATTTAAGAGCTTATGTAACAAATATGAAGAACACGTAATCATATCTCAGCCCTTGAGAAAGTAAGAGCACCAAATTGGATACCCAGAAGTGATACATACTAAAAATCAGTACATAAAAATGATGAATTCCAATAGCTCGTGTAGATTCAACTTACACAGATATGTTTAAAGGTAAATATCAAATACTTAAAAATGGAAATGTGGATTTCAAAAAAACAAATAAAATTTAGTTTCAGCCAACTTATTAAAATGTGAAAAATATTAAGTCTATTGTGGATACTATCCAAATTTAAAAATCTGATGTTACTGTGTCACACAGTGAAATGAATTTTATTAATGACTGAAAAACCTAAAAACAGCAGTTAAAACTTCAAAAATATTTCATTTTTATGAAAAAGAATATGTTCAAAAAATTTTTTTGCTGGATTATATATATATATATATATATATATATATATATATATATATATATATATATATGTGTGTGTGTGTGTGTTTCTTTGGTAAAGAAAATACATAAGAAATTTATTTACAAGTAAAAAAAATTTAAAATGTTTCAATCGAATTTAAAAAAAAAACACATCAAATGGAGTTCGCTAGAATATAATATTTGAAACTAAAAATATCTTCTTTCTCTTACATGTTAAGAAAAAAGGTGCGTTAGATTATGTTTTGAGTGCTTTCAACACAAGAAATAAAATAGTGGGGCGAAAAGAAAATTCGAGAAAATACTATTTCCTCGGAGAAGATAAATTAAGTAAACAGATGGAATATTTTTTCAACAAAACCATTTCCCAAAGACGTCGGCAGAATATTTGAACACTTTTATCTCCTTTTCTGAGATGTTTTCGAACGTGATAAAAATCGAAAATCTTTCGAAAAATAAAAGAATTGATTATAAAACACACACACACACACACATACACACACACACACACACACACACACACACACACATACATATATATATACATATATATACACATATATATATACATATATATATACACACACTATATATATATATATATATATATATAGAGAGAGCTTTTTCTAGATTATATCTTATTACAATTCACTGCATAACTCTTTTAAGATTTAATTGAAGTAAAATTCAATTGATGCAAACATACTTTATTGTTTTTAAGAAATTACAATTATAGCTATAATACTTGTAATATTTAATGTAATATTCTACACACACACTCAGTAAGTCTTATTAATGATACTTCTAATATTTTTTCACAAAAATGTAATTGAATCACATACAGCTGGTAACTTAGAAAAGTAGCGCTTGGTAAACCCATGTCGATTAATCGAATGCAGTTCAGACTGGTAGAATGCTCTAAAGCGATTCCATTTGAAACTTCGTAACTTAATATATATAAAAATGTCGACGGGAGGAGTAATCGTGACGCGACAGCAAGATGAATATATGGCACAATGATGCCTTCCATATTTTGTGAGTAGACGTTGTGGTAAAAGTATCTAAAAAGTAAGATGAAGGCCATTGAGCTGAACCAGATTTTCCTAGGGTACCGTTGCTTTCCAACCGGGAAGCTGGCAGCCACTGAGATTTTTATGCATAAAGAAACATACAAGAATACTTATAATGGAACAGCCAATAACCATAGGAAATTAGACTTTAAATTGTAACCATTTCATTCTCCTAACAGTAGTGAAATTCGTCATAAGGCAATAAATACTGAAATATTTGTCAAATTCATCAAGGACCATTAAAATACCATTCATTTACTATCCTCTAGGTACAAAGTATAGAAACTGTCAAATGGCAAAAAGATTAAATATTTAGGTATAAGCAAAATGTTTCTAATTGAGTCATTTTTAAATGCTATCGCAACGCATACTACCAGAAAAATACATAAAAATAATTAACAAAAAATTAGAAAATTTTGCGTATATGTTAGAATAATTGAAGAGAAAAAGAAAGCTGTCTTTTTCTACTTGTACACATCCCACTTAAAAGCTTCTTTTTAAATTGTTTGCAATATTCTGTTTCTTATTAATGGTTGATATAAAACGAAAATCGTTCCCTGCAATAGTGTGCATCTTTATTGTGAAAAAATATTTCAGCTAATTTTGCTTACTAAATTTACGAAATGCAAAACTTTAATATAAATTGTTTAAATTCTTTGGACGAAGGAAATTTAAGACAAGAAACACGAAAGCTCTAATTACATTATGTTGAGAGTTTGAAAAAATTAAAGCATACGAATTGCGAAAATGTTGATAAATCTTCGCTATTTATTTTGCAAAAAATTGCAATTTGCATATCTGCTCACAACTATCGAATTTAATTTCCCTTAATAATTACATTATGAAGAATAGTAACTGCACAAAGTGTATTGTTACTCAAAATCTTTTGTCTTTGGGAACAATTTAAAATGTAAAGGGACATGACTTAGCAAGAAGAAGAAAATAATTAGAATGAAGCTATTAAAAATAACTTGTAGTTGCCTTGATATTTTACTTTTAAATAATTTTTCTTCATTTTTTGCGATCTAATCATAAGTTTTGTGAAGATTCTAAATTTATTCATTAAGTCTTTTAAAAATTATATGAAATTGTCGTGTATAGTAGTTATATCATAAAAAAATGTGTTTGAAAAAAATTGTTCTATCCATTAAGTTTAACATTAGAAGTTGTTCTTTTTACATAAATTTACTTAATTAACCATTTCCTGCCAAATTTCCGTCAACTTACCAAATGATTAACAAAATGTTTTCAACAAAATCTACGAGAATCTCGAATTATTACTACATGTCACTTTTTTCAGTTTTTTGGGACAATTACAATTTGGGACAAGTAAAAAATTTTTTTTCATTGGCTTTAAGATAATCTCGCATGCTTTTTTAAAATCTAATTGTTTTTTGTTTTGCTTTGTTATAATTCAGTTATGTCAGCATTGTATTGCTTTATAATTTATAAATATTGTATATACATAAATCTCAGCTCTCACAAATATTTTACAATGTAACGAGTACTTTAAAATCAAAAATATCGAGTACTACTAATAATTATCGCTACAGATCTTCATGTTTGGAATTCATCCTTTACTCAAATTATCAAACGAAAATTTTTAACTCTCTAACATTAACAATTCTCGATAATTTACATGCATCCCTTTTAGTCAATGTACATTGGCATTTGTTGCATAATGGCAAACATATCTTTTCATTTTGTGGTTTGGTTTAATTGGCGTCCCTTCTTGTGCACACGAAGAATAATTGGACCAGAAAATACAGCTCAAAGTAGAATCGAAGATCTAATAATTGTTACATCCAAGTTTGGAATTGAATCCACAAACTGTTAAACGGAAGGCCAAACGCTAACCATTCAACTACCATTTTTGCCCTATATTGCTCGAAGTGAAAAGTTCTAAATATGCAACAGTCACACACATTTATTAAACAATAGAGTGAACCATTTATGGATAATGACGTAAATTCTCACCAGATTTTTTACTAACGGCTCATCATGCAAAACTTTTGTGTAAAACAATTCACGATGAATATTTCCAGAATAATTTACAGTAGAAGTATATTTGTACAGATTTGTATACATTACATATGTAGAGAAGAACACATTTGTATACCAGTTGGTCGAAGCAATTTTAACAATATTTTTATACAAAAGTCCAAATTTGTACTGTAGGAATATAAATATAAAAATATAAAGAAAATGCATACATAAAATAAGCTAAAAAAATTATCAGATCACACATAAAGAGTATGCGTGATACTTTGGAAAAGTTTTAAATTCATTAATAATATGATAAACGAATAGTTACCATAATAAACAAATTTTATATATTGAAATTTATAATTTTGAATAGAAGCATATATTAAGTACTTTAACACAATCTGTTAAAATCATAATAATTTCATATGGATCACATTTTCACTTAATGTTTTTAAAAAATAGATTTATAAAGTTTTTACGTCACAGAATATTACCATATAATGTCTATCAACTATTCCTTAGAGAAATATTTGTGTTACTAGTATTTTCAAAATAATTTAATTTCCTAAAATTTCCATACTTCAATGTTAATTTAGTTTCATTAGTTCCTTTGATTTTTCAAGATTATTATTTTTAGTTCGGTTTGTTAGTGACTCAACGGTCATTTTTGTACAAAACGAGAACCAATTAAGCTAGGATATACAGTTTGAAGTGCAATTTTATAGTTATTATTTGAATAATTTGTGATATATTTAATCAATATGACTTGTGTTATTAAAAATATTTAAAATTATATTTTTATTTATATATGGTGAACAAAGTAACAAATTTCAAATTTAAGGAACAATAACTGTGAATCAAAGAATCGTAAATTTCCTGTTTCTTACTAAATTATTAAATCATAAAAGAATAAAATAATAAAACAAAGAGCGATACTGAAGCGTACGGAAAAAAGAAAATTATTTGAAAATATTTTTTTAAATAAAGGAACAGCGATATTTAAAATTGTACAGTTTTCGAAAATAAGCCGAATTAAACTTTAAAATTATTCCATTACATTTAATAAATTCAATTTTATGATTTTTTTCAAATTTAATTTCTCCTAAAAATAACCAAATTTAAGTTCTACTAGATTTATAAAATCATGTTTTTATAAATCTAGTAGAAAATAAAAAGTTTAATCATCTTTCTTTTTTTTTTTACAAAAAAATATTTTTGTTTTAAAGTTATCACAATATACTGAAATAATTTTTTATTATTCTTGAAAATAGTTTAAAAGAATAATTTTTAGTTCTAACATTTTGAAATAGTAAATAAATTTCTTTCCCATAGTAATTTTAGATATTGTACAATAAAGCAATTTCCAAATATCTGAAGTGTGACAACTTAACATTTACTCTTCAAATTTTGTACTAAAATATCTTTTACCTTAGAAGCATAAGTGAATTATTCACTGACCGCATAAAATACTTGTTTTTTAGAAAGTGAAAAATATAATTTTTAATGCAAAATTTTAATATTAACTTTTCAAAAAACTATAACTGGTTTGGTTTCATTCAATGGTCTTTTCTTTCATGTGGGCTTATTTAACTAAGAAAATAAATTTTTACTATTCAGAATGAATTCCGAATCACTATACATGTGCTTACTGGATGCGAGAATAATAATAACTTTTGAAATGAAAGACAAAATGTTAAAAATTCAGCTCTCATCTTAGGCAACAAATAATTGGATGATAAAGGACATTTTAGTGCAATGGTAGAAATGTTGTACTGTAATTTAATATCCTTGTATCAAAATGATTGTACTAAAAAGAATTAATCTAGATTGTATAGTAAGAACTAATTGATTAAAACAGTAAATGGAAACGATACAACAACAATTACATAAAAATTTAGGAAGCACGGATTTAAAAAATATATATATTAATTTACGTAATTTGAATCGATAAAAAGAATAGAAAAGAGGTAATTCTTCCGTCTAAAACCGATTCACAGAATTCTTGACAAAACATTTTGCTTCTCCAACAAACTATAATATTCTTGAACTTCTTAAATTTCAGAAAACTTATGACTTTACTATTTCACTTTGTTCCCCGTGCTTAAGTGCGTATTAATTGATTTATTCAAACACACAAATTGTAAACAAATGCAATTTACAAAGGGGTCAATAAAATTCTTAAAATACGGCGAGCATTGCTAGAATGCTATAGATTCCTTTGTCAATTGCTTTTGTTTGCAATAAGCATGGGATATAGCGTAATAGGCCTCCTGCGTAACAATAAATCTACTGTAGCTTTGCCACTCTTTCTGTCTTCTTTTTGACGATGGTATCAAAAAATTCATTCGATTCGCGGGCTCTCTTTTGTAAGAGCTGTCAATGTTCCACTCAGCATACTTGCTATTCAATTTTATCGACCCACTGAAGGGATGAAAGGCTGAGTCGACCTTGCCCAGCCCAAGTATCAAACCTCTGAGCCTGTACCTAAGGAACGCTTGTGCCTTGTCTTTTCAGTTTATGATTAATCATAAGAAAAGTAGTAAAGTATAAGTGTAAGAAAATATATTGAGACTGTAATCAACCACGATATATATATGTACTGACTGTAATCAACCAACATCTGGTATATTACAGTCGTGCGCGCTCCAGATCAATTCATAAAATGTCCAATTACACAGTATAAACAAGTAGTTTAAATATACATGGATATCAATTGTGTCCAGAGTCGTACCTCGGCATATCAAGATTTTAGATTTTAGACATCATCAAGATTTTAGGCAGATGCTAAGCACATTACGGAATTTGTAATAATAGCTTCGAATACATTATTACGATTGTAGGCTTACCGACAGCTGCGATATAGCCATTACAGTAGAAAAGTTTGGTGCGTCTTGTCTTCGATATATGTCAAATGAAATATATTGGTCAACTTCCAGACATTTTCTGAATAAGGACATAAAAGTCTACGTATGACGTCCTTTAGAAAGCACTGATAAAAATAAATGGTGGTTTATTAAGTTATTTTCATAGCTCTTATTTTGAGTATCGAAAATCTTTCATTTACAAAATTTATAAGTTTATTTTAGCGAATAAAAAAACGTCTATTTTTTTTATATCAAAGATTAATTTCATGGGTATTAAATGAAATAATTTCAAAATAATGTAGTTGAAGAAAAATATAAAAGACATCACATTTATATCAGTAAAATAACTCGAAAAGGACATATGAGGTATTTTTTAAGTCATCAAAAGAAATCATAATTTCAACTCTAAAATTAACAGAACGGAATAATTCAATATGTTCATCCTATAAATTTTAGAGTTTAAATCATAATTAATATTGATTCTGAAATTTCAAAGAAAAGAACTATTAAGCGAATTCATTACATTTGGCCAAAGATAAATTATTTCTGGCGACAATATCAAGTGTGTGTGTGAATTTATATTTTCCAAATAATCTAAAAAATTAATTGTCGATTTTTTAATATATTTCAGGATTTAAAATATAAAATTATGAGGTTTATTACGTACACGAAATGAAACTTTCAAACTGGTTATTCAATTGCCAAAATATTAATTGATTATATATAGGATTTTATTTGCTATGATAAATTACGGCAGAAATCAGTTTACTTCTGTGATGCACTACGTTAAAAGGATACAATACAGTGGAAAAAGCAAATTTTAGTTAAAAAAGTGTAATTCTTTTAAAAATGAACTAAAGCATTGTATAAATTTAATCTGGATAACATTAAAAAAATATCTGAATCTAAATAATTTCCAACAGAAATGAGCTGTGTATTGAAATTATTACTACTTTTGCAGCATTTTGTTGCACATTTATTTAGATTTATGTAATGATTAGTTGGGTGTGTGAGAAGTTAAAAATCAGTACTAATTATAAATTATATTAGAAATTTTTTCTTATTCTTAATTGTTTAATATTCAATTACAAATTTCAAAATATCTATTAAGTCAATTGATTTAGAATAATACTTACCTAGGTGCATATTTTAGGTTATTCATATAACTAATAAATTACAGTTGAAATAAATATTTATTTTTTGAAGTTCTGTAAAAGGTTTAATCTCACATTGATAAATCTTTGTTTCCTGGATGTATTTCAATTTTTATTTTTTCAATATTTTCGACATTTTAGAAAAGCCTGATATAATAATATAAATATTACATCATTTTAGTGAATAAAAATTATTTATACTTAAGGTGGTAGAAATCATATTAACGTAATTCAATTGAGTATTAGAATTATTGATGTTGAAAATTTCATATTCCTTTACTTTGTTTTTTATAAAAGCTAGAAAGAAAAACGCAAATTTAATTGATAAAAGTGGTCAGAAATACAAAAAAATATTATACACATACGAAAGAATTTAAAATGCGGTAAAGCAATGTAACTAGATATTAAAATAGCACTAATAGGCAAAATAAACACAAAATAAAATTTTAGAAATAGAATAACAATATTTTAAAAAATAAGATTAGAGAATTAATTAAACATCACTGTAATATTTAATTTGTGTAAAGCAGAACTTTGCAATGTATATGACGATTTTTGTGTGTGTTAACCTAGGAACATTGAATAGCAGTATGAAAAATAAGTAGCTAATTTTTTAACATTACATTATTTACTAATTTATTTTTATTGAAGAATTTAGCTTGGATGTAAGGAAAAAAAGTCAACAGTATTTATTTCATAATTCGCTAGTTTCATTTAGTTAGGTAACGAAATAAAAAGGCAATAAATATGAATAAAAGTAATATTTATTATTACAAATCAATTGAAATTTGCCTAATAATATAAGTCCTTAAAGATAACTATATTTATGAGTTTATTAAAAATTACATAGGTGCAATTTATACATACATACATTCACACACACACATATATATAGAGAGAAATTGCCTTCCAATATAGATTCAATTATGTTTTCGATAAAAATATTTAAAAAATGTAAACCTAATTCTGCAACATAAATGTGAATTCTTCCTAAAATTAAAATTAATTTATTCATTAAAGCACACTTTATTAAGTTTACTCCTGATAAATCGAATAGAAAATGCTGTATAAAAGATTTTTTTTTAAAAAAAAGCACTGCTGTGTCAGATTTAAAAACTGAAGCAAATGTAAAATTTAAAAACTTAGAAGATTAAAAGCAGCTGCACAGAAAATGGATTGAAATTTATAGCTGGATGTCAGTCTGTAGGAGACTTAGAATAGAAACTTTCATTTTAAAATTTTGACTATAGCGTTTGCAATAAATTAAAACATAATTACTGCGCTGAATTGAAGTCGCAGCGAAGTTGCTTGTGTCGCGACGTAAATTAAGCGAGGTAACAGCACGCACAAAAAATATTTTCGTTTCAATAAAGTAAGACAAATGGCTTATAAAAAATCAACCTATATGTATTATCGCTGAGAAAAAATAATTACCTCATTTGATCTTTTTCTTTTCTAGATTCTCTTAGTGATTTTTTCTTAAATAATATTTAATATTTTTTGGATCTTTTTTTTTTTTAATTTTTATTGAACTTTTCAACAAATGCGTTTTCGTTTTTCCCCTTCAGAAATGTATGGGAAAACTTTTATAGGATTAAATTTTTCCAATATATTTCCGATAAGTTTTTTTAATTTGTTAAAATAAACTTACAAATTTTATAAATGAAACATTAATCGGAAATATATTGGAACGCTGACACACACACACACACATAAACTACTGTCTTTAAAAATGAACTCCATGATGCTGAACCAAAGCTGAACAATTTTACTTTTTTTAACCTATCATTTGTTGTTACCCTGTCCATATTAATCTTTATTAATTATTTAAACAGTGTAACAACCTAAGCCTGTTATTAAGCATTTTAAAATAATAGTGTTGTTTATCTTCTGGGAGAATTTTCCATACCTAGGGACTTATTCACGTGTCACATAGTTGAGGACAAGAAAATCTCCAAGCAGTCAATTCGATACTCGCACATGCTAAAGCAGAATAGCAGTGTCTGTCCCTTATTATTCAACAGAGGCCAGGTTCGAATCCAAGACATTTCGCTTTGAAAAGCCCTATTTTCTCATATTTCTATTTATTACATCATCCTGCATCATATTACACTATTTAGACGAGCCTTGTGTGTAATGATTTAATGTTTGTTTTTAGATTTGCTCTCTCTGAAAAGCGACTAAGAAACGAGGATTCAAATATGTGGTCAATATGAAAGGATGGTCATATATCAATTAACATGGCCAAGAAAGTCAGTTGCCTTTGAAAACTAAGTAAGTGGTAAATATTGTTATCTTTTTTTGAAAAATGAGTAGTATCGCAAAATTAAATATGAATGTTTTCATCTGGTAGAATTTTTAAAGTATATGTAGATTACATAAATTCATTTAGAATTAATTCAAACGTAACGCATCGAAATGGGTATATTCCTCAAGTATACATACATTACGAGGGCTTATAAAATAAATTTTACAAACTCCGTAAAATATTTAATTAAATGTAACATTTAAAGTAAAAAATCAAAAATTTGCATTTTTTAAAATTAAAAAAAATGTAATTTTACTGTATTAGAATTATTGGTAAATCCAAGAAAATGCAATAATAAATAAATCTTACTTAAAGTTCATAACTACATTTAAACGTAATGAAATACACAGATCATAAGACTAGCATATATAGCACATAATTTAGCAACAAATGTAAAAAATCCTTTAAAAGTACGACTAAAATCAGAGATTTAATTAGTTATTACATTGTGAAAGATAAAAAAAATATATCAAGACTAAAATCCACTTGAAAGACAAAAATTTGTATTGAAACTCATTCATTTCCATTTTAAAATGAAATTTAAAACCTGGCGATGTCTTATTCTAAATATATCGATTTATTTTTAATTAAAGTTTAAAAGAATTTTTTTTTAAATATTTACTTGCAAAGTTCAAGGCTCATTAACAAATAACAAGCGCTATTCTGAGTGAATGTCAGGTTTGGTTGCAGTCTTTACTGTACAATGTAAAATCAATGAATTTAAGTCTTAACTGCTTGGAATTATCGATTTCTTTGAACATCACAGTGTAACTGTTTTCAGGTAGGGCTTTTTCAATTGTACCATATTCATGTGTTACGAAGGAGGAAACTACTAAATTTCCTACCTCCGACGAAAAAATATATTAATACTGCTTAAACTGCTTACAAAATGGGATAAAAAATTCAAATGTTATTTAATTTATGGGAATACTAATTTACAATTTTTGTTTACATATTAAAATGAATTATGAAATGTAAATAAGTTTTAAGTGAAAAGAAAATTATATATTTATCCATTATTTCAATTTCATATGCAAAGTGTTTTATTATATTGAAATTGCTTCAAATACTAATGCATCAAATAATAACTTGCATCTATTAGCGAAATATCTGACTACATTTAGTAAGTGAAATATAGCCAAGAACTTTTTTTACAGCAATATTTTTTCCTAAGCGACTTACGTTAGGTTTTCAAATATAAATAGATTATAGTTTTTTTGAAAAACCACCCTCAATTATGTTTAATTTTCTATGCTGTGCTTTCATCATATAAAATTCTTTGAATAAATAATTACTATAAAAATATGGTGAAAATTTTCGAAATCATAAAACTAAGCCATTAATATGCTAACATTATAAAAAATAAATATCTAACAAAGTAACAAAGCAATTTTAGTTAAAAAAGGTAGGATTATGTATTTTGATAAATAAGAAAAAATATCTCTGTTTCAACGGCTTTTTTAGACTATATGAGAATTTAATAGAGAATATAATAGTAAACACTGTGTGTGACAAAAAATAGTTCGGAAACATCAAAAACAGATAAAATTTTGTGGTATCCTAGTAACATTTTTATTGTATTTATTTATCAGAGATTACATATCAGAGATATGTTTTGCTTTATAAAATGGGAGTAATAAAAATATCGAATATAAACAAGGAAATTCATATATAGACCCGTGATACAACAACTAAAACGGTTATCGCTGAATCTACTTCGCATTAAAAAGAGAAATATTTTTCTAAGTGTTAGTGTTAGCATTTACTCTGAGCCGCATATAATAGCTTTCTTTCGTACTTAAAATAATTTTTGAATTTTGAATAAATATTATGAATGAATCATAATTCGAAAAAGACAATTTTGGAGAAGTCACACAACTTACAAATACAAGGTAAGCAAGAAAGTTCAAGCCGTTTTTAATGTGTGATCCAAAAGAACACGACCTTGAGGAAGTACATCGTATTGCGAGTTCTCGAAATAATCACCGTTGGCATCCAACACCTTATGGCAACTTCTCTGCCGATGTGCAATTCCCTAGCGGTAAAACTCAGGGGTTTTGGACGCAAAGAAGCCCGTGAATGCTTGACGCAAGTCTACTTCACACTGGAGAAGGAGTTTCCAGGCTATGGAAAATGTGGTGGTTGAAGGTCATGTGAGTAAAGAAAATGGCACAAAGTTTTCCAACCAAGTCGCAGTAGGGTATTCCTCGCTATATGCGTCGGCCAAGAACACAGATCTTGCAATTAACCAATGCCAGCTCCTTCTGTGGAAATGCCAATTGCTGCGATTATGTGAACGACTTGACGATTAGTCCACCAGACACCAGCTTTGAGCTTCAGAGGGACAAATCTCCCGATCTGAATTGGTGAAACCAATGCCTTGGCATACGTTCATTCACAGTATTATCTTATAACGCTTGGCATATTCGGCGACTTGTTGCAGCAAATGATAAGCCCACTTAGAAGTCGCAAAGCAAACAACACCGAACGAGCTCCTTCGACACGTCCATTTCTCTTCGCCACTGTACGAATTACAATTGATGAATGTGCGTGGTAGACTGACTTTAATAACGATTGATATTCCTACTCTGGAATGACCGGTGTCTCAAACAGGTCATACACTAATTGGCACATTATTCTCACTTCTTTCAATGGCAAGAACTTATTTGTTTATCTTATAATTTCCATTATAGATAAGATTTTTATTTTAGTAAGAAAGTTTATAATTCAGAATGAGGAAATGGACCATAGTTTTAAGACGAAATAATGCAAATTGCATTTGGATAACATTTTTTATTTGAAAAATATCCATGTTTATTAATTATTTAGCTTTCCTTAAAACGCTGTTTTGCACTACGGAAATTAGGTCTCACGTACAGATCATATCTCTTTGCATAAAAATAAATTTCCTTAAAAGTTATTAAATACTAAAATCGAGATAATTTTCGTCTACGTTACACTTTTCTCAATATGCTACCGATCATGGAAACACGTTTGCTGCAGTGGGCAAAAACAATACTTTTTGAAAACCGAGAAAGGCAAATATCATTTTTTTAAGAAAAATTATATGAAAATATAAAAAGAGGATATTCCACGCTAATTTTTGTATTCAGAACGGTTTCATAAAAATGATAATTTTAAAAGAGGGAATTTTAAAGAGACAATAAATAATACTATCCGCCACTGAAGCGTGAAAAATAACCAAATAATGTTATATTGTTTAAAATGACCGCATCACACCATTAAAAATTTTAAAATGAATTCATATAAGCGCGTTTATTCCAATTTAAATTATAAACTTTTTAATCACAAAATTTCGCAATGAAATGAAGAATATAGTATATAGTAGATTTATTGTATATATAGATAGATAGATATTGTGAAAATAAAACGCACTTTTCACTCGTCTTCGATATTTTTCCGATGTTATCTATTCATAAAAATGTAGTTTTATGCGAAGATTGGTAAATTTTATATGCACTAGATAAGAACAAAAAATGCTCATAATGTTGTAACTTTAATTTCAAAGCGATATAATTTTACTATTCATAAATCTTTACCTACACCGCTTCCTTTTAAACCTAGTGTAGCAGCTTTCTAGCTCGACTTTAACAAATTAATTAAATTAAAACAACTTTCTTTTACTACGCATGAAATTGACGCTAAAATTAGAATAGAATTTAATGTTCGTTTCATTTTATTAGGTTATTTAACAGTAAATTATATACACTGTAATAACTAAATAGCAATTAAAATAAAAGCTTTTTGTCAGACACAGATTAG
Source organism: Latrodectus hesperus (assembly GCA_037975125.1). NCBI lineage: Eukaryota > Metazoa > Arthropoda > Arachnida > Araneae > Theridiidae > Latrodectus > Latrodectus hesperus. The sequence goes on along the minus strand of CM075856.1, from coordinate 30,517,127 downwards.
GTACTTAAATATAAAAACTTACCATAAAATATGAAACTAAATTAATCCAAAGGGTCCCGATAAAAGCTGTACACATTGCCAGTAATTTTCCCAATACAAATCTCATTTTCCCAAACCGGTCGACTTAGATTCTGATTTCCAAATCAAATTAGAAACGGAGATAATCTTCAAGGACTTCAAGCAGTGCACATAATTTTTAATTTACGCACTTGGTACCAATTTAAGAAGAAAATAAATAAGCTCGAACAGCGCATAAATCAGAAATTATCTAAATTAATAAAATGGAAGCCAAGAAAAATATTTTAAGCGTCATTAAGCTGACGCTAATTACGAAAACGTCAATATCTTAAATTGCTAAATGTAATTAGCTCTATGAACGATGTATTTAATTACAAAAGATAAGGGGGCAAATATAATTTTTTTAAATAAAATATGTGATTTTGACTTAATTTTTCCTCTTTTACAATATTTATAAAATACATAGATTCCCAACGAATTAACGATATAAAGATTTACATACTTTTATAGCTTTTTATCAGTTTGTTAACACAATATTAAAAAAACAATGATTAAGCTCGTAATCCAACTTTTCTTTGATGAAAAAATGTAGTTAAAATAGAGCTTTATTCTTAATTGCATAAAAAGATTTAAAGCGTTTTCATTTTATTATATTTTAGTATTGTTTTTTTTTTAGATTATAAAACTTATTTGCCTCTTTTTAATAAATTATGAAAATGAAAGTAAGTGTAACCAGACTTATATCGAGTTTCGTAACTACTTTCAATCTCTTAATTTGGTGTTATGTAATTTACTAGAAATTGCACTTGTTGACACTAAATTCACTTTATCTCTATTTGAGACTTGTTTTCCCATAAAGCTGTAAATTTTCCTCGCTTTTATTTAGAATTTGTTTACAAGCTTACAATAATATGTCCTAAAGGTTTCAAACTTGCAGAATCCTTAGATATGAAAAGATTCTTTCAAGTTCAGTAATTAATAATAAGCCAATATTTAATATAAAACTTATATAATCACATAACTCCACACTTTTATGTAACACTGAATAAAAATGTTTACATTTATTTCACTAAACGTTAACATGAGAAGACAACAGATTTTTAGAAGTTTTTTTTTTAAAATAAGCATAAAAGCTGTAAAGTATTATTTAAATCAATTTTTTTTAAGATGATTTAAAAATTTTTTTTGGATAAAGATAAATATTTGGGAAAATGAAAAAAATGTTGGTAAAAATATTAATATTTTCAAAGCATTAATATTTTTTTATTAGGAAATTAATGTTTGACCGTTTTATGTCAGTAGTATCAAAATATCGGCATTTTAACAATTTCAACATTAGCAATTGCTAAAAAGTTGAAAATCAAAAACAAGCTACATTTTATGAAATTCTTCAAATAAGAAATTCATTTTTACACTTATTCTAAAAAAAAGAATAGTAAAATATCATGAATTTAGCTTTTAAATTATTACACATTTTATTTTATTAATCAAATTTTGACATTTAATGAGTTAAAATATGTGTATAAAATAATTTAGGAAATTAATATTCACACTCTGTTTGATCATCATGCAATATTTTGATATTCAAAATAAAGTCACACGAATTTTTTTTAAATTTTCAATACAAGCCACTAAGAAATTTCCTCCTCTACAAAACTAGTAGAAAATAAAAACTTTTCTTCGAAAGTCAGCTTGTTCCGAAATTTCATGCAGCAATAGTAATAAAAAATTGGAACAATTTTTTGAAGCATAACATCTGCTCAATTTGGTACACGTGCTTGTCAAATTAATGTATTCCCAGTCATTCCAATACACATTTCATATTGATTGTTTCATTTCTGAATGTGTTAATTTATAAGTTTTAGATGTGTAATTTGATTTTCTGTAATTTTATTTTCCAGTTTCGAAACAGACCATTCTCTTCTTTTTAAAGATCGAAGGATTCCATGCACTCAAAATGGACAAAGGATTCCAAAGGGTAAACGTAACCAATGAAATTTCTAAAAAATCCCGCTAACTGTAAGCATTTGCATTAAATAAATAATTCATCCTTGAATTTCACAACAGTTATGTAAATTAAAATTTACAATTTTAATTCTCTTATCTCAAAAATCTCTTTCTGCATAAATTGATTATTTACTAATTTTAAATACCGATGGCTGAGTGGTTAGCGTTCCTGACTGTTGGTCCCGGGTTCGAATCCCGGCTCGGGCATGAATGTTTCTTTCCTTCTCTGTTCTGTCCATTCTTCTGTGGTGTTGTATGAATGTGGCCCACCCTATAAACGAGTTTGTGGTGATATGGCGCGGGTAACGCTACTCGCCTCCGTGACTTGGTTCACAGGTGCCCGCTGGGTAACGACAAATGAGTAGCAGTTTCTGACCTTGTTGTGGCATAGGGTTCGTCACCCAAATGTGTCCGCCGTCGGAAAAAATAATTATTTTAATGGAGAGAGAAATTAAAAATATATATTTTAATTATTCTCTTTTGAAACTTTGCTAATTGTTCTATGACGTCAATTTGATTTCAAACGTTTCAATTTTAACTTGAAAGTTTACGCGGTACGACTTTTACGTTCTGGTGACAGGTTTTCGTTGTTTGTAAATTTTCAAAGTAATGATTTTAATTTAAAAATTGTTTTATAACAGATATCTTTAATTTGGTCTTACACTTCCTGTCAATCAATAATGTAAAATTACTTCATGTAAAAGGACTTCGAGTTTTATCCGATTTGGTTTATTGGTCACTCAACGGTTAATTTTTTTTACACACAAGGACTAATTAGATTGGGACTTACGTTTTAAAGTGGATTCGGAACCACTACAAATATCCACGCCCAAGGTGGGATTCGAACCTACGAACTGTTGAACCAGAGGCAAGAGCGCTAACCATTCGGCTACCAGCTTGGCCCAGTTTTATCCCGATTGAATTATCCTCATCTATGGTTCATCCTCCTCAAAACACAACCAGTAGTATAAATTTATACAATTTAGTACATCTGCGTATGAAATGTGACATTATTCGGAAAAATAGAAAAATTTACTATACAAACCACTCCTAACAGCTTATTGGGAAACTATTTCCATCTTGATGGACAACTTATTTTGGATAATAAATGCTAATTTATTTTCTGCTTTAGATACTAAATGCAGAAACAAATGGACAAGCTTTTCGGATTTTGTGAGTCTGATCAATAAATGATAAATAAAATGGATGCTGCTAAATTATACAATAGTGATAAAACAACGAGAGGTGATTTATAAATTGGTTCCGTGACATTAAAACAACTCTGAGTCTTCCGCAGAACGTAAATTTTATTATTAAAGTGTTGTGACGGCATTTTTAGAACCTTCATTAGTAAGCACTTTTATTATCACGTTTGGTTTGTCATTCAACGGTCATTTTTTGCACACAAGAGCTAATTAGACCGGGACCTACGGTTTAAAGTGTATTCCGAACCACTACAAAACATCCGTGCCCAAGGTGGGATTCGAACCCACGAATTGTTTAACCGAAGGCAAGAGCGTTAACCATTCGGCTGCCAGCTCAGCACTTTCATTATCAGGGATGAAGTTGTTACAGCCATGACAGTGAAAGAGCCTTCAACAAAAATGACTGGATAGTCTTAAATGTAGAAAGTTATGAGTGTGTTGCAAGTAATATTTGCGAAGTCAAAACTTTGAAGCTCATGTTTCATAATTAATGAAAACGTTACCAAGCTTTTATGGAAAAGAAATTAATCAGAGTTTTATTGCACCCATAGAAAGTAAAATCATTTTTCAATTAAATAATTTTTTAATATCACAACCTACCCTGACTCCATATATAAACATGAATTATCAATGAACAGTAGGACTAATAAAAAAAATCATCAAATTTTAAATAAAGTGTTAAAAATATAATTGTGAAAATTATGTACTTTTTAAGAAAAAATTATATAAAATATTTTAAAAAAATCATTGTAAAAGTGCATGAAATAATCAATAGATATTTTCAGTCTTGGAAATTTTTTTTAAAAGTAGTATCCCTGCATTCAGAACTAAAGTTATTTCAACATTTTATGTAGTAACACCATGACTGGTCATAATTTTATTCAATCAACGCACAAATTCAGCAAAAAAAATAATAAGATCACTAGTGGTTCCCTGACCAACAGAAAATTCTCATTGATTTATTAAAATTACAAATAGTGTTTAAAATATTGAAACCTTGGTGTAATCGCTTTTTCATTAGCGGCTGCAAACAGCGAAAATGATGGTTAACTAAATGAGAAACATGAATAATGTCACATGATTTGAAAAAAAAATACGGAACGTGACACATAAACGTGTTCCATAAATTGAAAATATACGATAGAAAAAACGACACTAATACGCAATATCTAGTTATTGTCAGAAGCGGATATTCATTTTTGATAATGCACGAAATGCAAATGCATTTTTTCAATAGAAAATAACCAATTCGTTTCTGTTATTGCTTTGAGCTTCCTGTTTCGTGAGAATACAATAGCGTCAATCAATGCATGCAACGCCAATGAAAGAAATTATTGAACCATTTTCATTTGTCCATGCGTCAAAATCTTAAAATTTTCAAGTTTATTCAGCTAAGTTAACAATGACTTAAGGCAATAAGCAATTTATGATAAATCTTATATTCATATATTTTTCTTCATGCCCTTATGGGAATATTTCTAAATGTCAATAGTATATTTTTGTAACAACTGTTCACAAATAAAATACTCAATAAAAGCATTTTTATTAGAAGATGATTTTAATAACCTAAATACTTTATAGGAAACAACGATTTTTTAGGCTCTTTTAATAATCATAAAAGAATAATTTCTATTATCATAATTATTCACGAGGCGGAGATTAAAATTAAGGCTAAGCGCTGAACAAAATATATCAGAAATAGGAATAAAATAATTAGATAACATGATTAAATATTTTCATTCGTTAACTTTATTCAAAACAATACCTTACATCACAATAGTAAGAATGTTTACAAATTACATTACTTAACTAAAGAGTTATTATTGTAGCCGTTGGATATTCACTAAAATGCATTTTACAAGGAGCGAAAATTCCATTTAAATGTGTCATTTTATTATTTTATATAAATATATGCACAAGAATTTCAATATTTGAATAATTTAAACATCTCAAATGCTATCTTTATTGATCAATACAACATTAAGAAAACGAATATCAGCGACAAAAAAATGTATATATCTTAAAGCACTTTCATTTCAAAATAAACTAAATAAACGATGGCTAGAATTTCCCAAAATAAAAAAAAATTAAATCTGCTTAAGTTCATGCAATGGATATTCGAATTCACTGAATGTTAACAAGACAACTATGTTCCAAAATTTAATTTTAAAATATAATCATATTAGCTTTAAAATTAAATCAAAAGAATTTTGTTTGTGGAAAAAATTTATAAAGAAAAATGTATTGGAAATTACACGCGTAATAAAAGTGGATATATTTTTGGTGGTTGGTTTTTTTAGCGCATTAAGGGGTATTGGACAAAAAAATAGATTCATAAAAAGTCACATGATTTGAAGCGTCTCTCTCCTTCAATAAACGAAAAAAAAAATTCTATAAATTTTATAACTAATTATTCATTCGCTTTTTTATGAAACTATTCAACAGCAAGTTAGCATAACCATTTAGAATAGATCTCCAACGCTTTTAGAATTTCAGAAAAATAAATTAGACTGAAGAAAAGGAAAAGTAAGAGAAAACAGAATATTAAAATTAGGTGCCACTTGAGGAATTCAAAAACATTCTTTTGAAAACCCCTGGATGTTCAGAAGTCAGTACTGAAGTAACAGGATTATGAGAGGCTCTAGATTTCAAACCACAAATGAAGGTAAACTTATTTATATAGTGTTGAGATTAAAAAGATGACCTTATTGTCCAAGTTGAAGCCGATACGAGACCATCAGTTAGTGAAGCATTTGCCTGCTTTGAAGTGGATAAGAGTGTGACCATATGCAAATTTTCAGTGTCAAGCGAATGCTGGCCCCAAAACGGATGAAGCCAGTAAAACAGCTTACTTACTCTGACCGAGATATTCAGCAAGCAGTGATTTTAATTTAGAACACTGTACGCACACACTGTATTAATGCACAGCACTTGTAAGTACTAAGTGTTTCATTTTCATTTAGCTGATTAAAAGCTTTCTTTAAAACATGGAGCTTTTCCTTCCATTTTCAACGTACAATAATTAATTAAAATGGACTCTTAAAAAAATTCAAATATTTGATTATCTGAATAGAGTTTGGTCCCAATTGATTTGGATAATTGGAGTAAAGAGCACAAAATGTGAGGAGAAAATAAAGGCTTCTTTTGCTACAAAACAGATGATACCACGTAAATTGTAAGGATTTACAGATTTCATTGTAAAACCCGTATGTAAAAAAGGAATTTGTAAAAGTTATAGTGAAAAACACTAATCTAGATTTTTTATTGAATGAATTTTTGAAATTACATCTTTCGCTATAAAACGCACAAATTTCCAATCTGTGTACGCAGAGCAAAACATTGGCTATCCCTGTAAGCATATGACACTAACAATTCTTAGTATAATGGTAATGACATATTGAAAAATCGATCCCACCATTTTGATAGATATATGTTTTTGCTTAGGAATTTTTTACATTTCACAGCATATGAATGCTGGTTACTATCTAAATTATATGATGAAGCCAGTAAAACATCTTGCTAAAATAACCCTTATCAAACAGTATTAAAACCATTTTTGTATATAACTATTCTGATAGAAACTGTGATAATTAATCAACAAATGCTGACGGTTTTCGAAATAAGATGGCCACACAGTCTTATTACAAAATCGTAGTGGAACTTCTCAAATCTGAAGTAAGACTTTTTACTAGAAAGACTGGAATGCCACCTAGGTCATTTTGTACCATAATCACATATCAAAAGCAATTCAAGATCTTTCACTCTAAGAAGGATGCCCTATTTACGAAGCGATGTTCAATAAATATTAGAATACTTACATCATATTCACCCTTTAAAACATAAAATTTAAGTAGAACAATGCTTCACTAGAACTTGTATGAAATTAATAACACCCTTAGACATCAGAAATCAAAGTTATCTTATAACATTTTCCCTAAGAACATTGTTCATTATATATATTGGAATATTTCCTCTAAGGATTGCATTACTACATGGTATTATAGCAACTGTATTTGTGTTAATTACATGATCAATAATAATTATTAACATAGATATAAACTAATTTTAATTTTTTTAGAAGAAATTATGTGAACTGAAATATAAGCGTATGCACAAGCAGTAAATAAAGAAATAAGTGAATACAAAAGTAAGTAATAGAACCAAATTATATAAATCTTATACTTTTAAGTAACATTTCCTACTCAAATTTATAACTATTTATGTGTATGCAAATTTTTCATTTCAAATGTCGGAAAAATGTGGTTATATTATGAGTAAAAGTGGCAAATTATGATATTTATTTTGTGCTATTTATCTCTTTCTAAATATTTTGATGAAGTCACAATTTTCGTATAGCTTAATTTTAATTTAGTTGAAAAATGAAACTGTTCGAAGAACTTAATTCTGGGACCCTGATAAAATTTCAGTGATTTATTTTAAATGAAATATAAAAAAATATACTTATTATAGAATAATACAGTATAATTTAATTTATTATTGTGAATATTAATAGTTTATAAAAGGAAACAAAATTATATATATTTTTCTCTTTTAACAAACTACATAATAAATTCCCGATGAAAACAACTATCATTCATGATGAAAGAAAATTTACTATTTCCGAAAGCCATCCAGAAAATAATGAAATTATTAACTAATAACTGTTTTTCAACAATAATTTTAAAATTATCCAATATAACACAAAAATAAAAGAATTTATTAATTTCTCTCTATGCTAAAATGTAATCTGCAAATGTTTATATTAAAAAAATGTATTTGTGTTACTGTTTCACACAAAGAATGAACAATCTAGGGAAATAGTACAAAATAAATCAAATATCACACAAATTGATTAAAAGTCCCCAGTTTTCGAAATGTTAGGCTTATTGATTAAGACCAATAATTTTTCTCTTCTAACAATCGTTACAGAGGAAATATTTTCTTTACGCACAAGTTAGAAATAAGATAAAAATTTCAAGTTAATTATTATACGACTTTGATTTAAAATTCGTAGAAATTTGATAATATATTTTTTGAGTATTCAGATGGTAACAAAATTAACTAAAGTCATTTTCATCCTTCAAAATATTCAAGGTTATTAGCTTCGATACTGAAAAAAATATCGATTTAATAAATTTCAGGATAACAGCTGTTTCAAATAACTTTTCTTAACACTGTTAATTTGCATTTCTTGGTGAATATTTTTCCTGTGCAGAAGAAATATCCCCCAATTTTACTTTAAGTAAATGACTTAAAATCATTTGCACTAAGCTAATTTTCACAAAAAAAGAATAAAAAAATATAGCAATGCCAACATATAAATTTGAATATCAAAACAGAATTTTTAAAAATTATTTTCTTCAAATATATTACAAATATTAAGCACTTTATCAATAATGAACTGCTAATCTAAACAGATTCTTATTAATCTCGATGGACAAACAGAAAATATACAGAATTCCAGTTACAGAAGGGAGAATTACAAGAGTAATTCCGTAAGCAGAAGTATCGATCAGTTTCGTAGCACCACTGAAATAGAAGAGGGATGACGCGCAGGGTTCCGGATTTCGACCCACATTTCTTGCATCCCAGGACGAAAGGAAAATCGAATAGGGGGTTGTTTTTATCCACATGACAGCTGAAGCAAATTTTTTTCTCATTTTGTCGTCTTTTACTGTGATACATAAAAGAACGACAAAATGATTTAAAACTTTAATATATATCTTAATATAAAAGCTATTTCTTACAAAATAATTATTTCATTGTTTTCTTCATTAATGAAAATGGTCTTACAAAAAATCATTAAAAGAATAGGGTATTTCTAACAAACCTTAATGAAAAATAGTTCGATAATATAATGTTAATAACTTTTAAGGATAAACGTTTTCAATAAGTTATTTTTGTATCGCAAACGAACAAGTAATTTTCATCAGTTTGCAATTCAGAAGAGAATTTTTTTATGAAGATTTATGATCCATATAAGGCTTTGTTTATCGTTATTTTTAATTTGGTTTGTCTGTCACTCTGTGGTCAATTTTTACACACTAGAACTAGTTCAACTGAGGCCTAAGGATGTTTTCCGGATATTGCAAACCAGAGGTGCGATTCGAACCCACAACTAGTTCTACTGAAAGCAAAAGTACTAACGATAAATTGTTAGTACTTTAGCTGCCAGTTTAAAGTGGATAAGCATAAAGAAGGAAAACAAATATAAGAATATCCTCAAAGCCTCTTTAAAGTACTTCTACTTTCGTTTTCTTAATTGGTATAAAACAGAATTTCGGCCTTCCTTTAAAAATATACGATTTACAAATTTAATCAAGGATAATTTTAAAGGAATATAAGTCAATGTATAATGGTATAATGTTCCATATTATTTGCCTTTTAGGAATGATATGCAGTTGAAATATTCAGCTTCACTTTGTATATCAGATACTTTAAAATATTGTTTACATTTTTCTTGATACTTAGGTATACTATTATTTCTAAAACTTTCACGCCTTGTGTGTGATATTTAGTTATGCAGAGGGAGATATTTGTTTTTTCAAATAAAAAAATATACTCAGCTTTCAGAATGAAATGAAATTAGTACTTTTCTATTGAGGAAATAACAATAGCTTAAAATATGAAGACCAGTTTTGCTCTAAAATATCTGTTTATTCAATCTGCAGCAGCGAAATTGCAATTCAAAAAACATTTTTGTAGCAATTAGAGAGTTACAGCTGTATAAATAATTTATAATACAATAACTAGAATAACAGCTACATTAATAATTTATAATGGAAATAAAAACACGAATTCTAACTTATGAATATTTTAAGCATGAATCTTTTTTTTCCTAACTTGAATTTACTTTATCGTCAATTATAGAAATATTAAAAGCTTTTACTTGAAATTTAGGTAGGATAGATTTCCATTTACACAACAATTTGTCGCACTTCTAACTTTTAGGGCTTTCATAGAATATTACATTTATTCAACGAATATAATTCAAATTTGCATTTTCAAACTTAAGAATGTACAAAGATATTTCAAGTAGTTGATGATCTTCTGGAGTTATAAAAGGATACCGTATATTTATTTAATATGATTATTAAGAGTTAGCAAGATTACATATTCCAACACACAAATGTTGAGAAACGATTCATTTATTTATGATCAATATTTGTGACTCACGCACGCACAATTCCAATATCACAGCACATCCATATTAAATCATTTTTTACATGTGCTTTTATTTCTCATTTCTTAAAATTTAGAAAAAGAATGAAAAAGGCATCAAAAGAACATTATAACACATTTAATACAAAGTAAACATTTTTCATTATAATATTTTGAATAAATTAAAACAAACTAAAAAATTTAGGAATGGAAACAGATAAAAAAATAAGTTACACAGTGTGTCAAAACTTTACATGTCCCACAGATTTAAAATGAAATTAAACTGTATACAATTACAAAATACTTGGTAATAAAAGAAATTTTATGAGTCAACAACATGACAACTATTTTCTGAAAGGGTGAAAATAATTCAGGACTTATGTTTATCAATATTATTTCACCCAATATAAAAATTCCACTAGCTTGCAATCTCACTAAAAATAATTTTCAGTAGCGTATATTCATTTATTTTTGAATAAGAAATGAAAAATATTTTTGCCGAATGCAAATCGAGACTAATCAGTAACAAAATATTTAAGGGGAAAATATTTTCTTTTATGCATACCTGGATGCACTTTTTACCGAATATGAACGATTTTCGAAAACCTAAAATATTATTAATAAATTTTAAGATATTCCTCAGCTTTATAATGAAAGATGATGCTATTGTCTCGGGAAAACAATTATGCGCAATGACAAAACTAGAAAAACGTAAATAGAATACAAGAGAACAGGTTTCTTTAAGTAACTGTTATTGTAATGGTACATGCACAAAGAAAAGGTAATACACATTATATCTATTTACTATTACATCTATTTACTATCTTTGCAAATGCAATTATATCTATTTACTATCTTTGCAAAAATCTACATTTCTTGTAAATCAGATTTAAATGTGAATTGAAAATTAAATGCCATTTGTCAAACTTATAAATAATTGTGAAACATGTAAAATAAATGGAAATAAAATGTAATATTGAGAATATACCATACAATTAAATGAGTAAATACAATGAATAAAATTAATATCTTGCATTAAGAGTTCAGAATTATTTGTTATTTAATAATAAAATATTAACAGGATATTTTCAATTTATTCATAATGCTTAGTTAATAAGCGAAATTCCAACTAAAAATTCTGATTTCTAAATATTTCTTATGTAATAGTGTTCTGGTGTATTGTTATTAAGTTAAAACATTTTAATGCGTATAACAATCAAACATAAATAAAAAAATAATATCTATAAGTATTGTTCAGAAATAGAAGCTTTTAAAAAACAAATATTTGAACAATTTAATCAAATCATATAATAAAAATAATTCAATGTTTTCTGTATGTGTGTGTATATATATAATAAATGCCTGTGTGTGTCTATATTTATAACGTAGTTCACGTAGTTTTTATAGTATATTAATTTTTTAAAAGAATTTATAAAATAAATATAACTTGAAATTTTACTAATTTTCTTGTACATGCTTAGGAATGTCATTTGTGTTCATAAATGGGAGAAAAAAACTTGTTTTTAATTATATATCTTAATGTGCCAAAAATTTAATTAAAATTCGTTTTTAATGGAAAATGAAGCAAAAATTCAAGATTGTTTAATGTATGATTTAAGTTTTTTAGATTTTATTTATAATTTTTTAATTTCATAAATCGTTTGCCTTTAGATATGATTGGTAGCCATGCAGTTTTTATCCTCACTCAAACAACATGAGCAGAATATTAATCCAGATCCATAAAAGGAGATTTATACCCTTATATACAGTATGAATCGTTTATAAAGACGGTAAAAAAATATGCAATTTACTGCGCATAAAAAAGTAAGTTTTTCATGCTTCTCTATCCTGTTCAATTTTATACAAGACCAAATAATTATGCACTATAATTTTCCGAATATATTTAACTGATGTATGTTTTATTTGACAAAATCAAAATTTCTTTCGATTTATAATATTTTAAGATAAAAAGATTTTAGGAAAACATGAGTCATTAGATTTTTACTCGCAACATAAAGGGCATTTCATAAAAACTGAGTTACTTTTTTTCACGCTGTTACACTAAAAAGTAAAAAGTAAAAGTACAGGAGATTTTTTTTAAATATTAACTAAATGTTTGAAAATTTCTAAACGAAGCAAATGATATTATTTTCCTAGTTCCGAGCTTCTTTACACAGCTCCTTATTTGCCCATCAAAACTGGAAAAGTGAGTAATCAATTAAAATAATAATAATTTGTCATTAAATTTTGTAATAGATTGGGGCAAATAAATTAGATCCAGTAACAGTTAAGTTAATGAAGGATGCTTACAGTGACAAATATTTTGATGAGTCTATTTTTAAGTTTCCAACAATAACAACAAGTACCATCTTTGTTTGCAAACTTAGCAGACAAAACAGTGCTATAAATAATTGAAATGTTAAAATTATTTGAGCAATCTTACAAAGAAATTGTCGAATAACCTATCATTAGAAAAAGGCTTCTATTAACACTGCGGAAACGTTGACATTTCACAGCAATTTAATTTTACAATGTTAGATCCAGATAGACTTTATACTCATTACTTAAAGAAATACAAGCATGAATTTATTAGAGCTGTAAATGGACGCAATATATGCTTCGAAATAATCGCAATTTCCTAAGGACGGTAATAAGGGATGGAAGCTAAATCCATTTTTTTTTTTGATATTTTTTTAACAAAGTCCATAACAAATACATTGGTTATCTGATTCCAGGGGAAAAAATTCAACAAATCAAATCAGCTGGAAGAAGTCTTGGTAGTAATTTATTTTTTGAATCATAAAGATGGCAGCTACTATGAACATCTAAAAACTAATATAAATAATAAATATTATGTTTCAATTTTGCAACAACACTTATAAAAGTCCTGAACTGGTGAGGAATTGGATATTATACCACAATTATGCTCTCCCACTAGTTGCAACTCATTTTTATACAATGCAATAATAATATCATGCCACATCTCGCTTGCAGTCAAGATCTCGTATGTTGCGTGTCTCTCGAGAGATGGTATTGCGAAAAATGACTTTTACTGAGGATATATTTTTAAAATTTTTTTTATTTAGTTGACTCTTAGTTTGTTTGAAAGTACAAATAATTTTTCAGCTTATTTTAGCAAACATCAATATTTATATAATCATAACATAATATATTAATTGCTTAGTGACATATTACACTTGTATAATTAACATATATATTTATTGCTTCATATAGTTATTATTATTGAATATATATTTTCTAAGGAATTTTGTTATACTGATTGTTACAAGAAAAAATATATTCATCTCAGAGCATATTTTATAAGAACTATTTCCAAAAATTGTAACATCTAATTGATAAAATGTTTAAAAAAAATTAATAGTAAAAAGATACCTTGTATTTCATTTAAAAGTATACCGAATGTATGGATTTTTTTTTAAATTTTATCAAAACCACAGGCCCACCAAATTTGAGATAATAATTGTGCTGCTTGAAATGATATAAATCTGTGTATAAAATGAAAAATATTTTTCTTTATATTTCTATAATAGTTTACTTTTTTCTCCTCTCATATTTTCAAAATGTATAAAAAATTTTGAATTTTAAAGTCTAAATTTCCTAATTTACATGGATAAGATATTTTTAGCCTTCGTTCAACATGCTTTATTTCATTAAAATAAAGTTTTGGAAAAATGAATTGGAATAAAAAAATTTTGCTTGTTTTTAACCTTTCAGTTTTCAATAGCCTAACTTTGACCAAAGCTTGATTCTGTAAATTTCAGAGAATACTCACAATTTTATAATGCAGTTGAAAGAAGTGCATGCTGATAAACAATTAAAACCCAAGGATTTAGACACGCAGATAATGGATTAGTATGTAAAATATTGCACAAAGCAAACATAATCATAGAGGTTGGTTTGTTTGTCGCTCAATGGTCATATTTTGCACACGAGGGCTAATTAGACCAGGACTTACGGTTTAAAGTGGATTCTGAACCACTACAAACATCTATGCCCAAGGTGGAATTTGAACCCAGAGCTGTTGAACCGAAGGCAAGAGTGCTAACCATTCGGCTGCCAGCTCGGCATATAATCAGAGAGAAATGTATTTACAATTAAGCATATAGTTTATATAGGACTTCCCTTCTATCAGATTAATTAATGAAGATATCATTTCAAATAAATTCATATTTAAGATTTCAGTAACAACTGCCATATATGATACATTAATTATATTACTACCAACATATTTTTGAGAAGGTGTTAGAATGAATAGAGGGAAAATCTTTGGAAGAAAATTAGTTGATAATGAAAAACTAATTAAGGTTTTTATACAAAAATATTAATTTTGATTTGATATGAAATGAACTTTTACACATATAATAAAAATGAGTTTAAATAGTTGTAAAAATGGACTAAGAAAGAATATTTTTAGTCCAATTTTTACAAGATTGTGTATTTAATATATATTCTCATTACAAATTTAAACAACTCATTAAAAACACACTCAATTTAAATAAAAATATAGGTAAAACATAATAATCTTAAATAGCTAAGCTTTTAATTATGAAAAATTTCTCTTATAATCAAAATCATTGAATATACTACATAAAATATAAATTCAAATATTTTTATATTTATTATAAATTTAATTTACTAATTACCTAATAATGTATATAAATTTCATCACTGAAAAAATAAAATATTTAAAATTTAAAAACCAACTATTTGTTTTATAAAATGTTTTTTCATAACCGACTTTAAAGTTCATAATTTTATTATGGCATATGAGCATTGTTAATTTTTTTTATTTACATCTTCAGTTTCAAATCTTAATTTATTATCTAAAGACTGGATTTACTTTATCTTTTATACTTTTTTCAAATTTATATTTCTAAATATGTTAAAATTTTCTACATTTAGTTTGCTGCTTCACTTATTTTTTGCACATAAAGGGTTTTAAGCTTTTACTTAGATTTGATTATGCCTAATGCAACTTTTTTCAAAATTGATAAATTTCCTATTCATTTTTAATACCTTATTTATAAGTTTGTATAAAATTGAAGTGCAATACAAAATTTCTTTCATATTATTCAAAATTTTGTACTTTTTTGAGAATCATTTTTATACTTCTTTGTTTTTTCTAATGTCATTATAAAAGAGGCATATGAGAGCTTTACACAATATTGCATTCAACTGTATTATAATTAGCGAGATTAGTATTTGATTTTAATATTAATGAAATGAGACAAAAGTAATCAGTTTAAAAATTGGTCTTGTCAGTATAAAACATTATTCACAGATAATTAAATGTTAAATAATGTAAGTATGAAACGGAATTAGCTTATAACATTTGTCTTATAAAATAATCATATAAATTAATTAAAGAAATAATTTTCTTATTTTATGTATCCATAGTTAAAGATTGACGTAAAAGAGAATTATTTAAAATCTCTGAATTAAATTTCATTTAATATGATTAAGTATTGTGAAGCATTCAGAATAACTGAAAGTTAGGCTTTAAATTAAAGTGACAAGATAATAAACTATGATTTACATATTTCAATATTATTGACTTTTTTAAAAGTTTTGTTTACAATATCTACCATTTCATATGGGAGATGATTTACATATTTTATAAAGACATTTTACATTTATTAGTATAGAATTATAAGCAGCTTAGTCCTGTATACTAGATTGCTCATAATCTACTTTAATCAAGATTGTAAAATATATGAATTCTAAGACTATCTAATTCTCAGTTCTGAAAACTATGCTTAATTCAATACAAAATGTATAATTAAATGAAGCACTTATCAGATTTTAGAACTTTTCCTCATGACAGATTTTGACATTGGTATGACTTTTATAGATAGCCTACTTAAAATATTTTGTCAAGAGATGAATTCAATGTTATGTTAAAAAAATTTATTTTAATTTCTGAATCACTAATAGAATTTCTTAAAAAATTAGAATGTCTTACCAAAATTATGCTTCATGAATTTTAATAAGCTTACTTGCAAATTTATTAATTGTTTTCTATTAAAAATTATGTTTACCTACTGAAAGAATGTTTAAACTAGTGTCCTTCTAATAACAAAAATATATAATTTAAATATGAAAGAAATCTATTTAGAATTCGAAAGTTGCACAGAAAGCAAAAATTGGGATTCTAATAAAAATAATAAAGAACTGGACAACACTAAAAGTTTTCTCTCAGGAAACAAAATTGAAAAATTTTTTAACACTGAAGGGGACTTAAAAAAGGTTCCTATACTGCTTTTACAGCTTTAAAATCATTCTTATGTGTCAAAGAAATGTTAATGTTAAGTGCTTGCAAGAAAATTTGCATACTGTCAAAAACTCAGCCGCATTTTTTAGGTAAATTTCATTACGTCTCATTCTAAAATTTGAATGTTGTAACTTAACTATCAAAAATAAAATTTAAAAGCTACAGCATTTTTTAATAATTGGGATAAGCAGTGCAAATTTTGATTTATGTTTTAAGAAATGTAACAATTTAAAGCTGTTAGAATATTTATATTTTAAAAGAAATTATTTATGAATGTATTATTCCAGTAATAGAAAATTATAGCATAGAAAATTACTTTCTGTAAATTATTACATTTAAAACAAACTATTTTATTGAAAACAATTTCATATTTAATTTATCAGCAATGAAAAGTAATTTAAAGATTTATTTTGAATATGTTTTTATTTAATATAAAATGACATTTAGTATATTAAATGAAATATATCTGGAAGAAGTGCCTTGTAAAAGTGACATCTTTATAATTTCTTTAAAATATTAGTCTTGTCAAAAGTAATTATTAATAAAATATTTACCAAAATTGCAGTACACAAAATTATTCTTTTTTGTTTCAGGCAAAATAAAAATAGGAGCACTAAATTGTTAAAAAGATTACTTCTACAGAACAGTCATTATCGGTATCATGAAGAATAAAAGCATTTGTTTTCATTAAAGGTGAGTTTTTAATTGTAAATAAAATAATAAAGCGTTTTTAGAAACTTTATGCATTTTAATTCAAACTTTTTTAATGAAAAGAACACATTAAATTCTTCAAATATGACTAAACAAAATATTTAAAAAAGAAAGCTGTTTTTAATACATTTTACGATTTGAGAATTCTTTCCATTTCCACTGGACTTAAGAAAACTATTAGTATCAAAATAATAGAAAAAAATAAACTCTCAGACATTGAATTCATTAATATTTCATTAGGATATACAATTAAAACACAATAATGTATATTTGAAATATATGTACAAATATATATATATGTATTAAATCTACAATATTTTAATTTTTTATTGAAATTATAATTTTTCACTTTATGTATCAGGATGTTCAGATTTATACTCATGGTCATGAAGAAGAAATAATTAAATTTTAAATGAAAAATGGGATTAAAAAATATTATAAAATGTTATTTCTGAATAAATTTTAGTTGATATATTTATTGAATTTATCACTGTAAGCAAACTTATTGCTTTTAAAATATTTTCCTGTCTTTTAATATCAGAATTTTCTTAAGCTTATTTCGTCAAGGATTATAAACTTATAATAATGTACATATAAAAGAAAAGCTCTTTTGATGATTACAACACAAAATCAACCCTGAGAGGAAAAAAAGATGACAAATAAAAATGAAATTACTAATGAAATCAAATATGACATTTCAAAATAAGTATAGATCTTCTGGTATTCTATGTATTACAGGTTATTAATTGTAATTGACTTTAAGCATGTTATAGGAACATAAACTAGACATTTTATGTGAATTTTGCCAATATTAAAAGAAAAAATTTAGTTTTATAATCGATTTTTGTTAATATAGGCATTTGTTTTAAATTTCAAGCTTATAAGATTATCTGAACTGTGAGTCAAAGTATGTATTCAATGTGCTTTTAAAACAAAATTTGGGAAAATTTTTGTTTAGTTTGAAAACTGAATTTTCAAAAAAAGATATATAACTGATTCCCAACAGTGAATTTTAAGAAGTTAATAATCAGATAGATATTGAATAACAATGGTTGCACAGAAAAAGTAGCTTTAAAGAGAATTTCTAACTATATCTATACAGATTTTTCCATAGTAAAATGAGCAGTCACTTTTTAAAAGCAATAACATTAATGCATTTACAAAAGACAAACATTTGAAAACTAAAATCTTAAAGTGTAAGAATTTGAAATTTAGGAATGTAATTCATAAAATCCTAATATTTTCATGAATAATATAAGAACTGAATAAAAAAAGAATTGTCTTGATAAAACCAGTCAAATGGGTTAATTGAACAAAGAAATTTCTTTTTTTAATGCGAAACTACAGAAATCAATATATTTGATTATACAAACGACTGCATTTATGTTGTGTTTCTAAATTTAAAATATTTTTAGTATAATAATTAGAAAAGAGATTCTTATATTTGAAAAATTATTTTAAATTTGTGGATATCATGTGCAAGAAAAGTGAATAGTTTATTTAAAATTTTAAATAAAAGGACCTTTTTCTGGAATTATATGAACATGACAATTCATTTTAAATACATAGTCTTATGCATAAATTATCATATTAATACATCTTTAATTTTGTTCTATCTATATTGCAAATAAATTAGATTACTTGCTCCAATGCATAAAGAGAAAGAATATCATTAATAATCTAATATCTTAATCACAATTGTGATAATAAAACATAGTTGCAATAATAAAATGAAAACATTAAGTAAAACAATAGTCAATATTTCTCTAAAGACTTTAGTAACTTTTTGTAAATATTGCCACTTTTAATTGTCCTAGGCATTTAAAACAATAAATTTATTTTCTTGCAGAAAAATGTAGATAAATTGTTTCCAATACATTTTTTATTGGGTATGAAATATATTGAAGGCAATTATTTGTAAGCATAAACACTGAATAAAAAAAATAAAATTTGGTAATTGTGAATTATTAATGAATTATTAATTTTGTTTTATAAAATAATGTGAAAAAAATTAAGAATTCTTTAAAATACAGAAAAATAAAATTTGCGTAATAATTTAATTTTAAAAGTGTATAACTGTAATTTCAAGTAAGTATTCCAGCTCATATCACAGAAAATTTAATTAACATAAGAAGTCTTAAAAAATCTTTTTCTGTTTAAAAATTTATTTTTAAAATGGAATTTTTTTTTATAATCAAACCAAAATATTATATTTTTAAGCATTTATGATACAAGTTGAGATCAAATAAGTAAAATGTGTAAAAGTAAAAATTTAAAGATAAAGTAGTTTCAAGAAGATTTAGATTTAAATGTCAATTATATAATGATTTTACTCCAATAAGACATTTTTATTATCAATAAATTTAGGATATCGCAAATAAAGCTCATATATTGTATAGTTTTAAACCAATTAAAAATAAATTTCACTTCTATCACTTATTAAATCAATAATTCATAAATTCTGCACTTTTTCAAAGATCAAGTTTAGCTTTTAAACATTTAAATATAAGAATACTTATAAAACAGATTTTTTAGATATAACCATTAGTATTTTAAAACCCATTCAACAGACTTTTTTATAATTTATTTATTGAATAATTAAAGATTATAATAGAAACTTACAATAAAATTAATTAATAGAAAAATTTATAGTTTAATGTATTAAAGAAATTATTAAAATTAGGAATTAAAAAGAAATGAATATGAGAAAGAGCTGTAAAGAACAGGAACAACAACTTTATTTTTCAAAGAAATAAGAAAATCACATCAGTTTCCAAACTAAAATTACACTTTAAATCATTCTTCTGTACTGAACATATAACTTTTCATCCTTATAGCACACATTATTATTTGCATTGAAATACACAAGGACGGAGCTTCCAACAGTTATGAAATACAACTTTATGCTAAACATTAAAACTAGAAATGGGGTTTTTTCTCACAAGATCACACGTTTTTGAGAATGCTTAATCTTGAGAATCACAAAAATCTCTTCAAATATAAGAATTTAAAATACAAAAACTTCTTTTTAACACATATTAAATTTGAATTAATGATATGAATGTTTTGAAGGCAATGAAGATTTGCACATAAGAAAGGTACTTATAAATGATAACTAACTAAGATACTAAAAATGAAAACATTTAAATGGAATGCAACAAATGTTACTTCCATAGTTAACATATAAAACATGATACACACATTCTACTACGGAAATATATATTTCATTACACTATATAACATGTATATATATGTATATTTTATTTACTTGGAATAAAATATGTCATTTATTCAATAAAATGTGGAATTTTTTTAAAAAAACTACAAATCAATGGCTTTTTGTTTTTGAACAACCAACATAAAAAAATAATATTAGGTATTTGGGGAAAAACTAAGATGAATTTAACACTTATTTGATGTTATAAGAATATCAGAAACTTCTGAATTCATTATGAACTTGTAAAAAATATAAAACTGTCAGTATATAATATGTACATGAAGTAATTAAAAAATAACAAACTCAATTTAAAATTCAAGAATTCTAGGGTAAATGTTTTAAAATGCAAATACAATATTTTTGTGCAATAACAATGTACATATTATAATACATTTTTTAAAATTTTATCTGTTCCAAACTCATATTTTCAAAAATACATAAATTCCATATTTTATCAGTAAATTTTTGGTAATCAATATATATGAAACAGTCAAAAAGTCAAAAAAATGTATGCTTTTCAAAAGTTCAAAATTAATATCTAAACAAATGATTAATTTTTTTTACCTTATAATGTATAACTAAAAAATTTTATTATAAAATTAAATAAAATTTTTAAATATTTTTTAGAAATGCTTTTTTTAACGAGGAATGAAAACTGGCTTTTATTATTTCATAAAAGAATAAAGAAAAAAATTTCAAAAATATATTAATTTTGAAATTTTGCTCTTTTCTAATTATTTTCCTTAACAATTTTAAGAAAATATTTAAGATTTATGCACAGAATTATTTCATAGCATTAAAGAAACAGAATGATTGAATTATGCAATGTCATTAGAAAACTATTTCTTTAAAATAAAATTAAATATCTGCTTTAATAGGAGAAATTTTTTCTGAATCTAATTAATGGAGTCAGTACAGTTGATATTTTTTCCTTACTTTATCATTTAGTATCGAAAAACACTTGATAAAAGAAAACAGCTAGGGTACTATGTAATTAAGAATGTTGATTATTCACCATAAAAATATTTGTAAGTGATCCAAATAATCAAATATAATTTTTTTAATAATCTATGAGTTCTAGAAATTTTAAGGCATTTGTAAAATAAGTTACATTCCTTGTAATGAATTAGGACAATGTTTCAGGGAAAACGGTATTTACTTTGTTTAAAAAATTTTAAATCACTAAAATTGATTTTTATTTATAGAAAAAGAATTTTTCACTGAATAAAAAATGGTATAAGCTATATATTATAAAATAATCTTATTTCTTAATTTTGCAAACATTAAGTATGTCTTTGTAAAAGAAACAAACTGTATTTTTGAGTATTCTTTTAATAGATATTATTTGCATTATTTTTTTAAACATCATGGCAAAATCAAAATATGAACAAAATGTGTACATTAATAGAGCTAGGGTTATATTATATTAAGTTATATATAAGTTATCATTTAACAGAAATAGAAATATTTAAATATTTTGGCTGAGTTTTATGCTTAGAACAGTTCTACATAATATACTTTTCTTTCCAAACTTTTGTAAGAAACTGACAGTTTGATTTTATTCTATGGAAAATTTTGATATCAGTCAATTTCATCATAAAAATTGTTTCTTTTAATCTGATATCCAAATGAATTATAAAGCTTTTTGACAGTGAATTTTTTTTTAATATTTTGTACAAATTGTGTTTTAAATTTAATAGAGTATTTTATAATTTTCAGTATTGGTAACAATTTTAGAATAATAACAAGTGAAATCAATGACACAAATTTTGTCAAAAATGTTTCAATCATTAGTAGTTTCAGATTAGAACATTACATAAAATTGATTTTTAAAATACAAACTACTTTTTTTCAACCAAGTAATGGCTTAGTAAAAATGCAAAATTAAAAATTTCTTAGCACCAGTTATGTAATTTGAGATCTTATTCTTCAATATAATCTTTAATCGTTTTTAAATATTTCAAAACTGTCACTTTATGTACATTTTCAGACAAGCAAGAAATAATTATTGAAATATATATTAAAACATTTTCCACAAACTAAATAAAAATAAAATGTAAGATTCTATTGCTTGATATTCCTACTATAGTATTATAATCATCAGTTTAATTTTTATCTTATTTAAGAATAAATAATTTGATTTTTTAAAAAATGCATTATACAATTTTAATTATAATAAAGTATTTAAAATTACTTATTTAAAACGTAATATATCAAATCATTTTGCAAAATTAAATGCATAAATTATATATATTTGTAAAGTGAAAAATACCTGATATTGAAAATTTACGTAATGTAATAATTTGAGACATTAAATAAAATTATTTTTAAAAAAATGCTTTTTCGATTAAAATACAACTTTTAAACTTAATTTTATTTTGGAAATTAAATATATATAAACCTGAGAAGAAATAAAATGTATGAAGATGAACATTAAGGACATGATAAAAATTATACAAGGAATGACTCTGAATAAAGGTTCAATTTTTAAAATGTAAAATCTTAAATTACAAAGTTCTAAAATTTATGTTACTAAAATATTACATAGGAACCTAGAGTAAAAAAAGGTAAAAAAAATATCACAACCATACAAACAGAAATAAAAAGTTTTATATTTGCAATTGCTTTTATAACCTGAAAAAGTGTTCATAATATTTACAAATATATAATTAAGTTTCAGAAAGAATATTTGAATAAAAGCCTACTATTGCAGAAGAGTTTACTTTACAAAAGTTCACATAACTGGACAAAAGCAAAACATGTTCATATAGCTACAATTAAAGTCACAAACACTAGCAAAAGCAGTTTCTTAGTGAGTTTACAGTAATTTTGAACATTGACATTTTGCAATTAATATTTAAAGCACTAATTTTAGATGAAAGTTTAAAAGCGAGATCAGAATCCTTCAGGAGGAGGCGGCGGGCTAAACATCAACACAGAGTCTGGTGAACTTACCTGTTCAAGCTCCAAGTTAAGATTCAGACGAGGCAGGAGTGGCAATTCAAATGATGATTTTAAATCTGGCAGTGTTGGACTATTTTCTTGGGACATCTAAAAATATGGGAGATGAATCAAATATAATTTTTGCATACTAAAATAGGAGTTATTGAAAATTTGATAACATTGAGACAGTCAATTGAAGAAATCAATCCATTTTTTTGGTCAAATATTTGTAACCAATTTTTTTAGTTTTGAAAAATAAATGCATTTTATTTACAATGACAAACTAAAAATGCACTTCACTAGTTTGAATTTTTATTAAAAAGAGCCTTAGTAACAAAAACAATGATTTTGCGATTTGGTTTATAAATATAAATTTTTATTATAATGTTTCTTTCTCAATTCATTCAGTATGAAAAGTTCCTTTTTTATGTTAAATACTTCACAAATACAATATTTTTCATAATTTGATTTGAAAATGATTGAAGAAAGCATTTTTTAAAAATAATTTGTGTGCCTTTCTTTAACAGTGTGAAAATTACTGTATTTTTCACAAGCAAACCATATAACATGTTATTCAGGAAGTGAAGTCATAATATTTTTACTTAACATTACTAAACAGTAGAAAAAAATCAGAAACATCTAGTTACTGCAACATCTAGTTACTCGTATTTTTTTAATAACTGTTCATTAAAAATTTAAACATTCTTTGCTTTTAGAACAGTGTAATGCTGACACACAGATTTAAAGGATGTCATGAAAATGCTACATCAATCATTTATTCCAGGTGCTCATTTTTACCTATTTTAAATGTAATATGAATTTTCTTTCTGATTTTAATAGCATAATATATTTCTGAGTAACGCACTACTAAGCTTAAGTATTTTTTGATTAAAAAATGGGAATTAAACTTAGTGCTATATGAAAGTACAATGTATTTCTTAATTAAGTCACAATATATTTTAACAAAAATTTGGTACTTTAGGTAAAATATTTTTCCGAACTTACTAAAAATCCATGGCTCAGGTAATGTATCAAAGAAGAATGTTAATAAGTTATTTTCATATTTTTATTTTTGAATTAAATTTTAATTTAAATGATGAATTAAAATGTCTAATTTAAATAGAAAATATATTCATTTTTATTTTTACAAAATGAACTAAATGTTTATATAAATACTATATTATTTAATTTACTTTATTGATTGGTATTACTTTTATAATATATTATTAAAATATTATTGACCTAATCAAACTAACATCTAGATAATCAATCGAATAAAAAAGCATTTTACTTACTCAATTATTTTAAAATTAACTTTACATAAGTTTCAGTTTTTAGGTGTGATTGTATACTCTAAAATTAATTTTTATATGAAGGTTACTTCAATATTTACCAATGATTTAAAATATATTTCCAACACTACAAATAATTTGGTGAATATCTTGAGTACGGCTGTGCTGAGTATCAAACATACACGTATTGAACTTAAAACAGACTGCTAAACATTCAATTGTAACTCGTTTTAATTTAAAAAAAATTAAGTACTTTAAGTTAAAATGGTTAGCTTTTATTAATAGTTAAGATGTATTAAATAGCAAAATTAATACAAAAATGTTAAAGAGGCTAACAGTTAAATGATGTTGAAATAATTTTGGAATAACTTGTAAGCTCTAACAAAAAGTGTAAATTACTAGAAGTTCAATTATTGATAAAATAAATTGCTTTATACAAAATCAACAAAAAAAGATTAACAAGTTTGATAAATCATTATCTGTATAATGAAATTTTAAAAGAAATTTTTCTTTCATAAAAAAGTATCACTTTCAGAATTTTAAAAGTAAGAACAAATTGCACACAAAGAAAAACAAGAAAAAGACAAAAAGTTAAACAAATAATATTTATTTTTCAAGACATTGTGCCAAAACCCAGAAAAGACAGGGGGTATACATCATCTCATACAAGCAGGAAAATGTACATAAATTAAGGAACATATCATTTATAAATGTAATATTAAAAAAGACGGCATAGAAATAAAACATTTTTATAATGCAAAAATATTAAGGAGTTTTAACATTTTAAATCTTAAAATAAAATATCACATAGGAGTCTTCTTAGGTTACAAGTTAGGACTTAGGAAGACAGGGAAATTGTGTAGTGAGCAAGGTATTATTCAACATTAACAAATGTAAAATTTTGAATTCACAACCAAATGGATAAAATGTGAGGAACTGAAACAATTCAAATTTACTTAAGCAGAAAATATTTTTTTTTTACTCAATGCAAAAATTCCAATAAAATTACTTATACAACTAACAAATAGCAAACAAGTTAAGAATAAAGGAAATTTTTAATGTATTGATAAAAAAGACATTTAAAAAATATTGGTTGGAGAAAATCTCTTTTTAAAAACAAATAATGATACTTTAAGTATCTTTTAAGTTATTAAAGGTATTTTCAAACCAGACAAATAAAATGTATTGGCAGTACATAATGATATCAAAATTAAGTAACATTAATATAGTCACCCTGCAAGCAACAATTAAGACATCACAGAATTATTAGCACATTTATTTTGTAAGCAAGTGTTACAATAACCACAATCATATGTGATATACTTTAATTACAAAGGTGGTTTTCTTGGTGAATTACATTTAATACTGAGGAATATAGTGCATCACATACAGTGCAAGTCTTTTGCCTTAATATATAACTGTTCCTGTATCACAGTCTATTATTTTATTAATTCCTTTCACAATCAAATAAATCATTTATTTTGAAAGAAATATTAATAACTAATCATCCATAGAAAAGTCACATTGTATGCCATAAAATGAAATAAAATATGAAAACTTTAAAAAACATTAAATTTATTATAAATATGAAAATTTTCTAGTCTAATAACATAAAATGTCTTTTATACTTTTACATAAAATCAGTTCTTCTTAGAAAACATTAAGAATCGTACTCTTTAACAAACACATCTATATTAATTAGGTACTTTTATAAACAGGGAAATTATATCAAGTTTTCATAAATGAAAAAATTGTGATAAAACGAAATTGATGTTAAAAGTACTTTTACATTCCAAATTAAAAATGTCTTCCCTAACTATTTTTAAAAAAATACTAAAAACTAGTTAAAACTTTGACAAAATTCACAGCAAACATCAAAAGAGTTCAAATTAAAAGAAAAATAAAAGTAAATAAAAAAATCACAGATTAATAATAAAGCAAATTTTAAATGCAAATGGCTTATTTAAGCATGTGTCTTTGAAAGAAAGTAAATACATTGTTTCCTCAACATTATCAACAGATCTTTAGTTTAGAATTTCCGAAATCCATAGTACGAAGTTTTAACTTCAGTGTTCATTTCTTTGCCTCATAAAAACATAAGAACTGATTGTTGATGTTAGTGAATGTATATTGCTAAGCATGCAAACCTACATATGATGAAAGGTTTGACATTACATTCAAATATTAATTTAATATGCAACTGTGACATACAAACAACAATAGTTTTCAACCATTATGTGGACATTAATAGTATCACACAGTAAATTTAATTTTAAATATCTTTCATAGTTAGTAGAGTTTGAGATTTAAAACATTTGTGATGTCATACAGTAATATATTCATAATAATATCACCCAATCAGATAAATGGTCATGATAAGTAGATTTTCTATAAGACTTAAAAATTGCTGCTATGAAAAAAGAAACATTATTAAAAAAAATAAGAATGCATCATATTTGATAGATGGAATACCTAAACTAAAGTGTATATTTTTATAAGATAGCCAAAATATAAAAACCTACTCGCATAAAATAATATTCATGCTATGCTTTAAAAATATGTGAATCAAATGTAGAATAATTTTTATAGATTAAATAGATGTACAAGATTTAAAGCTAGTTATGAACAGTATGAACTAAATTTGTGCATTTACAGATAAATTTTTTCTGTCTCTAATTCAGAGTAATCACATGTTTTATATCAGCTGCCTGTTTAGTTTGTACTCTGGGATTGTAACACTTTAAAATCTACTTAATGAGCATTTCTCTTCAAAGGGATTTCTCAAAAACTTTGTGATTTCACAAGAGATGGAATGCCTCCATCTAGATTGCCATTCCCCCCACCCACCCGAGAGACAAAGGCTTCACTCACCTGTCCACTCTGGCCACTCTCGGGGAGGGGGAGGGGCTTGGCAACACCTATTCGAACAACCCCTTTCGGTGCACCCTTCAGTGCTTGCACTGCTGCATCGAGACTAGCATTCTCTAAGTTAATGTCATTAACAAACAGCAGCCTGTCTCCTGGTATGAGACGTCCATCTTGTTGAGCAACACCACCTGGCACCAAACTCCTAATCACTATCACGGTTTCATTGGGATTCATGGGGTCCTAAAAATGAAATTGTTTTAATTTTCTTATTAAAGAGTTTTAAATTAAAAGTCAAAAATACTTAAAGTGTTTCATAGAAAAATTTAATAAAGAGCATGTAAGCTAAAGCAGTAAGAGAACTTTATTGTGCATGATCCATAAGTAATCAATCAGATTTTTTACTTAAAAATATTTTAAAAACACTGCTAACTCTGGAATCACTTTTAAATAGCATATTTTTTCAAGTACATTATTCTCCTTTCAATAAGTACACAAAAATATAATAATGATTGGAATTCAACTTTGGGTGACTTACTCATAAGGGGAAAAATACAGAATTAACTAAAAAAATATTTTTACCTCAATGCAAAATTTTAAATAAGTTTGTTATGTATTGCATAACAAAATATGAAACAGTTTATTTAAAAAAATGAGAGTACGAAAAAATTGAAATGAAGACATGGGGAAAAAAATTATTTTGAAATATTTTTTATTCGGATAATTTAGAAAATTTATATATATATATATATATATATATATATATATATATATATATATATATATATATATATATATATATATATATATATATATATATATATATATATATGGATTGGATCTAGATGCATAAAGATTTAGGTAAATAAGATATGCAAATTCAATGAAGCAGAATAAAATTTAATGCATTTGTTTCATTATACTGCTTAGCTTTATAAAGTTTTGATTTGTTAATAATTCTATCCTTATTCAGATTCAAGTAGAAAACTTATATTATAGTCATGACAAATATTACTATAATATTATGAGTAATTTTTTAAATTGAGAGACAATGGCTTTATTTGCATATATTTCGTGATTACTTTTTACAAATATAGGATAACTGAACCAGAATCAACAATGTAAATTGTGTTTATTCTGTGAACCACAACAAAAATATCCCACACATGGTAAGAATCAAACTTTTTAGCACCAGAAAAATATAGTACTAAAGTTTCAGCTGTGAGTTCAGCCTGGGAGACATTGATAGTAGTCAACAGTACTTATAATAGTACTGCTATTCGACCATGCTAACGTTT
The DNA here is from genome assembly GCA_037975125.1 of Latrodectus hesperus. Lineage (NCBI taxonomy): Eukaryota > Metazoa > Arthropoda > Arachnida > Araneae > Theridiidae > Latrodectus > Latrodectus hesperus. The sequence goes on along the minus strand of CM075856.1, from coordinate 30,488,118 downwards.
TCCTTTGTCTATTAAAACTGCATCCAATGTTTATGTGGCTATAACTTCCAAGTGAACAGGAATTACTCAATAATTCCCATTCACTGGAAAGCTACAACAGAATAATATAAATTGTTATTGTGTTATTGCTGTTCCTCAAGAAAAGCCTTTCTTCTTTTATTGGAAAAATTAAAAGCTCCTGAACTCCAACTATTGTAAAAATTGTTGCATATGATCAAATAAAACAAGTAAAACATTGGAGAACTTTGTGAATTAATGTGCATTTAATTTTAATAAGAAAATACTATCAATTGAAAGAAAAAATTAAGAACTTTTTTATTTTTTACTAACAATTATAAATATAACTGATTCATTATCAATAATTTTGTATATCGCAGAAAAATAAAAATTAATTTGGATATTATCAGATAAAGCCAAAAATATTTACTGTACATGGTGAAAAAATTTTTTAATATGCATTATTTAAACATAACTAATTAAAATTTCCATCAAACTAATAATATTGATTAAATTTCAGAAATTTTTTTTTATCCCAGTTCAAATATGGTGGCATTAAAACTTTTTAACAGTATTTTTTAAATTTTATCAATACAATAAATATTTTTTCATTTACAATAAAAATATATAAATCAGGTAAGCAGATTTTACATAAAATGATTTTTCTACTCTAATAAATAGACATTGATGTAGCTAAATAGAGTAATATTTTATTTCATAAGTAAATAATAGAAAGGAGTTAAAATAAACCATTCCTTTCAAATCATCAAAAGTAATATCAGAAAGCATCTTTAACAGTGCTAATGTTTGAAAATATCTTTATTCAAATCTTGAAAAAAAATTCCTAATTTAACAAATAACTTAAAATATATACAGTGAAAAAATTTATAATCAATATATTACTGTTATTCTGATTTAATGCTGCATAACCATGGATCAATAAAATTGCTTAAAGAAAGCAGATTTTACAGCTTTAACGATTAAATATAAATGTAATGATATTTTCAATTTTATGTTTTAAAAATATAATATTTCTAAAGTAAAAGCAATAAGAAATAAGAAAGTGGTAAACAAATCAGTATTACTAAATGACAAGAGTAATGATAAATAAGTGATTTTGAACTAGAACTTAAGAACCTCTAACTGAACATACTTGTATAAAAAACATTTCTATGTTAATGTAGCATAAACATTTACACAGAAGATTGGCATACATTTAAACTATTTTCAATAAATTAAATGAGGGCAAAAAGATTGATAATGTAATTGAGAGAGTGAAACAATTTAAAAAATATATTTCATTATTATTTGAAATTTATTTAAAATTTGATGACATGATATCCTAAATTGGAAAATTCACCAACTTATATAATTTTTTGTTCAGTTATAATGATTATCTGAATCATTTTTAAAATCCCATAAAATATAAAGATAAGGATAAATTATGTGATAGCAGGGAAGCCCAAAATTATGATCCAATATTGGTTTATCCATTTTCCAAAATCGTTAGATACACATCATGAAGAATTCTAAAAGCAATTATATAATGTAAATGAAAAACCAGAGAAAAAGAAAGAACAAATTGCGATCATAAATTTACTTGATAATCCAGAATGCTGAAACCTAGACCCCTGTCTCCCTTCATAAGTTCTATGATTTGAGGTTCACTGCTCCACATGGCAAGGCCTGTGAGGGGTTCCAGAGAGCGGGATTTCAACTTAGACAGAGCTGTTTCCATAGGAGGAGAAGATGCTGCTGTTCCAATAGCAAGGGAACCATCAGATTTGGCTTTGACTAGTCTCTCAGAAGTTGGAGTAAGCGATGTAAGGCTGCCACCAAAAGGTCCAGATAACATGCCACGGCCCATGAAATCTGGAACAGTTGATAAGTCATATTCCATATGGTACGGATGAGAGTAATTGGCTTGGCTCAAGGACGGAAGAACCCCGTGTTCAGCAGCTACCAGGCGACGCGCACACACCATTCTCACATGCATAGGCAATTCTTTTAATGTTCCAACTACTCCTTGATGATCTAATCCCAGCAATTTTTCACCATTCACCTGTAAAAATCCAATCACATTTATAAATCTCAAACAGTTTTTAAACAAATCTCACATGTCAGAAACAAGCATCACTCAATTTAAGAATTGCCTGAGAGTAAAAACACTTATCAACACATATATAAACATACATGCATAACGAACATAAATGCACAATTATTTACAAACACATATGTGTTTTAAAATTCAAGGTAACAATATACAATATTGATTAAAGACAATTTAGCATTAAACACAGAATTTTCTTTTAATAGGAACTAACACACCTACTACCCACACACACCAAGCTTACGCAGATGATTTTTTTTTTAGCCGATTTTCAAAATATAAAAATAGTATTAAGTATATAGTTTTAATTTGCAAACTTCGATCATAGGTATATTCTGCTAAAATATATTCTTTCAAAATTGTATAAATCATACAAAAATTTTGTTTCTCCAAAGGCACATTGCATTTTAAATGACCTTTGTTCTTAAAATATTGAATAATACAATTTATGCAAAACAATAAACACTAGCATCAATTTATAAATATAAATAAGTCTCCAAATACTTTATATAGATTCAATAATGAATTAGAACTTTAGGAACAAGGGTACAATTTAAGCTTTCCAAATTTACATTATAACACTGTAGCACAATATATTTTATAAGTAAAATATAACACAAATGAATGAATAAGTACAAAGCTTTAAATAACTTTATAATAACTATTAAATAACACATTTCTATTTTTTTAATTTAGTATTCTATATACTTTTTGTGATAACATCTAAGTGAGTATATATTCCCTCAAATTTATTAGCTTTTCATTACTACTTTCGCTAGTGGTAATATTTGATTTCAAAGAGAATATTGTAAATGATATTGCATGACTTTAACCTTTCACCTTTGAAATTATAATTAATTCTTTTCAACTTGGATTTTTTTAAAACTTAATTCTGCCTGAAATATATAAAAGAAATTTTTGTTTCCTAGTTTGCTTTAAATTATATTCATCAAATGAAAAATACTTTTTGTTCGACTTATAGGCAATTCTACAATAGATTTAAATTGAAGAAAGAAATAAGAAACTTCAGCAACTAGCTGACATGATATTGACAGAAAAGAAGAAAGTAAATTGATTCCAATAAAGTGATGAAGAAATGCAGAATAACACAATTTAAAGATAATCTAAAATTGTATTCAGACAAAGTATTTATTTCCTTAAAATGTAAAAAATTTGGTTACTTAAATTTTTTTTATCTATATATTAATTGATTCATTTTTATGAATGATAATTTATATCTTACTTACTGGATATTTAAAGTATAAGCAATATTTCTGATTTTGCACAAATTATAAATAATTAAGAATAATTTTTAGAATTAATATTGATTATTTAATAATTATTTTAAACTAAATCTTGTTCAGAATCTTTATTTTGCTATTTCATGTGGCAATTTTATTAAGATTGCTATTGAAAATCAAATATAATGCAGTTTTGTTTTAATTTAAATAATTTTCTTCAAGCACCTGATTTTTAATTAGTTATTTTACCAATATACTTTCCTTTAATTAGAATAAACACAATAAATGCACTATCAAATTAATTTAGATTAGATAAATAGAATATCACCATTAATATATTTACAAACATTAGTTGATAATTTTATAATAATAATTTACAAATAATAAACAATTAAATAAAATTAAATTAATAACACTTAAATAAAATTAAATGAATAACAATTAAATAAAAATAAATAATTCAGTAAATTACCAAAATGATAAAAAAACTTTAAAAAATAGACAAATTCATTATTTTTTATCATTACAAAATTAAAAAAAACTATAATAACATTAAACAAAAAATTATAATTTGAAAAAAATATTTTTAATTGTCTAAGTTTATGAATTCGCCATCATAAGAGTTCAGCATTTTCAATTATCACATTTTTAAAATAAGTCAGTTTTTTTATGAAATTTTCCATGACATAAGTGGGTGATTTTATAACAAGATAGTGACCATAATACAAATTAAGTCTTTCAAGTTTAGTATATTAAAGAATGTCATCTTCAACTGGTCAACACAACTTGAAATCTAAACATGAACACCCATCTGTAGAGAAGTTAAAATCAATCTATATTAATGTCTGTAATGCCATCCAAACATTTAGTCCCTTAAAATTTCTCTAGCAGCACAGTAAAAAATAAACACTGGTTAAAACTAGTTGTCAATAAACTGATAAATTGCTATCATGATTAAGATTGAAAGTGTAATGATCAAACAATGAAATATTGTTTTAGGCATGATGAATAATGAAATATCTATCTTAATTTGGTAACAAATTATTTTAAAATAATTGATATCATTTTTTTAAGACTTTCAATATTTTTTGATATTAATATTTGTTAGATTAATTCAGCACAACATATAAAACATTTTTCTTTCTTCTTTTTTTTAATGATTTACTTCAATAACAACTCTTTTAGACATGAAAACCATGATTGAAAAAGTTTTCCATAATACTTAATCTATTGAACAAATACATCAATAGTTTTCTAATTCATTTATATAAATCATTAACTACTGGAATTGGTGAATATAATGAGATTTTTAAATATATAGATCAGATGCGTAATGCAAATTGCAAGAGGCCAGAAATCTGTTTAGCAGCCATCAGAAAATGTAGATGTGTATCAAATAATGTGAATTTATTTATGAACATTGAAGAAAATTTGCACCATAACCAAATTTACTGAATATCTTTTTAATAATAAAAATACTATACATGATTATAATCAAAAGTATTTTAACTGTAATATTAAAAAATGTTACTTCTCAATTCCAAGTTGCTGAAATGAAAACTGGAATGCTTTTTTTATCCATATTACTAAACAACCTACAATGTTCTATATAACAACTCTTCTTTCAGTAAATATTTTTCACATCAAAATAAAGCACTGATTTTAATAAAATGTGAGAAATAATTTTAAAAAAAGCACAAAAGTAATCTTATTAAAATGTGATAGATTGATTTGGTTTTTTTATTGTTTTACAGACTATTTTTCCACGTGAGGGCTATTTTGGTTAGGACCTAAAGGTTAAAATAGATTCAGAACCACAACAAAAACTGAAAGACAAAGTGAGAATCAAAATCCATAACTCCTGAACTGAAAGATAGAGTGCTAACTATTCAAATTACAGAATATTTGAAAACATTATCACTTAAAATTAAATGTGACAGAATTATAATAAATGACAGTATATATATGCAGTAATGTTAGAACTCAAACAATTAATTTACATTCATTGTTAAAACAAGTTTTCAATACAATTAATGATAATATAAAATATATTGCAAAATCAATTAAAATCATTTATTTTAAATCATTAATTTTTGAATATTTTGCACTCATAATAATGTGATATTTTTAATACAAAACACGATTTATTAAAAAAATACTAATTAAATATAAATCAAAATTTTTAATTAATAATTAATCTTAATAATGATAGTCATTATCAGATATAATTAAATAAAATTTAATTTGCATTTTTACAACCAATTAGAAAAAAAATTTACTTCTAATAATTCATCACCACTTTTCAATTTTCCATTAATTCCTACTGGACCTTCAGGAAGTATTGACCGGATATAATGATGAGGTCTAACTTCTTTCCCATCTTCAATGTCAACAGTACCCTCCAAACTAATACCAAGACCTCCGCCTTCACGAAATTTGGACAGTTGAGCAACCTAGAATAAGAAAATGTCAAAGCATTAAAATTAAATCAAAAGGAATAATAACTACAATTCCTTTGTGGTATATAATATTCTAAATATAAAAATGCTAAATGTTTAAAAATTTAGGAGGTAAAAAAATATTCAGAAATTTTTCACAAAGTTTTTGAGGCTAAAAAAATAAAAATATTCCAAATGAATGGAATTTCTTTTCATACAACAATTGTATATCTCAAAACTTAAGTAACAAAATTTGAAAAAATAAACAAAACTCAGAGGAAGGACAGCTCCTATAGTACCAAAGCCTACAATATCCATATCTGTTTTCATTACCATGGATCTCGGACTGTCCCATTTAGGTGTTCAGCCTAATGTGAACCCCCAGGTGTTTAGTTTCCAAGCATGATTGATACTCAGCTTTTTATTAAAGGAATGAAAAGCTCAGTCAACCATGCTCAACCTGAGAATAGAACCTGGGACATGCGCCTTGGGAGCATGATGCACTGCCACTATGGCACTAGGTTTCAATTTTTAACAGTCACCAAAAGTGATGACACTTCACACTTTACTAACATTTATTACACTTTTTAAATCCCTCTTAAGATTTTTCTGCAAGTGTTTGTTGCTAACTATAATACTATTCCTACAAAATTTAATGGATGAAATTATATTGCCCACTTTTTGGTTTTTAAGAAATAAAAAATTGAAAAACGGACTATATAATTACATCTATTAAATTTTAACATAACAATTTAAAACTGCAAAAACACTTTCATTAAAATTCACAACACATTCAATGAAGCTGGTCATTTGTGTTTTGTAAAGATAATGATGATGCCATGCACGGTGAATAATCTAATAAGTATGAACTAAGATATCACTTTTTATTTCATCTACTATCAATTAATGAAAATAATCAAATGAATTTTTTCATCAGGAATGAAACAGGCTTTCTTGAAAATTCTTATATTGGAATAATGAAAACTAAATAAACATATAAATATTGAAAAAGGTATAGCTACATTGAATAAAAAATAATGAGATATTCTCAAAAACCTCTAATTGAATGCATTAAAAAGAAATAATATTTATTAAACATGAAAATACATGTTATATTGTTTTAACGTAGAACAAGTAATTATTTCCATACAATAAAATTTTAAGAAATAAATATAATTTTTTTATAAAATAATAATTTTATTATCAATGTAGAAAGAAAAGATTCCTAAAGATAGCACAATTTTTGTGCCAAAATGTATTTGACCTACTCCAAAATAATTGCATTATTTAGAGTTGTTTAAAAAACTTACATATAGATAGCTAAAATATTGAGAATATATGCATATATATGGTTTTAATTTGATTATATTAAACTTATTATAATATATTAAAATGTAAAAATTTATAAAAAAGTAACAAATGCAGAATATAAGAACAACATTTTATAAATACTTTGAGTAAAACATTTCAATCATCATTCAATAAATTGATACACATTGTAATGAATTAAGTATGGAAAAACATTTTGATAACAAGAATGTAATTAAACAAATAGATTAAACTCTTAAACATTATGGAATTTGTTCATTTTATTTACACAAAATCTTCATGACAGTCACACAAATTAATAATGTGAGCGTGGGTTTTCAATATGTAAACATAACAGAGAGATAGTTTATCTTTTATTATTTTGATTTGCAAATTTTTAAACAAAAATCTTGATGCAGTCACATACATAAAGTCCAATATGATATTCAATATAACTAACTCTTAAATGTTTACTTTATAATAAATAGTATTTAAAACATGATATTTAGGGTAATTTTGCATATACTGTGCAAATAATCTTGCACAGTAAAATTAATTGAAAAATTTTCAAAAAAGGAAATTTTGATGACATGGCTTTTTTTTAGGGGGGGGGAGTGAAATAATCAAATTCATATTTTTATTCAATTTTCCCAGGTTAACTTTAACAAATTTTTGAGAAATTTCTGTTAAATAATACATTATTTTATTCCTCTTATATATTGATTAGAAAGATTGTTTCTACTATAGTTAAACGGTTCTTTTATGCACATGGGGGCTAATTGAACAGGACATATAATTTAAAGTTGATTCCCAACTATTAAAAACATCCTGCCTAAGGCGAAATTCAAACCCATGAACTGCTGAACCAAATGCAAGAACAATAACTTGTTGGCTACTAGTTTGGTTTACTATTTAAGAAAAGCTTTTTGATAAAAAGTATTTTTGGCACCTTCTTTGTGAAAGTTTCACTCGACAGTTTTTCTTTATCAAAGAGTTCACAAAACTGAAACAATATCTCTGTATTTGAAATATTTAAATTGGAATTAAAACTGATATATTTAGACAAAGTAAACAACTGAGCTGTCAGTTTTCAAATATAAGGTCTAAGAAGTATTTAATATAATTATTGTAGTTAAATCAGTAAAATCAAAATATATTTTCCTGAAATTAAAATTAAACATAAACACAAAACTTGAGTTACATAGTTAATATCCTCATTGTGTGAAAAATGTATGCAAATCATATACAAACTAAAAAATGTTAACCAATAGTAACATAAGCTTTAAAATAAGAGCTTAATATTTTTTCAGAATATACACACAGCTGTATTTTGTTCACAAAAAATACATTCATTTGTAAATGAAAATTTTCACATTATTTAGTGGCTTTGTCAGAGACAACTATGTATGCTCACATGTCAGAAAACCTGACACACCAACCCAATATTGCAAGAAGCTCTCATGATCACAAAGAACAACTGTAATGGGATGAATTAAATTGATAGATGATTGAGAGCATCCTATAAAAAATTACTTCAATAAATTCTGAGGAGCACTCCACAAATCCATGAGAAATACTCAAGTGGAACATTGCAAGGAATATCAGATATGGTCAACTGACTATCTTGAATTTAGTTGGCCACTATAAATGTCTAAAATCAGAAGACACTAAGAAAAAACTTTCGAATCTCCTGATGAAATTACCAAAGAAAATTGGACATAAAAAATGTATAAGATCAGAAAGTCTGTTTACATATCAGTCAGATAAATTTCTATACATCAGCAATTTCAGTTCATAAGTTACACATGTATTCTTCCATCACAGAGGCTCCAATTTGAATAAAACTCCTGTTTATATTAAGATTCACGAGGTTTTTTAAATACCCTTATACGTCCATCTAGCTGAGATAGCCGGAAATTAGATACTTCAGACCAGGCAATATAAATTGAAATGTTTATGCTTCAGTCAATAGTACATGCATTGGTTTTCAGTTTCAAAAGCCCATACAATGATGATTTACGAAACATTTCTCATAATAGCACAGATATCCCAACATTGGATTTTTTTTTTGTATCTTAACGGTTTATTTTTTAGTATGAGGGCTAATTACATCAAGAACCACAGATTAAAATGGTTCCTGATTCACTACAAACATCCAATGTGGGATGAGGACCCACAAACTATTGAAATGAAAGGCAGAACGCTAACTACACAGCTCGGTATCATAGCACTGAAATTCGCTATAACTTAAAGATAGAATTACACATTTAACTTGAGTAAGAACTCTAATCAGTCACTATGATACTGTTCTTATACGGTTCTGATGTATTTGTGAGAAACATAAAATTTTTATCACACCTACAGACGTACCGTATCGCATTTCTTGATCACTGATTATAACATCGTATTCAAACTCTCTTAAATCTTGATAACTTGCCATTGAAAAACAATTACCAATGTAAAAGTTATGCCAAATACTTATTGTTGTACATAGGCACTGTCTACTGCATCAAATTGTTGAAAGGCTGTATGTTTCAATTATTTGCATATACATACTCATTAAACTTTTTGGTAATGGAGTGTATTTTCTTTTATAAAAAGCCAAAAGTTAGTTTTTTTCTGTTCAACTTATGAGAATAATGAATTTAATAAATAACTAAGCATAAAATAAATTGTTCTTTTTTAATTATTTTTTATCACAGATGATTATAAATTCAAAAGATTATTAAAATATATTTTTCACTTTGATGGTAATGATTAAGCATGATGAAACTAAATTCAAAAAATGAAAATACTATATGAATATATGAGAATATGTTAATTCTTATAGGTTATCATTTAAAAATTATTAAGTCACTTATTAACAAAAAATGTTTGAACAGAGCTTCAAATCATGTACAAAATAGAAACATTTGATTGTTATATAAAATTCGATGTAAAGATTAATTATTTCATTAGCAATACTTTCTTGTTTGTTTTCAGAATAGTAATTATCAAACAATATATTTAACATATCACATACCACAATTTCAAATTCAGGACCAACAATTTTACTCCATTTGGCTTGAATAGCTGCTTCCACTTTTGATGATAGAGGCCTTGCTGCAAAATTAAAGAAAATCATAAATATATTATAAATATAATTTGTCTGCAACTTTCAGAATTATATTACAATTGTTTAACAAACCTTTGCAGAAGGTACTTTTAAAAATTTGCAATGGAAAAAAAAAGAAAAGAAAAATGAAACATTTCTATCTATTAATTACATTTTATATGAAAAGTATTCTAGGCACTCTAATATTTAAATTCTGTCAAAGAAAATATAAATTTACTAAATGTTTAAAATAAGATTTATGCTTAAAATTTTATCTTTTATACTCAACACAGAATATTAAAGCTTAAGAGATAAAATTCATGTGATTTACAAAGCATGGTGGATTGCTTTTATTTTAAAAATTGTAATTAAATATTTTTAATAATTTATAATAGCAAAATAAAAATGCTGAGTGAATATTTTATTATTTTTAATATTTATTGCAAGTATCATAAAAGAAATTCACAGGTAAAAAAGTTCAAGCCAAATGGAATTCACAGTATATTCAAGGAAAGGCATGATTTTAAAACCAAGTATTTATGGAAGGAAACTAAATATTATACTCAAATTTGTTTTATATTTTCAACAATATATTTGATAATATGAAATCACTTGCTCAGGCAAAATATAGTTTATAGCCTCGTCTGAAATTCAATTATATAATATTTGGCAAAATGAAATGAAGCATTTCTAAATTGAGTTTCTTAGAAATCAATTACAATGCCTTATTTTTAAATATTATACCAGAGACTAAACATATTGATCTATCATTCAACTCTTTAATATAAATTCAAGGTACATAATATAAGATTCTGTATGCAGCATAAGGTGTTAGTAGTAAGTTTTATAAGTATAAGAAAAAAGTTATTTATGCAATAGGTGAAAACAATTAAATACTTATAGCCATTCATTTTCAGACACATAATTGCAGTTATTACTGGACACAAAGTAAAAGTAATATTATTTTACAAAAAGAAGAATCAATACTACTATAATCAACACAAGAATCTAATTTTAAATGTATTATTGTATATATCTGTGACATAATTAGAAGAATATTTCATTCAAATAATCTTTCAAAGAGCAATGTATAAATTAATGCAATTAACATTCTAAATAAACTTTTATATTGCTAGAACTTAAGTAAATATTTAAACTCATGGAAGAAAAAAAGAATTCATTTGGAAGCTACTCATAGAAGAAAAAAGATCTGAATAACTTAGAATGCATTAAGGTTCATGGTATCAAAGTGAAAGTATGGTCAACAGTATCAAGATCTAGAACGATTAAACTACTTCATCAACTCAATCATAAGCTTTTGAACAATGATATATTCAAATGAAAATATGCAATAAAAACATAACAGTTTGTGAAAGTCATTTAAAAAACAAAACATCAAAATCCTAATCTGCACTGCATGAAACAACAAATGTGCAATCCAACAAATTTCAGTTATAGCTCAAAGTTAGCTTATATGATAAATAAATGGCAGATTTAAAAATAAGCCCATAATAGAAATTAATTTAGTTTCTCTAAAAACAGCTTAAGTTTACTAACTTTGAAGGCTTAGTAGAAAAATGATCTGCAAATCATAGGATGAAATTTTATTTCATGACATTAAAAAACATGTATGACACTAGTCAAGTCTTAACTGCTAAGTAAAATTACACATACGACTATTGAATTCTTTTTAATTTTGAAGATACTTCCAAATTATTATTTTCTATATTATAATAATTCCATTTAAATAAATTCAAAGTTATTTTTTTAAATAAATAATATGGAGGTGCTGCATTTCAGTATAGCTGTATTATTTACAAAAATTACAACAAAATAAAGAAATGATATATTTTAAAATGAAATTTCAAGTAAATTGTTTAGGATAAGAAAGTGATTAAAATGGCTGAGTAATCAAGATTGCTCGAGTTGAGTTGGGCATTTAGAGAGCATTTCTCAATCTATAAAAATACCATAAAAGAGTACTGAAACATGTGCAGTATTAATTGAACACTGTAAATGATGAATTAGAAATCAAAATACATTTTAAAAAATGCAGGGTGCCATTCAAGCAAGACATACAAACTTCAATTAATAAGGAATTCACTTGTACATTATAGAGGCATGATTTACTGAGAATTTATTCTGCATGAAGTTTCTCGTAAGCATTTATTCTGCATTAGTGTTTTAAAATTATGCAGTGTATTTACTGCATAATTTAAAAACACTAATTATTGCAATTTTTAAGAATTACAAAAAATATCTTCAGTAATAGTATTACATAATCAGTAACATAGAAACATTGACATGAAATGTTATATTTGTTTAATATATTAATACTATAAAACAAAAAAGTCACAGTACAAGATAAAAGCTTTTCTTAACTATAGATTTGACAATCAAAGCACCTTCATTAACAGCATTTTGTACCAAAAGTTCCAAACCAAAAATAACATAGCTCCATCTATTAGGGCTTACTATTTAGTCGTTGAGAAGTCAGAAAGGAGCCATACAGAATTAAAATGTAATTCTTTAGTTTCGAAAGAATTTCTAGTTCTCTCGCATCGAGAATATAACTAATCAAGAAATATGACAATAATAGAGGATCTTAATATTAAAAAAACATTTAAGAGTTTCTATTATTATAGCAGGGATACATTTGACAGGCACAATATTAGGATTTGTTGGTAATATAAGTAATGCAATGAACTGAAAAACTTAATGTATAATGAATATATTAATGAATTCAATGATACTTGAACAAAAAACAACTAATTTCATTTTATTTGATGAAAATCTTTTATTTATGATAAATTGATTGATAATAGTTGATGAAAAAATTAAAATCTGAGTTATTTCTTTTTCTAATGTAATTGAATGGATCAATATGCTTAATCATGGATTGTTTCAACTATTCAAAACATATTATTTAATTTCCTTAATACTAATATTATATATCAAATACATCCCTACTACAGTAATGGATAGTCATTAACATAAATAATATGATATTAACTTTTTCGTTTTTTAAATGACATTTAAATGTCAAAACAACTATATAAGGAAAATAAATTTACCAAAATTTGTTGGATTTGATGTTAAATTCAATTAAGGAATAAATGATTATTTGTAGTTAATGTCAATTTACATTAACAAAATTTAGACTGAAAACACTCCATTTATCTCAACATTGTAAAAAATACAACAAAATGAAAGAAACATTTGTAACTTTTTCTATTGATTTATTTTACCAGTTAATAGTTTTACTACTGTAATGCACTTTTAAGTCAAAAATATATTTTGACAATTAATAAAAAATATTAGCATGTACATTATCAGAGCAACACTGCCTTTCAATATGCAAAATTAATTTAAATATTACAATAAAATTATTTTACATAAAAGAAACGATATTGTATGCTACTCAATTTGACCAGAAAAAATACAATGTTTTTAAATTCCAATGTCTTATAATTTTTTATTAAGAAATTACTAGTGTACTTTTTCGCATATACTTGCACAATGGTAATGAATGCCAAGTAAACAGTTAAAATAAAATTGGGTACACTTAGTGATTTTGAACAAAAATACAAGATGTTAAAAATACAAATGCACAAAAAATATTTTAAAATGCTCATACTCGAAAGAGCAAAAGATAAATGCATAGGAATAAAATAAAACAAAACCTAAATTTTATTGCAAGGAACCAGCCATGAAGTGGCCAAGACACTAAAAATAAAGCATATAATTGTAATCTAGAGCTCACAGTTATGACATAATATGTTTTACATAGTTTTGACTGAAACTAATAAACTTCAAATAAATTTTAAAAATGTATAAACAATGCTTAATGGCTTATTTATCACGAATGCAATAAATACTATAACATTTTCATGAAATAACATACACAATCATGAATACTTTATTTGATATATTATAATAAAATAACTTTCTTTTTAACATAATATAATTAAGTAAATTGTTATAACTTCTAAGAATGTTGTAACCTTTACATTTGAATTAATTTTACAGTACAAGTTTCAAATTATTATGCTATGTTCATTTTTTCCTTCAAATAGCATTGTTTTAAGTATATTATATGCATGCATTCACAGAATACACTAATAAGCATTTCTTCATTTTTATATCATATGTATATTAGT